>JASTWF010000084.1:828790-1147936 GCA_030390025.1 Squalus acanthias
TCTTTCTCTTTCTCTCTTTCTCTCTCTAGCTTTCTCTCTCTTTCTCTCTCTCTTTCTCTATCTCTGTCTCTCTCTCTCTCTAGCTTTCTCTCTCTTTCTCTCTCTCTTTCTCTTTCTCTGTCTCTCTCTCTCTAGCTTTCTCTCTCTTTCTCTCTCTCTCTTTCTCTCTCTCTCTCTAGCTTCCTCTCTCTCTCTCTCTAGCTTTCTCTCTCTCTCTCTCTCTCTCCAGGTTTCTCTCTCTATCTAGCTTTCTCTCCCTCTCTCTAGCTTTCTCTCTCTCTCTCCCTAGCTTTCTCTCTCTTTCTCTCTCTCTTTCTCTCTCTCTCTCTCTAGCCTTCTCTCTCTCTCCAGCATTCTCTCTCTCTAGCTTTCTCTCCCTCTCTAGTTTTCCCACTCTTTCTCTCTCTCTTTATCTTTCTCTCTCTCTCTCTTTCTCTTTCTCTCTTTCTCTCTCTAGCTTTCTCTCTCTTTCTCTCTCTCTTTCTCTTTCTCTGTCTCTCTCTCTCTAGCTTTCTCTCTCTCTCTCTCTCCAGCTTTCTCTCTCTCTCTCCCTAGCTTTCTCTCTCTTTCTCTCTCTCTTTCTCTCTCTCTCTCTCTCTAGCCTTCTCTCTCTCTCCAGCATTCCCTCTCTCTCTAGCTTTCTCTCCCTCTCTAGCTTTCCCACTCTTTCTCTCTCTCTTTATCTTTCTCTCTCTCTCTCTTTCTCTTTCTCTCTTTCTCTCTCTAGCTTTCTCTCTCTTTCTCTCTCTCTTTCTCTTTCTCTGTCTCTCTCTCTCTAGCTTTCTCTCTCTCTCTCTCTCCAGGTTTCTCTCTCTCTCTAGCTTTCTCTCCCTCTCTCTAGCTTTCTCTCTCTCTCTCCCTAGCTTTCTCTCTCTTTCTCTCTCTCTTTCTCTCTCGCTCTCTCTAGCCTTCTCTCTCTCTCCAGCATTCTCTCTCTCTCTAGCTTTCTCTCCCTCTCTAGCTTTCCCACTCTTTCTCTCTCTCTTTATCTTTCTCTCTCTCTCTCTTTCTCTTTCTCTCTTTCTCTCTCTAGCTTTCTCTCTCTTTCTCTCTCTCTTTCTCTTTCTCTGTCTCTCTCTCTCTAGCTTTCTCTCTCTCTCTCTCTCCAGGTTTTTCTCTCTCTCTAGCTTTCTCTCCCTCTCTCTAGCTTTCTCTCTCTCTCTCCCTAGCTTTCTCTCTCTTTCTCTCTCTCTTTCTCTCTCTCTCTCTCTAGCCTTCTCTCTCTCTCCAGCATTCTCTCTCTCTCTAGCTTTCTCTGCCTCTCTAGCTTTCCCACTCTTTCTCTCTCTCTTTATCTTTCTCTCTCTCTCGCTTTCTCTTTCTCTCTTTCTCTCTCTAGCTTTCTCTCTCTTTCTCTCTCTCTTTCTCTTTCTCTGTCTCTCTCTCTCTAGCTTTCTCTCTCTTTCTCTCTCTCTCTTTCTCTCTCTCTCTCTAGCTTCCTCTCTCTCTCTCTCTAGCTTTCTCTCTCTCTCTCTCTCCAGGTTTCTCTCTCTCTCTAGCTTTCCCTCCCTCTCTCTAGCTTTCTCTCTCTCTCTCCCTAGCTTTCTCTCTCTTTCTCTCTCTCTCTTTCTCTCTCTCTCTCTCTCTAGCCTTCTCTCTCTCTCCAGCATTCTCTCTCTCTCTAGCTTTCTCTCCCTCTCTAGCTTTCCCACTCTTTCTCTCTCTCTTTATCTTTCTCTCTCTCTCTCTTTCTCTTTCTCTCTTTCTCTCTCTAGCTTTCTCTCTCTTTCTCTCTCTCTTTCTCTTTCTCTGTCTCTCTCTCTCTAGCTTTCTCTCTCTTTCTCTCTCTCTTTCTCTTTCTCTGTCTCTCTCTCTCTAGATTTCTCTCTCTTTCTCTCTCTCTCTTTCTCTCTCTCTCTCTCTCTAGCTCTCTCTCTCTTTCTCTCTCTCTCACTGGCTTTCTCTCTAGCTTTCTCTCTCTTTCTCTCTCTCTCTCTCTCTCTCTAGCTTTCCCTCTCTTTCTCTCTCTCTTTCTCTTTCCCTCTCTCTCTCTATCTAGCTTTCTCTCTCTTTCTCTCTCTCTTTCTCTTTCTCTGTCTCTCTCTCTCTCAAGCTGTCTCTCTCTTTCTCTCTCTCTATCTCTCTCTCTCTCTCTAGCTTTCTCTCTCTTTCTCTATCGCTTTCTCTCTTTCTCTCTCTCTCTAGCTTTCTCTCTCTTTCTCTCTCTTACTGTCTCTCTCTAGCTTTCTCTCACTTTCTCTCTCTCTCTTTCTCTCTCTCTATAGCTTTCTGTCTCTCTCTGTAGCTTTCTTTCTCTCTCTAGCTTTCTCTCTCTCTCTCTAGCTTTCCCTCTCTTTCTCTCTCTCTCTCTAGCTTTCTCTCTCTTTCTCTCTCTCTTTCTCTTTCTCTGTCTCTCTCTCTCTCTAGCATTCTCTCTCTTTCTCTTTCTCTTTCTCTCTCTCTCTCTAGCTTTCTCTTTCTGTCTCTTTGCAAATAACCGCATTTGCCCCTTAATATCTAAAAAATGCTGCCTACAGCAATGTGATTTGTCGTGATTTTAAATGACAGAAATATTTCACAGTACATTTAAATCAAGATTAAAGCTGTGATAGAGAGATTTGAAACAGGGAGAGCAGATGAGTGAAAGAAAAAGAGGGTCAGAGATGGGGACCTAGATAGGAACAGAGAGAGGGGAAGAGTGAACAAAAGAGAGGTAGAGATGGAGAGAGAGATAGGGACAGAGAGAGAGACGGACACAGATGGAGGCGACTGTTAAATGCCAGAAGTGGGAGTTGCACTGTAACATTTACTGTACACACATCACCAATCCTGGGCCGAGCGGGAACAGGGGGGCAGAGAGAGGGAGAGACAAGGGGATCGCCGGTGTTAGTATGTTTACAATGAGGGAGAAACAGATGGCGAGATAGGCAGACAGAAAGAAACGAAGAGGCAGAAAGTCAGCGGGAATAAAAGGGAAAGAGAGAGAGGGAGGGAGAAGGAGAGACACAGAGGGAGAGAGAGAGAGATAAGGAGACAGATAAACAGGGAGAGAGAGACAGCGAGACAGGGCGAGAGATACACACACACACAGACAGAGACAGAGGGGGAGAGAGAGACACACAGAGACACACACCGAAACTGAGGGAGAGAGAAACAGAGGGTGCGAGAGAGAGAGACACTCACACATAGACAGAAACCGAGGGAGAGAGAAAAAGAGGGAGAGAGAGAGAGAGAGAGACAAACACACTCACACAGATTCAGAAACCGAGGGAGAGAGAGAGAGACATACACACACAGAAACTGAGGGAGAGAGAAACAGAGGGAGAGAGAGAGAGAGAGAATAACACACTCACACACACAGACAGAAACCGAGGGAGAGAGAAACCGAGGGCGAGAGAGAGAGAGAGAGAGAGAGACACACACACAGACAGAAACTGAGGGCGAGAGAAACAGAGGGAGAGAGAGAGAGACACACACACACACAGACAGAAACCGAGGGAGCGAGAAACCGAGGGGGAGAGAGAGAGAAAGAGAGAGTGACACACTCACACACACAGACAGAAACCGAGGGAGAGAGAGAGAGAGACACACACACACACACAGACATAAACTGAGGGAGAGAGAAACCAAGGGAGAGGGAGAGAGAGAGAGAGAGAGACACACACAGACAGAAACCGAGGGAGAGAGAAACGGAGGGAGAGAGAGGGAGTTAGAGTAACACACACACACAGACAGAAACCGAGGGAGAGAGAAACGGAGGGAGAGAGAGGGAGTTAGAGTAACACACACACACAGACAGAAACCGAGGGAGAGAGAAACCGAGGGAGAGAGAGAGAGTAACACACGCACACAGAGAGAAACCGAGGGAGAGAGAGAGACGCACACACACACAGACAGAAACTGAGGGAGAGAGAAACCAAGGGAGAGAGAGAGAGATAAACACACACACATACACAGACAGAAACCGAGGGAGAGAGAAACAGAGGGAGAGAGAGAGACACACACTCACATACACAGACAGAAACTGAGGGAGAGAGAGAGTGACGGAGAGAGACACACACACAGAAACTGAGAGAGAGAGAGAAAGAGAGAGAGAGACACACACAGGCACACGCACACACACACAGACATAAACTGAGGGAGAGAGAGAGACGGAGAGAGAGACACACATAGAAACTGAGGGAGAGAAACAGAGGCAGAGAGAAACAGGGAGAGAGAGACACACACACAGAAACAGAGGGAGAGTGAAAAACAGACAAGAGGAGTTGACTGGGTTAAAGACACAGGGAGAGACAGAGGCTCTGGATAGCCTGGAGTTGTTTTCTTTGGATTAGAGGAGACTGAGGTTGATTAAATGGAGGTTAATAACATTATGAGAGCTCTAGTAAGAGTGAATGGGAAGAAATTATTTCCCAAACAGGTCCCCAAGAGGAAGTTAACGTCCTCAATGTGACCCGTGCTTGTTAGAATTCCAGAATAATGCTGGTGTTTTGGGCAGTGCGATGATTTTGCCGGTTAAGTGAGATGCGCGGTGGCCATTTTCATTCATTTTACTGAGTTTCTGAGTGTGGCGTTCTCCCTGTCTCTCCCTCTTTTCCCTCTGTCTCTCAATTTCTCTCTATTTTCCTTGACTCTCAATTTCTCTATTTAACCCTTTAATACGTCAACAATGCCGCCCACAACAATTGGATTTCTCGTTATTTTAAATGGTGAGACAAAATCATATCAGAGTACATTTCAATCAAGATTAAATCCGAGATAGCGAGAAATAAAAGGGGGAGAGAGAGAGAGAGAGGCAGAGGGAGAGACACAGAGAGTTGACTGGGTTAAACACACAGGGAGAGACAGGCTCTGGGGGTCTCCAGTGTGTAGTCACTGCCCCGCTCCCAGCCTCTGCAGAAAAGCCCCTCTGTCACACCCTTCCAGAATGTCTGATTTAAAAGTAAATCCAGGGTAGGCGAGTTTAATAAGTGCCCCAAATGAATCAGCAGTTTAATCCCAGTTTAAAGAGAAGGTTTCGCACTTTCTGGGGAGTGAGGGGATGTCCCCAGGCTTGGGATACACACCCCGGGGGGTGGTTTACAGCAGGCGAGAGGGAGAGGGAGCGAGGATGGGGAAGGATTAGGTCCCATTCCCCATTTGCTCCTTCCAATCTCTCTGCGAGCTTGGGTGTGAGCTGTGGGTTGAATCGAGCTGTTTCACTGGGGCCTGTTCTTGGCCCCGCTCCTGTGTGGGGCCTATGGTTTCTCTCTCTATCTCCTTCTGTATCACTCACTACACAGTTACACACCTTTCTCTCTCTCTCCCTCTGTTGGTTTCTCTCTATCACAGCACACTTAGTTGCATGCCTATCTCTACCTCCCTCTGCTGGTGTCTCTCGGATTTCCTGGGGCGAGTATTTATCCCTCAACCAACATCACTGAAACAGACCCTCAGGTTTGAATCACACTGTTGTTTGAGGGAGTTTGCTGTGCCCAAATTGGCTGTCGTGTTTCCTACATTACAACAATGAATACATTTCAACAATGAGCTCATTGGCTATAAAGCGCTCCTGAAGTTGTGAAATTAAAGTCCTCAACATGATCAGACTGAAGACATTTTATAGTTCCTGAATAATGCTGGTGTTTTGGAGAGTGTGATGATTTTGACAGTAAAGTGAGATGGGCGGTGGCCATTTTAATTCAGTTTACTGGGGTTCCGAGTGTTGTTTATTTCGGTGTCTATTTACCTCCATCTTTCTCTGTTATGTGGCTCGATGTCAAATTTTGGTCTATAACACTCCTGTGAAGCGCCCTGGGAGGTTTTACTATGTTAAAGGTGTTATATAAATACAAGTTGTTGTCTCTCTCCATCTTTCTCTGTCTCCCTCTCTAAACCTTTAACATATAAAACATGCCACACATAGCAATGTGATTTGTCTTTAATCTTGATTGAAATGTCTCTCTCTACCATTTAAAATAAAGCTGAGATAGAGAGAACGAAAGAGAGAGAGAGAGCAGCTGAGTGAAAGAAAGAAAAGAGGGACAGAGATGGGAAACTAGATAGGAAGAGAGAGAGGGGGAGAGAGAACAAGAGAGGTAGAGATGGGGAGAGAGATCGGGACAGAGAGAGAGAGGGGGCACAGATGGAGGCGACTGTTAAATGCCAGAAGTGGGAGATGCACTGTAACATTTAATGTACACACAGCACCAAACCTGGGCCGAGCGGGTAAAGGGGGCAGGGAGAGGGAGAGGCACCGGGATCGCCAGTGTTTATTTGTTTACAATGAGGCAGAAACAGCTGGGGAGACAGACGGAGAGAAACAAACGGAGATGCAGAAATATGCAGCTGGAATAATGGACAGAGGCAGAAGGAGAGACACAAAGGGAGATAGACAGAGAGAGGCAGAAGGAGAGACAGAGAATCAGAGGGAGAGAGAATCAGTGGGAGAGACAAAGGGAGAGAGACACACACACACAGAAACAGAGCGAGAGAGAGAGACAACAACAACAACAACCATTTATATAGCGCCTTTAAAGTAGTAAATCGTCTCAGGGAGCTTCACAGGAGCATTAACAAACACAATTTGACACCGAGCCACATAAGGAGATATTAGGACAGATAACCAAAAGCTTGATGAGAGGTCGGTTTCAAGCAACGTCTTAAAGACAGTTGGAGTTGACTGGGTTAAACACACAGGCTCTGGGGGTATCCACTGTGTAGTCACTGTCCAGCTCCCAGCCTCTGCAGAAAAGCCCCTCTGTCACACCCTTCCAGAATGTCTGATTTAAAACTAAATCCTGAGACGGCGCGTTTAAAAAGTGTCCCAAATGAATCAGCAGCTTAATCCCAGTTTGTGGGAGCTTGCTGTGCGCGTATTGGCTGCCACGTTTCCAACATTCCAACAATGAGCTCATTGGCTGTAAAGCGCTCCTGAGGTTGTGAAATTAATGTCCTCAACATGACCCGTCTAAAGGCTGGTGTTTTGGACAATGCGATGATTGTGATTGTTAAGTGAGATGTGCGGTGGCCATTCTAATGAGTTTCTGAGTGTGGCATTATTTCTGTGTCTCTCTGCACCTCTTTCTGTATAACTCTCTGATCCCACATTGCCCGGTTTAAACTAACATGCAAAGATGATATTGTTTCTATCTCTTGTTTCAGTTTCTCAGTCCCTCTCACTGATTCTGTATATTCTGCATATTAGTTTCAGTATCTGTTTCTCTCGCCCTCTGTATCTTCGCCCCTCCTCTTCTGTTTAACAGAGGGAGTGAACAGAAGAGAAAGCGCAGGGGCACGTGTGCGATCAGTGTTTGATATTTTAGCAACAAGGGCCAGAGCTAAATGTTAAATCAGCAAAAAAAAATCAAAATTGTCTTGGTCAAAGCAGTGCTGCCTTGGGCTATTAATAGATTAACATATCAATGGACAAAGCAGAATCAGAAAAGTTCCCTGGTCAAACTGGTTTGTTTAATTAGTCAGAGCAGTGCTGCCCTGGGCTATTAAATCATTAACATATCAATGGACAAGGCAGATTCAGAGAGGTGCCCTGGATTAACATAAATGAGAAGTCGCACAACACCAGGTTATAGTCCAACAGATTTATTTAATTTTACAAGCTTTCGAAGCAGTTCGCTCCTTCGTCAGGTAAGTTAGCAATGAGAGAATCTCCCAGAATTCACAATTTAAACCCAGACAAAATCTATTCACATTATTCCCTACAACAAAGAGCACAGCCAAGACAATGAGATGTGTCCCAGTGCGTCCAACGTGTCAAACCACCTGCTGGCTGCATATCCTGTCAATTTGTGTTCTTGTGTTAGTCTTTTTAAAAAAAAAACACCTGGGAAGACCGGCCATGATGTCAAGTCACGTTCTGTATCGTGACATGAACCCGATATCGCAATTGAGGCCATCCTCATGAGTGCGGAACTTGGCTATCAGTTTCTGCTCTATGATTTTGCGCTGTCGTGTATCTCGAAGGCCGCCTTGGAGAACGCTTACCCGCAGATCCGAGGCTGAATGCCCCTGGCTGCTGAAGTGTTCCCCGACTGGGAGGCAACCCTCCTGCCTGGCGATTGTTGCGCGGTGTCCGTTCATACGTTGTCTCAGTGTCTGCATGGTCTCGCCGATGTACCATGCTCTGGAGCATCCTTTACTGCAACGTATCAGGTAGACAACGTTGGCGAGTCACATGAGTAGGTACCGTGTACCTGATGGGTAGTGTCCTCACGTGTAATTATGGTATCTGTGTCCATGATTTGGCATGTCTTGCAGAGGTTGCCGTGGCAGGGTTGTGTGGTGTCTTGGTTGCTGTTCTCCTGAAAGATGGGTAATCTGCTGCGAACGATGGTACTTTTGAGGTTAGGCGGCTGCTTGAAGGCGAGTAGTGGAGGCGTGGGGATGGCCTTAGCAAGGTGTTCATCGTCATCGATGACATGTTGAAGGCTGCGAAGAACATGGCGTAGTTTTTCTGCTCCGGGGAAGTACTGGACGACGTAGGGTACTCTGTTGGTTGTGTCCCGTGTTCGTCTTCTGAGGAGGTCTATGCGGTTTTTCGCTGTGGCCCGTCGGAACTGTCGATCGACGAGTCGAGCGTCATATCCCGTTCTTACGAGGGCGTCTTTCAGTGTCCGTAGGTGTCCATCGCGTTCCTCCTCGTCTGAGCAGATCCTGTGTATTTGCAGGGCTTGTCCATAGGGGATGGCTTCTTTAACGTGGTTAGGGTGGAAGCTGGAGAAGTGGAGCATCGTGAGGTTGTACGTGGGCTTGCGGTAGAGTGAAGTGCTGAGGCGTCCGTCTTTGATGGAGATTCGTGTGTCCAAGAATGAAACCGATTCTGAGGAGTAGTCCATGGTGAGTTTGATGGTGGGATGGAACCTGTTGATGCTATCGTGTAGTCCTTTCAGTGATCCTTCGCCGTGGGTCCAAAGGAAGAAGATGTCGTCGATGTATCTGGTGTACAGCGTTGGTTGGAGGTCCTGTGCAGCGAAGAAGTCTTGCTCGAACTTGTGCATGAAGATGTTGGCGTATTGGGGTGCGAATTTGGTCCCCATGGCTGTTCCGTGTGTTTGGGTGAAAAAATGTTTGTCGAAGGTGAAGACATTGTGGTCAAGGATGAAGTGGATGAGTTGTAGGGTGGCGTCCGGAGATTGGCTGTTGTTGGTGTTGAGTACTGAGGCTGTCGCAGCGATGCCGTCATTGTGGGGGATATTGGTGTAGAGTGCCGATACGTCCATTGTGACGAGGAGTGTTCCTGGCTCAACTGGTCTATGGGTGCTGAGTTTCTGCAAGAAGTCTGTAGTGTCGCGACAGAAGCTGGGGTTTCCCTGTACGATGGGTTTCAGGATGCCCTCGACGTACCCAGAGAGGTTCTCACACAGGGTTCCGTTGCCTGATACGATAGGACGTCCGGGTGTGTTGGCTTTGTGTATCTTTGGGAGGCAGTAAAAGTCTCCTACGCGGGGAGTACGTGGGATGAGAGCGCGTAGGATGTTTTGAACGTCTGGATCGAAGGTCTTGATCAGTCTATTGAGTTGGCGGGTGTGTTCTTTGGTCGGATCTGCGGGTAGCTGTCTGTAGTGTTCCTGATTGTCCAGTTGTTGGTATGCTTCTTTGCAATAGTCCGTTCTGTTCTGTATGACGATGGCTCCTCCTTTGTCCGCTGGTTTGATGACGATGTTGCGGTTGGTCTTGAGTGCGTGGATGGCGTTGCGTTGTGCTCGGGTGACATTCTGGACTGTCTTGTGAGTACGGCTGATGAATCTGGCGTTGAAGCATTTCCTGACAGCTTGAGCATACATGTCAAGCTTAGGGTTGCGACCCTCCGGAGGGGTCCAATTTGACTCTTTCTTCCTCGGTTGTAGCACTGCGGTTCCCTCTGTCTGCTGTTCCGGATCATTGATTGTCCCATTAGGAATGTTGCTGACATCTTGGGATTTGTGGTAGTATTCCCGGATCCTCATTCTCCTGATGAATTCCTCTGTGTCCGCCGCGAGACCGATGGGGTCCATTTTGGTGGTGGGGCAGAACTTGAGCCCTAGGGCGAGAACTTCGATTTCGTCTGGTTGAAGGGTGTGGTCCGACAGGTTGACGATGGACTTCCCTGTGGTTGCAACCGTGGTACCGGGGGAGGCTTGGTTGTAGCTTTTGGTTACGCCGAGTTTCTCAAGCTTCCTGTTCTTGATGCGCATGTAGGCAGCGTAGTTCCGTTGCCTCGTCTGTTTGGCGGTGTCCCGTAGCTGGTCTGCTGTGTCCTGAGCACAGGCTGAGAGCATGGACTCTATCTTGGTTTCGAGGTTGCGACGTCTGCTGTAGAGCTGGTGTACGAGATGGTTGAGGAGTGTGCGAGAGGTACGACGGCAAAGTCTCTCAGCGTAGTCTGTGTTGTATGTCGACTTGAGTGGGTTCGTGATCTGTAGTCCTTTCGGAAACTTGTCTGCTTTCTTGCATCTCTGCAGGTACTTGATGTCTGTGTCAATATGCGCGATCTTCTTGGCGATTCTCTCCACTTTGAGCCGGCAGTTTGCGGTGTCAATAGAGGTCATGATGTGGAGATGCCGGCGTTGGACTGGGGTGGACAAAAATGAGAAGTCGCACAACACCAGGTTATAGTCCAACAGATTTATTTAATTTTACAAGCTTTCGAAGCAGTTTGCTCCTTCGTCAGGTAAGTTAGCAATGAGAGAATCTCCCAGAATTCACAATTTAAACCCAGACAAAATCTATTCACATTATTCCCTACAACAAAGAGCACAGCCAAGACAATGAGATGTGTCCCAGGGGGTCCAACGTGCCAAACCACCTGCTGGCTGCATATCCTGTCAATTTGTGTTCTTGTGTTAGTCTTTTAAAAAAAAACACCTGGGAAGACCGGCCATGATGTCAAGTCACGTTCTGTATCGTGACATGAACCCGATATCGCGATTGAGACCATCCTCATGAGTGCGGAACTTGGCTATCAGTTTCTGCTCTATGATTTTGCGCTGTCGTGTATCTCGAAGGCCGCCTTGGAGAACGCTTACCCGCAGATCCGAGGCTGAATGCCCCTGGCTGCTGAAGTGTTCCCCGACTGGGAGGCAACCCTCCTGCCTGGCGATTGTTGCGCGGTGTCCATTCATACGTTGTCTCAGTGTCTGCATGGTCTCGCCGATGTACCATGCTCTGGAGCATCCTTTACTGCAACGTATCAGGTAGACAACGTTGGCGAGTCACATGAGTAGGTACCGTGTACCTGATGGGTAGTGTCCTCACGTGTAATGATGGTATCTGTGTCCATGATTTGGCATGTCTTGCAGAGGTTGCCGTGGCAGGGTTGTGTGGTGTCTTGGTTGCTGTTCTCCTGAAAGATGGGTAATCTGCTGCGAACGATGGTACTTTTGAGGTTAGGCGGCTGCTTGAAGGCGAGTAGTGGAGGCGTGGGGATGGCCTTAGCAAGGTGTTCATCGTCATCGATGACATGTTGAAGGCTGCGAAGAACATGGCGTAGTTTTTCTGCTCCGGGGAAGTACTGGACGACGTAGGGTACTCTGTTGGTTGTGTCCCGTGTTCGTCTTCTGAGGAGGTCTATGCGGTTTTTCGCTGTGGCCCGTCGGAACTGTCGATCGACGAGTCGAGCGTCATATCCCGTTCTTACGAGGGCGTCTTTCAGTGTCCGTAGGTGTCCATCGCGTTCCTCCTCGTCTGAGCAGATCCTGTGTATTTGCAGGGCTTGTCCATAGGGGATGGCTTCTTTAACGTGGTTAGGGTGGAAGCTGGAGAAGTGGAGCATCGTGAGGTTGTACGTGGGCTTGCGGTAGAGTGAAGTGCTGAGGCGTCCGTCTTTGATGGAGATTCGTGTGTCCAAGAATGAAACCGATTCTGAGGAGTAGTCCATGGTGAGTTTGATGGTGGGATGGAACCTGTTGATGCTATCGTGTAGTCCTTTCAGTGATCCTTCGCCGTGGGTCCAAAGGAAGAAGATGTCGTCGATGTATCTGGTGTACAGCGTTGGTTGGAGGTCCTGTGCAGCGAAGAAGTTTTGCTCGAACTTGTGCATGAAGATGTTGGCGTATTGGGGTGCGAATTTGGTCCCCATGGCTGTTCCGTGTGTTTGGGTGAAAAAATGTTTGTCGAAGGTGAAGACATTGTTGTCAAGGATGAAGCGGATGAGTTGTAGGGTGGCGTCCGGAGATTGGCTGTTGTTGGTGTTGAGTACTGAGGCTGTCGCAGCGATGCCGTCATTGTGGGGGATATTGGTGTAGAGTGCCGATACGTCCATTGTGACGAGGAGTGTTCCTGGTTCAACTGGTCCATGGGTGCTGAGTTTCTGCAAGAAGTCTGTAGTGTCGCGACAGAAGCTGGGGGTTCCCTGTACGATGGGTTTCAGGATGCCCTCGACGTACCCAGAGAGGTTCTCACACAGGGTTCCGTTGCCTGATACGATAGGACGTCCGGGTGTGTTGGCTTTGTGTATCTTTGGGAGGCAGTAAAAGTCTCCTACGCGGGGAGTACGTGGGATGAGAGCGCGTAGGATGTTTTGAACGTCTGGATCGAAGGTCTTGATCAGTCTATTGAGTTGGCGGGTGTGTTCTTTGGTCGGATCTGCGGGTAGCTGTCTGTAGTGTTCCTGGTTGTCCAGTTGTCGGTATGCTTCTTTGCAATAGTCCGTTCTGTTCTGTATGACGATGGCTCCTCCTTTGTCCGCTGGTTTGATGACGATGTTGCGGTTGGTCTTGAGTGATTAACATGTCAATGGACAGAAATCCGGGCAGAGAGACACATCCCAACGGCCCGAGGGAGCAGCTCCAGCCCAGTCTATAAACTTTTGAGCTGTGTACGGGGGAGGGCGGGTCCCAGTCCGAAAAGCCACCCCAGGGAAGGTGAACATAGACCGGTAAGTCTAACATCGGTAGTGGGGAAAATGCTAGAGTCCATTATAAAAGAGTAATAGCAGAGCACCTGGAAAACAGTGACAGGATCGGACAAAGTCAACATCGATGTACAAAAGGTAAATCATGCTAGACTAATCTACTGGAAGTTTTTGAGGATGTAGCTGGTAGAATAGATAAGGGAGAATCAGTGGATGTGGTGTATTTGGACTTTCAGAAGGCTTTCGATAAGGTCCCGCATGAGAGTTTAGCGTGCAAAGTTAAGGCACACGAGGTTGGGGGTAAGGTACTGTCTTGGATAGAGAACTGCTTGGCAGAGAGGAAGCATAGACTTGGCAGCAACGGTCTTTTTCCGAGTGGCAGGCAGTGAGTAGTGGGGTACCGCAGGGATCGGTGCTAGGACCCCAGATATTCACATAGAAACATAGAAGACAGGAGCAGGTAATTCGGCCCTTCGAGCCTGCTCCGCCATTTAATGAGATCATGGCTGATCATCCAAATTCAGTACCGTGTCCTTGCTTTCTACCCATATCCCTTGATCTCTTTAGACTTAAGAAATATATCTAACTCCTTGAATATATTTAATGAATTGGCCTCAACTGCCTTCTGTGGTAGAGAATTCCACACTCTCTGGATGAAGATATTCTTCCTCATTTTAGTCCTCAATGGCTTACCACTTATCCTTAGACTGTGACCCCTGGTTCTGGACTCCCCCGCCATCGGGAACATCCTTCCTGCATCTAGTCTGTCAAGTCCTGTTAGAATTTTATAAGTTTCAATGAGATCCCCTCTCATTCTTCTAAAATCGAGCGAATACAAGCCCAATCGTCTCAATCTCTCTTCATACGTCATTCCTGCCATCTCAGGTATCAGTCTGGTGAATCTTCGCTGCACTCTCTCCATTGCAAGAGCATCCTTCCTCAAATAAGTCGACCAAAACTGCACACAATACTAAAGGTGTGATCTCACCAAGGCCCCGTAGAACTGCAGCAAGACATCCTTGCTCCTGTACTCGAATCCTCTCGCTATGAAGGTCAACAGACCATTTGCCTTCTTAACCGCCTGCTGCACCTGCATGCTTACCTTCAACGACTGGTGCACAAGAACTCCCAGGTCTCGTTGCATTCCCCGTTTCCCAATCTATTGCCGTTCAGATAATAATCTGCCTTCCTGTTTTTACCACCAAAGTGGATAACCTTGCATTTATCCACATTATACTGCATCTGCCATGCATCTGTATAATCACCCAACCTGTCCAAATGATACTGGAGTTTCTCTGCATCCTCCGCACAACACACACGCCCACCCAGCTTTGTGTCGTCTGCAAACTTGGAGATATGACATCTAGTTTCCTCGTCAAGATCATTTATATATAATACAAATAACCTCCCAGAGATGTCGGGGAACATAGGATCTAATGAGAGGGAAGAACTGAATGAAATCAGTATTTGTAGGGAAATGGTGTTAGGGAAATTGACGGGATTGGATCCCGATAAATCCCCAGGGCCTGATAATCTACATCCTAGGGTTCTTAAGGAAGTGGCCCTAGAAATAGTAGATGCATTGCTGGTCATCTTCCAAAATTCTATAGACTCTGGAACAGTTCCCATGGATTGGAGGATAGCTAATGTAATCCCACTTTTTAAAAAAGGTGGGAGATAAAACGGGGAATTATAGACCGGTAAACCTGACATCGGTAGTGGGGAAAATGCTAGAGTCCATTATGAAAGATGTAATAGCAGAGCACTTGGAAAAGAGTGAAAGGATCTGACAAAGTAAACATGGATTTACAAAAGATAAATCATGCTTGACTAATCTACTGAAATTTTTTGAGGATGTAAATGGTAGAATAGATAAGGGAGAACCAGTGGAGGTGGTGTATAAATGTGGATAAATGCGAGGTTGGCCTTCATAGCGAGAGGGTTTGAGTACAGGAACCAGGATGTCTTGCTGCAGTTGTACAGGGCCTTGGTGAGACCACACCTTGAGTATTGTGTGCAGTTTTGTTCACCTTATCTGAGGAAGGATGTTCTTGCTATGGAGAGAGTGCAGCGAAGATGCACCAGACTGATACGTGGGATTGCAGGAATGACGATTGAGGAGAGATTGGGTCGATTAGGCTTATATTCGCTAGAGTTTAGAAGAATGAGAGGGGATCTCATTGAAACTTATAAAATTCTAACAGGACTAGACAGACTAGATGCAGGAAGGATGTTTCCGATGGTGGGGGAGTCCAGAACCAGGGGTCACAGTCGAAGGAAAAGGTGTATGCCATTTAGGACTGAGATGAGAAGGAATTTCTTCACCCAGAGAGTGGTGAACCTGTAGATTTCTGTACCATACAAGGCAGTTGAGGCCAATTCATTAAATATATTCAAGAAGGAGTTAGATATATTTCTAAAGGCTAAAGGGATCAAGGGATATGGGGAGAAAGCCGGGACAGGGTACTGAATTTGGATGATCAGCTATGATCTCATTAAATGGCGGGACAGGCTCGAGGGGCCGAATGGCCTACTCCTGCTCCTATCTTCTAACATACCTCAAGCCTTGTTCCACCTGTGTGTGTGTGTGTCCTCAACCACGCTCGTCAATCTTGTTGCTATTGACATTCTGATTTTATAACTGGGATGTGTCTGTTGTTGAGAGATTGTCCCTGGACCTGAGCGAGCGAGAGTGATGGGGCCTGGGCTCTTGCTGTGTAGTTTATGCTTTATTACATTGCTTGATTTGTTTTAATCAATTTCCATTTCTCTCTCTCTCCAGAAGCTGCAACGTGACGTGGCAGAGAGAGAGAGAGAGTGTTTTAGGATTTGCAATGCTTGGAGAAGAGATTCCTTCAGAGGGGAGTGACTGAGGCCCCTCACCACAGGCTGTCCCCAATGTGTCTGTTTAACACTTGGATTTTCATTTCCATTGATTGCTCCCCCCATCGCCCAATGTAACTTCTACATCTTTTTGTCCCTCTCCCTCTCTCTGCCACTGTAGAAAAGGCGCTTAAGATGACATTCAAGATACTTTCCTTTATTAGCCGAGGAATATTGAACATAAGAGCAGAGAGGTTATGCTAGAACTGTAACAAACACTAATTAGGTCACAGCTAGAGTACTGTGTACAGTTCTGGTCACATTAGAGGAAAGATGTGATTGCACTAGAGAGGTTACAGAGGAGGTTCACAGGGATGTTGCATGGACTGAAGAATTTTAGCTGAGGAAAGATTGGATAGGCTGGGTTTGTTTTCTTTGGAACAGAGAAGACTGAGGGAGATTAAGTAGAGGTGTATAAAATTATGAGGGGCCTAGATAGAGTGGATGGGAAGGACTGATTTAACTCAGCATAGAATTCAATAATCAGGGGACATATATGCACTTGAAGTGCCGTAACCCATAAGGCGACGGACCAAGAGCAGGAAGGTGGAATTAGGCTGGATAGCTTTATAAATCGGCCTGCACAGACACGGAAGGCCGAATGGCCTCCTTCTGTGCCGTAAACATGTATGATTGCCTCTCTCTGTACCCATTTTTCCATCTTTCTGTCCCTTACAGTCTGGGACCAGTGACAAAGAAACACGGAGGCCGTAGTCAGAGACCAACAGTCCCTGTAGACACATTGGGGGTTGAATTTCCACTGGAGTTCTCTGTATCGCCCAATGTAAGCTGTATATTACACTCTCCAGATCCCTTCCTCTCTAGTCACATCTCTGTATCAGCACATCTTTCTTTATATCTGTATCTCTACTTCGGTCTCTCTCTCCATCTTTTTTATCTCTTCCTGCAACTTTATTATTGCCTCCATTCATCTCCCTCTCTAATCTTCTCTGTATCTACATCTTTCTTGATATCTCTGCCTCTCCATCTCTCAGTCTGCATCTGCATCACTCTTTCTGTCTTTCTCTATATCTCCAACTCTCTATTTCTGCATCTCTCTCTCTAACTCTCTCTTTCTCTCTGCAACTATCTCCGTCTCTCTTTGTCCATCCGCACATCTCTTTCTACCCTTCTTTCTTGTCTGAATCTCTCAGTTTCTCTGCCTTCTGGTCTCCCTCCCGCTCACTGTATCCGGCTCCCTGTTTGCCTCTGCTTTTCCCTATCTAGCTCCCTCTCACAATTAGTTCTGCCACTTTCTCCTTCTCTCTTTCTGTATCTCTGCTTTCTGCTCCTCAGTCCCTCTCACTGGGCTAGATGTTGACTTGCTGCCGCAGTGTGAACCCGGTGATAATGCACTGGGATCCTGCGTTACATCTCTCCCGAGGTTTATTTCCATCAATGGTAAAATAGGGAGAGATGTGAAATGGGTGGCTGATTCACAATCACTCGGTTTGTTCTACAGCGCCACGTCAAATCCTACCTTAGTGTATCGTTCCCTCTCTAAGTCTTTGCCTCTCTCATGTGGGTAAATGGAGCCAAGGTGCAGATCAGCCACAACCTAATATTGGTGGGATCGACTCAAAGGGGTGAATGGACTCCTACATCAACCAATATTTGTTTGTCACTTCTCTGTTCAGGGTAAGGGACACCCAGCTCAGGTTTTACTTCCCTGTACACTGATGGGAGAAGGGGAGGGGGAAACACCTTTCTGCAGTGAGGGATATGTCTGGAGCTGTAATCGTACTATGCATAAAGGTTGGCATTGCTAGTCATCCTTTGCATGTCTCCATCTCTTACTCCATGTCTGCCCCTCTGATCTCTAATCCCCCCACCCACCCCATCTCAGTCTCTCTCCTCCTGTATCCCCAGGCTTCTCAATCTCTCTCCAATTAGGTTCCAGCCATTCACTATACAGCCACAGAGCGAGCGGCGACAGGCATTTTGTGCTTGGTGCAGATGTATTTTACACAGTTTGCGTTTGTCTGGACATGAATTAAACCAAATTAAAGAGGGTCGTGAGTTGGAGCTACACCAGATAAGTGAGTCACACTAGGAGCAAAATAGAGTTTCACCGGGAGGGAGGGGGGAGAATGACAAGGCGGTGGGGGTGGATTATACATGGATGGAGATATATAGGGTTCTTATACAAGGAGGCTGTGGAGTTTCACCAAGGCGGGGGTTGGGGAGGAGTTTCACAGAGGGAGAGATAAACAGGGCGAAGTGTACGGGGGGATGGGGTGAATTATACAGGGGCAGTTATTGTACAGGAGTAGCATACAGGTGGATTATACAGGGGGGAGGAGATTATGCAGGGGGGTTGACAGGGGTAAATATACATGGGTGGAGGAGAAAAGCGGGATGGAATTATATGGGGGTATTCCACAACTGGCTAGAATTCACAGGGGGTTAAACGAGGCATTTCATAGCGGGGGAAATTACACATGGAGATTAAACGGGGAGTTTCAGTGGGGAATTATACGGGGGTGGAGGAGATAAGCGGGGGGTGGAGGATTGATATGGGGCTATTCTACAAGTGTGTGGAATTCACAGGTGAATTAAACGGGGCATTCCAAAGCGGGGGTCGTTATACATGGAGATTAAAATGGGAATTTCTGTGGGGAATTATACGGAGGGAGTTTCACGAGGGGGGGGGTAGTATACAGGAGTAATATACGCGGGGTGTTAATGGGGTGTATTATACCGGGGGCAGGGTTGGAAGATTCACAGGGGTGTTGTATACAGGGGGGATGTCACAGAGCAGCTTCACCAGGGGTATTATACGGGGGAGTGTTTCACAGGGGTATTATACGGGGGAGGAGTATCACAGGAGCATTATGCAGGCCGTAGGATATGGGGGGGGGCGTATAATACAGGGGGGATTGCGATATATGGGGGGATTAGACAGCGGAGAGGAAGAATTAACAGGGGCAATAAAAAGGTACGGTTCACAGGGCTGAAGTTGGCAATAAACAGCCGGGGGGTTTAATAAACAGGTGGGACAGCCATTTTGTGCTTGGTGCGGTGGACAGCCATTTTTTGCTTGTTGCGGGGGCAGCCATTTTGTACTTGGTGTGGCGCGGCGTACAGCCATTTTGTGCTTGTTGCGGTGGTGCGGTCATTTTGTGCTTGGTGCGGGGGTGCAGACATTTTGTGCTTGGTGCGGTGGTGCAGCAATTTTGTGCTTTGTGCGGGGGGGGGAGGCAGCCATTTTGTGGTTGGTGCTGGGGGGGCAGCCATTTTGTGATCCGTCCGGGTGGAGTATTTTACAGAGTTTGTGTTTGTCAGGACATGAATTAAACCAATTTAAAGATGGTCGTGAGTTGGAGCCACACCAGTTTAGTGAGTCACACAAGGGGCAAAATGGGGTTTCACCAGCAGGGGCGAGGGTGATTGATAGGGCGGGGGTGGAATACACACGGATGGAGATATATGCGGGTTTTATACAGGAAGGCTGTGGAGTTTCCCCAAGGCGGGCGAAGGAGTTTCACAGAGGGAGAGAGATACAGGGGGAGTGTACATGGAGATGGGGTGAATTATACAGGGCGAGTTATTGTACAGGAGTAGCATACGGGTGGATCATATGGGGAGGGGGTGGAGAAGATAAGCGAGGGTAATTATACAAGTGGGTGGAATTCACAGGGAGATTAAACGGGGCATTTCAAAGCGGGGCAAATTATCTTCTTTTTCTTGGACAGTCCCTCGGAACCGTGGATGACTTGCTTCCACACTAAAAATGAGTTCTCAGATGACTGTTGAGTCCAATGCGGAACCTACAGTCTCTGTCACAGGTGGGGAAGACGGTGGTTGAAGGGGCGTGTGGGTGGGTGCTTGCGTTGACGTGCGCTCCTTCCGCTGTATGCGTTTGGCTTCCGCTTGCTCCCAGCGAAGCGAGTCGAGGTGCTTGCCGCCTTCCCGAATGCTTCTCCTCCACTTGGTGCGGTCTTAGGCCAGGGATTCTCAGGTGTTGGTGGGGATGTTGTACTTTTTCAAGGAGGCTTTGAGGGTGTCCTTGAAGTGTTTCCTCTGCCCATCTGGGGCTCTCTTGCCGTGTCAGAGCTCCGAGTATAGCGCTTGCTTTCGGAGTCTCGTATCGGGCATGCGGACGATGTGGCCTGTCCATTAGAGCTGATCGAGCGTGGTCAAAGCTTCGATGCTGTGGATGTTGGCCTGAGCTAGAGCACTGATGTTGGTGCGCCTATCCTGCCAATGGATTTACAGGATCTTGCGGAGGCAGCGTTTGTGGTACCTCTCCAGTGCTTTGAGGTGCCTGCAGTACATGACCCATATGTCTGAAGCATACAGGAGGGCGGGTATCACTAATGCTCTGTAGACCATGAGCTTGGTGCTGGGTTTGAGGTCCTGGTCTTCAAACGCTGTCTTCCTCAGGCGACCGAATGCTGCACTGGCACACTGAAGTCGGTGTTAGATTTCGTCATCGACTTCTGCCCTTGTTGTCAGTAGGCTCTCGAGGTATGGAAAGTGGTTCACGTTGTCCAAGGCCTTGTCGTGGATTTTGATAATCGGGGGGCAGTATTGTGTGGTGGTGGCAGGTTGGTAGAGGACTTTTGTCTTACAGATACAATAGCAAAATACTGCTGATGCTGGAAAACTGAAATAACAACAGAAAGCACTGGAAAAACTCAGCAGGCCAGGCAACATTCGTGGAGAGAGAAACACAGTTAACGTTTCAGGTCGAAGACCCTTCGTAAGACCTGAGAAAAAAGCAGGAAATGAAACAGATGGAAAAGCAAGTTTGGAGGCTGGGGGAGGGAATGAAAGAACAAAAGGGGAGGTCTGTGAGAAGTGAAGAGACATTAAGAGATACTCAAGGCGAGACGAGATGGTAATGGGACAGTTTAAGAGACAATAGATGGCTCGAGAAGTGTGAAATGCGTTGGCAGAATGAAAGACAGCTGCCATGTGGGAGAGAAAAAAAGGGGAAAAGGCACAAATCAAAAGTGTGGATAAAAAATATATATATATAGATATGGTAGGGGCCGAGGTTATGATCTGAAATTGTTGAACTCGATATTAAGTCCGGACGGCTGTAAAGTGCCTAATCTGACAGATGTTTAGTATAAGGTCCATGCTCTCGTACGCTTCGGTGAAGGTGTTGACGATGGTTTGGAGTTCGGCCTCAGTGTGTGCGCAGACGCAAGCGTCGTCTGCATACTGTAATTCGATGACAGAGGATGGGACGACCTTGGATCTGGACTGGAGGCGACGGAGGTTGAACAGTTTCCCGTTTGTTCTGTAGATTAGCTCCACTCCAGCGGGGAGCTTACTGAGGGTGTGATGGAGCATTGCAGCCAGGAAGATCGAGAAGAGCGTTGGTGCGATGACACAGCCTTGCTTGACCGTACGTGGATTGGGTCTGTGCTGGATCCGTTGGTCAGGATCACCGCTTGCATGTCGTCGTGAAGCAGGCGGAGGATGGTGACAGACGTTTGAAGGCAGTCGAATTTGAGGAGTACACTACATAATCCCTTACGATTGATGGTGGCGAATGCCTTTGGAAGGTCAAAGAAGGCCAAGTACAGTGGTTGATGCTGTTCCCTGCATTTCTCTTGTAATTGTCGCATGATGAAGATTATGTTCATTGTGCCTCTTAGTGGGCGGAATCCGCATTGCGACTCTGGGAGGAGCTCTTCAGCCACTGGGAGAAGGTGATTGAGGAGGATCCTTGCGATGACTTTCCTGTGGCCGACAGCAGGGAGACTCCTCTGTAATTACCGCAATCGGACTTGTCACCTTTCTTGAAGATGGTTGCGATTACATTGTCTCTGAGATCCCCTGGCATGCTCCCCTCCTTCCAAATAACAGAAATCAGTTCATGTATTTACGCCAAAGTATACACCGACATGTTTTAGCGCCTCGGCGGGGATTCCATCTGCTCATGAGTCATTGTTGTTCTTCAGTTGTCGGATGGCCTTTTTAATTTCATGCCGGGCAAGGGTTGTGCTGAGGTGGTGGCGGGTAGCATGCTGCGGGATGTGGTTGAGGACACTCGCGTCGAAAACAGAGTCTTGGTTAATGAGATCTTCGAAGTGCTTCTTCCAGCGGGCATTGGCTGCGTCTCTATCCTTGATGAGTACCTCTCCATTCTTGGCCCGCAGTGGTATAGGATATTCGGTGCTTGGGCCATAGGTGGTCTTGACTGCGCTAAAGAATCCACGCACGTCGTGGTTGTCGGCAAGCTGCTGGATCTCCTGCGCTTTCTCCACCCAACATCTGTTCTTTAGGTCGCGAGATTTTTCTTGGACCTCGGCCTTCAGGCGTCTGTAAAGCTGCTTTCTTGCTCTCAAGTGGTGTTGCAGTTTCCAGATCTGGAATGCCTTGCGCTTGCGGCTTATTAGCTCCTGGATCTCCTGGTCGTTCTCGTCGAACCAGTCTTGGTGTTTCTTGGTCGAGTGACCGAGCGTCTCTTCACAGGTGCTAATTATAGAGGGCTTGAATGCAGATCAGGCGCTGTGGCACTCTGTGGCTCTGCATCACTGGGAGTCATCAGCTTGGTTGTGAGGCGCAGGCTGAATAGGAATTTCTTAGCAGGGTTTTTGAGTGCTCCAGCATTGATTGTCCTGTGGCATTATTTCTGCTGCCGCAGCTGTTTTGGGGCTACGCAGATGGACATGACAGAACAGATTAGGCGATGGTTTGTCCAGCAGTCATCAACTTCTGTCATGGCGCGGGTGATGTAGACGTCCTTGTGGTCCTTCGCTCTGACGATGCCCTAGTCCAGCAGATGCCAGTGCTTGGAGCGAGGGTGCTGCCGTGAAGACTTGCTCTTTTCTCTCTGACGGAACAAGGTGTTGATTATGACATGGCCATGTTCTAAGCATTTCGTCAGGAGGAGGGTACCGTTGGAGTTTGCTTTCGCTAAACCCTCTCTGCCGATCACACCTCCACAGAGGTCTGTGTCCTTTCCAACTCTGGCGTTAAAGTCGCCAAGGAGGATATGTTTGTCGCCCGTTGGGACTCAGGACAGGGATTGTTTGAGGCTGCAGTAGAATTCCTCATTGTCCTCGTCTGTGACTTCCAGTGTTGGTGCGTAGGCACTGATGAGCGTAACGCACTGGTTCCAGGCTAGCGTGACCCATAGAGTCATGAGGCGTTCGTTTCTGAAAGGGGAATCTCTGAAAGGTTCACTAGCTCATTTTTACGCGAAGCCTACCCCATGAAAGCAGCGTTCTTCTTCAGGTTTGCCTTTCCAGAGGAAGGTGTAACCACCGCCTTGCTCCTTGAGCTGGCCTTCCCCTGCCCGTCGGGTCTCTTTTAAGGCAGCGATGTCTATGTCGAAACATCTGAGCTCCCGGGCAACGATAGCAGAAATGCCTTCCGGTCTGTCGCTGTTGGGGTTGTCCATGCGGGGCCTGACGTTCCAGGTCCCGAACTTCATTTCAAAGGCTGAAGTTGCCTGTGCGTGAATTATTTAAACGTGGGGTGGCCGTTGCGCAACAGCTACCACACGGGTTTCACAGTGCAAAGTCTTGGTCCAATGGCAAGGGGATCCAAGACGATTGGAGACCTGACTCTGCTACATCGGCCTAGCACACATATACAAGCATACTCCTACTGTCCTCCTCATTCCACCCCGCAGGTCCTCTCTGCCTGGGTTTCATAGGCTGCAGTGTGGTCCTCCCGACCCCGCTGCTGGTCCACGCTGCGCCACACATGGGCCTAGACCTCGCTGCTGGGCTCGTCCTCGCTCCTAGGCCTCGTCTCCTTTTGTTGTCTCCTTTCATTGGCAGAAGCGTTAACAACCAGAGGACACAAATTTAAGGTAATTGGCAAAAGAACCAAAGGCGATGTAAGAAAAAGCTTTTTTACGCAGCGAGTGGTTAAGATCTGGAATGCACTGCCTGAAAGAGTGGTGGAGGCTGACTCAATCTTATCTTCCAAAAGAGAGATGGGTAAGTATCTGAAAGAAAAATAATTGCAGGACTACGGGGAAAGGGCACGTGAGTGGGACTAGCTGAGAGTCAGCACGGGAATGGCGGGTCTAATGGCCTTTTCTCCATGCTGTAACCATTCTATGATTCGATAAGGAGATATTAGGGCCGGTGACCAAAAGCTCGGTAAAAGGGATAGGTTTTAAGGAGCGTCATAAAGGAGTAGAGAGAGGTAGAGAGGGAGAGAGGTTTAGGGAGGGAATTCCAGAGCTTAGGGCCTAGGCAGCTGAAGGCACAGCCAACAATGGTGGAGCGATTAAAATCGGGGATGCTCAAGAGGCCAGAATTCGAGGAGTGCAGAGATCTCGGAGGGATGTGAGGCTGGAGGAGATTACAGAGATAGGAAGAGGCGAGCCCAGGAAGTGATTTGAAATACCTGCAGCAATACACACAAGCGCACACTCACAATGACACGAACTTTAGTAATATCCATTAGAAGGGAGAAACTTCCATCATTAGTAGAAAGTTGTGTAGTTTTTCTGTGCTCCAAAACTAAGACTAACAGCCTCACAATTTGCTTTCTTACCAGTTTCTCGGAAGTGAAAATCTAAACACTGGGAGGCCGAGGATGTCTACGACAGTGACGAGGATTCATTCTTCGATCGGACAGGAACTATCGAAAAGAAGAAGCTCAACAGAATGAAGAAAGCTGGGAACGTGGAGGAGAAAGCGGAGACTTGTGACTCGCTGGTAAAAGTCTAAAGTTTATATTGAATGATGTGCACAGCCCCAGAAATAACATAATTCTTCAGAGAAGAGGCAGATAAGGGCTCCGGGGAGAGCAGGTGCTTCGTGTTTGGAGAGGAGTTGAAAGGGAATCATGGGGAGCATTGCTCCCAGGTCATGTTGCACAACTTGTGATACCTGGTTCATTGTGGCAATAATGGAGACTCCCGCCCAGCAGATAATACACCAGATAGATAGAAATAAAGACCTCCACTGATCTTAGTTCATTCATCCAGAAAGAGCCGATAATTCCTCCCCCCAAGCCACAGCATCTACGTTTCTGCAATAATTCTGGGATGTTTGTCTCCCTGACCCTTCTCATTCCATTCCAAGTCATTGAATTGATTACTCTTCATGTAAAGAACTTGCTGATATCAGTCCGAAATTTACCTCTCAATAGTTTCAATCTTTTCTCCTGATGTATGAGGTGATTCAGTTTGGTAGGAAGAACGAGGAAAGGTAATATAAACTAAAGGTACAATTTTAAAGGGGGTGCAGGAATAGAGGTACCTGGGGGAGCGGCATGTTGAGAACAAACACCCCAAGTTGGGAAGACTGTTAAAACGGCAAACGGAATCTTTGGCTTTATAAATAGAGGCATAGGGGGTGATTTTCTCAATGGAAGCTTTTGGAGGCGGGACTCCCACTTGTCTGGTTTCAGTCCCGCTTCCATCAGCTTCTGGACAAGCAGTGGGATTTTCTCCTGATTGATCTTGTTAAGCCCGCCCGGCGGGCTCAGCAGGCCAATTTGGGGGAAGCCAGTGACAGAGCACGTCAACATATGACGTGTCGTCTGTCAACAATTATTGAGAGATGAATTGTCATCGTTCGACAGTTTTGTGAAGCTGTCAAATAGTGACATTCTCTGCAATTACATGTGGTCTTGCATACAAGACCTCATCAAACAACATTCTTTTAACGAAATTAGATGTTTGTTGCATATGAGAATGCAACGGACATCTCTGATCTGCAACACGGTGGTGTGAGAAGAAACCGACTGAAGCATGCGGGAAGAAAAAAAGGTAAGTACACATTTAAAAACACTTAGGACTTACCTCAGATACTCACCTCTATACTCTTGCACCCATCATTTCCCTTCACACCATACCTTTGCACTCCCCGACCCCCGCAGACCCCCTACTCGCCTCGGTGACCCTGGCGGGTTTCGGAACAGTCGGGAAGCCCGCACTTCAGGGCTCAAAAACGGGATTATCCTATTTTCAGCCTGTTAACTACCTGTTAACAAGCAGTTAATAGGGTTTAATCCCTTCCAGCCAGCAAGGAGACGGGACCCGGCGCGGAACGGCAAACCGCCTCCTAGGAAGAGGGCAGGAAAGTGGGTTCGGGTCTCCTTGCTCCCCCCAAATACTGCCATTTTTCCGGCAGACCCGCCTCCTCGGGGCTGAGAAAATCGCCCCCATTGAGTTAAAAAGCAAAGAAGTTATGCTGAACCACTATAAAACAATGGTTAGGCCCCAGATGCAGTATTGTGGGCAATTCTGGGCACCACACTTCAGGAAGGATGTCCAGGCCTTGGAGATGGTGCAGAGGAGATTTACCAGAATGGCACCAGGGATAAAAGACTTCAGCTAAGTGGAGAAGCTGGGGTTGTTCTCCTTAGAGCAGAGAAGATTAAGGGGGAATTTGATAGAGGTGCTTAAAATCAAGAAGAGTTTTGATAGAGTAAATAAGGAGAAACTGTTTCCAGTGGCAGAAGGGTCGGTAACCAGAGAACACAGATGCAAGGTGATTGACAAAAGAAACAGAGGCGAGATGAGGAGATGATTTTTTATGCAGGAAGGATGAAAGGTGGGAGTTTGGTGCAGAGGGGGAAGAGGTGCTTAGTAATTTAAGCCAAGGGGCAACAGTAAATTGGTAAATAATTAGAAAATTCAGATCGATCTGAGAGGATGATTAAAAATAATTAAGTAGTGGATAGGAACATAAAAAGGGCTCTGAATTAAATGAAATCAAAATCTGGTATACATAAATGACTAAATAATAAATAGGAGTAAGGGGATACTAAACTAAAAGATATTTCTATACCATAAGCAGATAGACTTTGAAGTAAAATGATGGGACAGCTGTAACCCGTTGCCTGCAATTCCTGAGCCACGTGGGAACTCCAGGACGCTTCATCTGTCCTGGATAACCACGTGTGCAGGAAGTGCCTCCAGCTGCTCGAACTCGAGCCCAGGGTTTTTGAGCTTGAGCAGCGGCTGGAGTCACTGCAGGGCAGACGGGAGGCTGAGCATTTCCTGGAAGACACGTTCTAGGAACTGGTCACCCCGCAGCTACAGAGAGATCAGGGTGGCCAGCTGGCAGGGTAGGAAGCGTCAGTTCAACCTCCGTCTCCTCCAGTCCAGATCCAAGTTCGTCCCATGTTCTGTTGTCGAATTACATTATGCAGACGAAACTTGCGTTTGCGCAAATTCGGAGGTCAAAACTCCAACCCATCATCAACACGTTCACCGAAGTGTACGAGAGCATGGGCCTTACACTAAACATCCATAAAACAACGATCCACTACCAGCCTGCACCCGCCACACAGTACTGCTCCCCGAATATCACAATCCACGTCAAGGCCTTGGACAATGTGGACCACTTCCTCGGGAGCCTACTGTCAACAAGGGCAAACGCCGATGACGAAGCCCAACACCGCCTTCAGTGTGCCAGTGCAGCCTTTGGTCGCCTGAGGATGAGTGTGTTTGAAGACCAGAACCTCAAACCCGGCACCAAGCTCATGGTCTACAGAGTAGTAGTGATACCCGCCCTCCTGTATGCCTCAGAGACGTGGAACATTTACAGCAGGCACCTCAGAGCACTGGAGAGCTACCAGCAACGCTGTCTCCGCATGATTCTGCAAATTCATAGGCAGGATAGGCGCTCCAACGTCAGTGTTCTCGCTCAGGACAACATCTTCAGCATGAAAGCTTTGACCACGCTCGATCACCTCCGATGGACGGGTCACATCGTCCGCATGCCCGATACGAGACTCCCAAAACAAACGCTCTACTCGGAGTTCCGACACAGCAAGAGAGCCCCAGGTGGGCAGAGGAAAAGCTTCACGGACACGCTCAAAGTCTCCTTGAAAAAGTGCAACATTCCCAGCGACACCTGGAATCCCTGGCCCAAGACCGCACAAAATGGAGGAGAAGTGTCTTCGCCGGGAGCAAGCGGAAGCCAAGCGCAAGGAGCACATGTCAACACAAGCACCCCACCTACCCGCCCCTTCAACCCGCGTCTGCCCCACCTGTGACAGAGACTGTAGGTCCCGCATTGGACTCATCAGTCACCTGAGAACTCATGTTTCACGTGGTAACAAGTCATCCTCGGTTCCGAGGGACTGCCTAAGAGAGAGGAAGAGGTAGGCAGTGCAGGAGTCCTCCGGGAGTGCAACACTCTCAAACCGATTTCCAGTGCTGAATACCAGTGAGGGTGACGACACCTCGGGGGACTGCAGATTAAAGCATATCAATGCCACAGTGGACCAAAAGACTGCACAGGGGGGCACAGCAAAGCGTCGGAATGCAGTGGTCATCGGGAATTCTATAGTCAGGGGAACAGACAGGGGTTTCAGTAACCGCTGACTTGAGTCCTGCATGCTGTGTTGCCTCCCTGCTGCCAGGGTGAAGAACGTAACTGAACAGCTGCAGAAAATTTTGAGAGGGGAAGGCAACAGCCATTATTCGCGTTCCATGTTGGAAACAATGAATTAATTAGGAAAATGGTTGGGGTCCTCCAGGCAAAGTTTCAGGAGTTTAGGATGAAGTTAAAGAGCAGGACATCAAAGGTAATAATCTATGGCTTACTCCGAGTACCATGTGCTAGTGAGTATAGGAGCAGTAAGATAATAGAGGTTAACATGTGGCTGGAGAAATTGTGCAGAAGGGAGGGCTTCAGATTCCTGGGGCACTGGGATCAGTATTTTGGGAGGTGGGACCTGCTCACGGCGGACGGTTGCAGCTCAACATGGCTGGGACCAACGTCCTCACGGTTAACTGATGCTGTGGGGGTGGGCTGAAACTAATTTGGCAGGGAGATGGGCACCAGGATGAAGCATTAGAGAGGATATACAAGGTGCACAGAGAAGTGGGAGAGACAACTAGCACTAGAGTAAAGAGTAATTCAGAAATAGGAGGGATTAGACGGGTGGAAATCCGAGGCAGACTAAGATAGGTTTGGAGTGAGTAAATGCACGGAGTGGGGTAAATAAGGCTGCTGAGCTGCAGGCACAAGTAGTCACATGGGATTATGATTTAGTGACAATAACGGAGACATGGCTCAAACAAGGGGAGGAATGGGCACTTAACATTCTTGGCTGCTATATTCAGGAAAAAAGTGAAAAGTCGCACAACACCAAGTTATAGTCCAACAGTTTTATTTGAAATCACAAGCTTTCGGAGCTGCTGCCCCTTCGTCAGGTGAAGTGAAGGAATACGAATCGACAAAGCATATATAGTCAGAGAACAATGCCTGTGTAGCATACAATGTCAGACGACTACATTTTATCTTTCTGACTGCCTTTCGTCACACCTCGGCAGAGAAACAATCAGGTCAGCCAGGAAGGCACCACATCAAAGACATAGCAAGATACAACTGAGACAATGAGGTGGAGTCACAGGGGGTCTAATGTGTCAAATGCAGTCTGTATGGAAAACCATAAACTTTAAAATTTTTACTTTTTTTACTGGAAATCACATCTGTGAACAAGCCAACGACGACTCGAGTCTGGATGACTCTACGTCATGTAGCGTGACATGAACCCAAGATCCCGGTTGAGGCCATCCTCATGGGTGTGGAACTTCGCTATCAGTTTCTGCCGGATGATTTTGCGTTGTCGTGTGTCTCGAAGGCCGCCTTGTAGAACGCTTACCCGCAATCCGAGGCTGAATGTCCTTGACTGCTGAAGTGTTCCCCGACTGGGAGGTACCAATCCTGCCTGGCGATTGTTGCACGGTGTCCGTTCATACGTTGTCTCAGTGTCTGCATGGTCTCGCTGATGTACCATGCTCTGGTGCATCCTTTCCTGCAACGTACGAGGTAGACCACGTTGGCCGAGTCACATGAGTATGTACCATAAGAACATAAGAACATAAGAAATAGGAGCAGGAGCAGGCCAATCGGCCCCTCGAGCCTGCTCCGCCATTCAATAAGATCATGGCTGATCTGATCCTAACCGCCAATCTACTATTTATCACAGAACCATCTCCTGCATCTAACAGAATTGCACACACGAAATAGGAGCAGAATCAGGCTACACAGTCCCTGGGCACGCTCCACTACCCACAGGGCCATGACCGATCCGAACCTAGACTCATGTCCAAATTCCTGCCCGCTCCCCGTAACCCTTAATGCCCTTTACTTCTAGGAAACTGTCTATTTCTGTTTTAAATTTAATTAATGTTGTAGCTTCTACAGCTTTTTGTGGCAGCATATTCCATGGACCTACCACCCTCTGAGTGAAGTAGTTCCTCCTCATCTCAGTTTTGAAAGAGCAGCCCCTTATTCTAAGACTATGTCCCCTAGTTCTCGTCTCACCCGTCATCGGGAACATCCTCCCCGCATCGACCCGATCCAACCCCTTCACAATCTTATATGTTTCAATAAGATCGCCTCTCATTCTTCTGAACTCCAATGAGTAGAGTCCCAATCTACCCAACCTCTCCTCATATGACCACCCCCTCATCCCCGGGATTAACCGAGTGAACCTTTTTTGCACTGCCTCGAGAGCAAGGATGTCTTTCCTTAAGTAAGGACACCAAAACTGTATGCAGTATTCCAGGTGCGGTCTCACCAATACCTTGTACAACTGAAGCAGTACCTCCCTATTTTTATATTCTATCCCCCTAGCAATGAAAGCCAACATTCCATTTGCCTTCTTAATCACTTGCTGCACCTGCATACTAACCTTTTGAGTTTCGTGCACCAGGACCCCCAGATCCCTTTGCACTTCAGTACTCTCCAGTTTCTTGCCATTAAGATAATAAATTGCTCTAGGATTTTTCCTGCCAAAGTGCATCACCTCACACTTTCCAGTGTTGTATTCCATCTGCCAAATCTCTGCCCACTTACTTAGCCTGTCTATGTCCCCTTGCAGGTTTTTTATGTCCTCCTCACTCACTACTTTCCCTCCCATCTTTGTATCATCTGCAAATTTTGATATGTTACACTTGGTCCCTTCCTCCAAATCGTTAATATAGATTGTGAAGAGTTGGGGACCCAGCACTGACCCCTGTGGAACACCACTAGTTACTGATTGCCAGTCTGAGAATGAACCATTTATCCCAACTCTTTCATTTCTGTTAGATAGCCAATCCTCTATCCATGCCAGAATATTACCCCCAATCCCGTGATTTTTTACCTTAATCAATAATCTTTTGTGTGGCACCTTGTCAAATGCCTTTTGGAAGTCTAAATACACTACGTCCACTGGTTCCCCTTTATCCACTCTATATGTTACTTCCTCAAAGAACTCCAGCAAATTTGTCAAACATGACTTCCCCTTCGTAAAACCATGCTGACTTTGTCCTATTAAATTATGATTATCCAAATGTCCTGTTACTGTTTCCTTAATAATGGACTCTAAAATTTTACCTACCACAGATGTTAGGCTAACCGGTCTATAGTTACCAGCCTTCTGTCTACTGCCCTTTTTAAATAAGGGTGTTACATTAGCAGTTTTCCAGTCTGCCGGGACCTTAGCGGAATCCAGGGAGTTTTGAAAAATTATTACCAATGCATCTACAATCCCTACCGCCACTTCCTTCAAGACTCTAGGATGTAAGCCATCAGGTCCAGGTGATTTATCCGCCTTGAGTCCCATTATTTTACCATGTATCTGGTGGGTAGTGTCCTCACGTTTGATGATGGTATCTGTGTTGATGATCTGGCATGTCTTGCAGAGGTTGCCGTGGCAGGGTTGTGTGGTGTCGTGGTCGCTGTTATCCTGAAAGCTGGGTAATTTGCTGCGAACGATGCTACTTTTGAGGTTAGGCGGCTGTTTGAAGGCGAGTAGTGGAGGTGTGGGGATGGCCTTAGCGAGGTGTTCATCGTCAGCGATGACATGTTGAAGGCTGCGAAGAACATGGCGTACTTTCTCTGCTCCGGGGAAGTACTGGACGACGAAGGGTACCCTGTTGGTTGTGTCCTGTATTCGCCTTCTGAGGAGGTCTATGCGATTTTTCGCTGTGGCCCGTCGGAACTGTCGATCGACGAGTCGTGCGTCATATCCCGTTCTTACGGGGGCGTCTTTCAGCGTCCCTAGGTGTCCATCGCGTTCCTCCTCATCTGAGCAGATCCTGTGTATTCGCAGGGCTTGTCCATAGGGGATGGCTTCTTTAACGTGGTTAGCGTGGACACCACAGACTTCTTACAGAAACTCAGCACACATGGACCAGTTGAACCAGGAACACTCCTCGCCACGATGGACGTATCGGCACTCTACACCAGTATCACCCACGATGACGGCATCGCTGCGACAGCCTCAGTACTCAACACCAACAACAGCCAATCTCCAGACGCCATCCTGCAAACCATCCGCTTCATCCTTGACCACAATGTCTTCACCTTTTACAACCAGTTTTTTACTCAAACACACAGAACAGCCATGGGGACCAAATTCGCACCCCAATACGCCAACATCTTCATGCACAAGTTCGAGCAAGACTTCTTCGCTGCACAGGACCTCCAGCCAACGCTGTACACCAGATACATCGACGACATTTTCTTCCTTTGGACCCACGGCGAAGGATCACTGAAAAGACTATACGATAACATCAACAAGTTCCATCCCACCATTAAACTCACCATGGACTACTCCTCAGAATCGGTTTTATTCCTGGACACACGAATCTCCATCAAAGACGGACACCTCAGCACTTCACTCTACCGCAAGCCCACGGACAACCTCACGATGCTCCACTTCTCCAGCTTCCACCCTAACCACGTGAAAGAAGCCATCCCCTATGGACAAGCCCTGCGAATACACAGGATCTGCTCAGATGAGGAGGAACGCGATGGACACCTACGGACGCTGAAAGACGCCCTCGTAAGAACGGAATATGATGCTCAACTCATCGATCGACAGTTCCGACGGTCCACAGCGAAAAATCGCATAGACCTCCTCAGAAGGCGAAAACGGGACACAACCAACAGGGTGCACTACGTCGTCCAGTACTTCCCCGGAGCGGAGAAACTACGCCATGTTCTTCGCAGCCTTCATCATGCCATCGATGACGACGAACACCTCGCTAAGGCCATCCCCACACCTCCACTACTCGCCTTCAAACAGCCGCCTAACCTCAAAAGTACCATCGTTCGCAGCAAATTACCCAGCTTTCAGGAGAACAGCGACCACGACACCACACAACCCTGCCACGGCAACCTCTGCAAGACATGCCAGATCATCAACACAGATACCATCATCACACGTGAGGACACTACCCACCAGGTACATGGTACATACTCATGTGACTCGGCCAACGTTGTCTACCTCATACGTTGCAGGAAAGGATGCACCAGAGCATCGTACATCGGCGAGACCATGCAGACACTGAGACAACGTATGAACGGACACCGCGCAACAATCGCCAGGCAGGATTGTTACCTCCCAGTCGTGGAACACTTCAGCAGTCAAGGACATTCAGCCTCCAATCTTCGGGTAAGCGTTCTCCAAAGTGGCCTTCGAGACACACGACAACGCAAAATCATCGAGCAGAAACTGATAGCCAAGTTGCGCACCCATGAGGATGGCCTCAACCGGGATCTTGGGTTCATGTCACGCTACATGACGTAGAGTCATCCAGACTCGAGTCGTCGTTGGCTTGTTCACAGATGTGATTTCCAGTAAAAAAAAAGTAAAAATTTTAAAGTTTATGGTTTTCCATACAGACTGCATTTTACACATTAGACCTCCTGTGACCCCACCTCATTGTCTAAGTTGTATCTTGCTATGTCTTTGATGTGGTGCCTTCCTGGTTGACCTGATTGTTTCTCTGCCGAGGTGTGACAAAAGGCAGTCAGGAGGATTAAATGTAGTCGTCTGACATTGTACGCTGCACATGCATTGTTCTCTGACTATATATGCTTTGTCGATTCGTATTCCTTCACTTCACCTGACGAAGGGGCAGCAGCTCCGAAAGCTTGTGATTTCAAATAAAACTGTTGGACTATAACATAGTGTTGTGCGACTTCTCACTTTTGTCCACCCCAGTCCAACACCGGCATCTCCACATCATATTCAGGAAAGATAGGGGAGGAATAAAAGGAGGGGTGGCAGTACTGATGACAGCACTAGAAAGGGAGGATATAACTCAGGATAAAAAGTCAGAAACTATTTGGTCTAAGTGCTATTTCATTGCAAATGACTATTATAGAGGGGACGCCCATTTAAGACAGAGAGGAGCATAATTTATTTCTCACAGAGAGTCCTGCGTCTTTCGAACTATCTTCCTCAGATGACGGTAGAAGCACAGTCTTTGAATATTTTTAAGGCAGAGGTAGATAGATTCTTGGTAAGCAAGGGGGTGAAAAGTTATCGGCGGTAGCGGGAATGTGAAGTAATCAGATCAGCCATGATCTTATTGAATGACGGAGCAGGCTGGAGGGACCGAGTGGCCTACTCCTGCTCCTAATTCGTATGTTCGTATGTACGTAATTTCGTATTCTACATCGGTCTCATTAGCCAATTTACCCGTTCCAAATCATCTGCCATTTTGGTGAGGTTTGGTCTTCTGAAATCTGGTACGAGCTGCAGGTTCTCAGTACCTTTTGTCCCACTGTGGAACTCGCTAACACATGGAGTAGTTGAGGCAAATAACATAGATGCATTTTAGGGAAAGCTGTATCAGTGCATGAGGGTCAGAGGAATACAAGGATGTGAGATTAAGTAGGGTGGGCGGAGGCTCGTCTGGTGCAAAATCACCGGCATGAATTTGTTGGGCCGAATGGACTGATTCTGTGCTGTAAATTTTATGTAATGTAATAGATTAAAGTTCCTTCTGCACTACAATCAAATACTCCAAGAGCAGGTACAGCATGCGTTAGATACAAGTTAAAGCTAATTCTACACTGCCTCATCAAACATTTCCATGGCAGGTGCATAAGAACATAAGAACATAAGACGTAGCAACAGGACTACGTCATTTGGCCCCTCGAGCCTGCTCCGCCATTCAATAAGATCATGGCTGATCTGATCTTGGCCTCAACTCCACGTCTCTGCCCGCTATCCATTACCCTTGACTCCCTAGCCTTTCCAAAATCTGTCTATCTCCACCTTAAATATATTCAATGAACCAGCCTCCACAGTTCTCTGGGGAAGAGTATTCCAAAGATTCACGATCCTCTGAGAGAAGAAATTCCTCCTCATTTCCGATTTAAATGGGTGTCCCCTTATTCTGAAGCAATGCCCACTAGTTCTCGATTCCCCCATGAAGGGAAACATCCTCTGTGCATCTACCCTGTCAAGCCCGTTTAGAATCTTGTATGGTTCAATAAGATACCCTCTCATTCTTCTAAACTCCAATGAGTATAGGCCCAACCTGCTTCAACGTTTCTTCTAAAGACAACCCCTTCATCTCCGGAATCAACCTCATGAACCTTCTCTCAACTGCCTCCCATGCAAATATATCCTTCCGAAATCAGGAAACCAAAACTGTACGCAGTACTCCAGGTGTGGTCTCCCCAAGGCCCTGTACAGTTATAACTGGACTTCCCTACTGTTATACTCCATTTCCTTCGCAATAAAGGCGAAAACTCCATTTGCCTTCCTAATTACTTGCTGTACCTGCATGCTAACTTTTTGTGATTCATGTACAAGGACGCCCAGATCTCTCTGTACCTCACCATTTTGTAATCTCTCATTTTGCAACACCAGTTAAGTATAGGGTAAATCTCCCTCTACACTGTGCCATCAAATTCTCCCAAGGCAAGTACAGCACGAGTAAAGCTCCCGCTACCCAATCCCACCAAACACACCCAGGGCAGGTACATCAAGATCTTCCCTTTTGACCTTTCCTCCCAACCCCCTTTCCCTGCCTCTGTACTTGCTTAAAATCTGTTACATCTGTAACATTTTCCAGTTCTGATGAAAGGTCATCGACCTGAAACATTGACTCTGTTTCTCTCTCCACAGATGCTGCCTAACCTGCTGAGCAATGTTCCCTGTAAGGTGTGTGGGTCGGCGGTGATTTGTAAGGTCCCGTGCGCTGATAATCGCAGGAGAGGCCCAATACGCAATGACCCGCGAATCCTCACAAAGCCGTTTGTGAACTCACAGATCTGATCCGAATTGGAACATTTGCTGAGATACGGAGCTCTGGAACCCGGCGAGCGTTGTCTCGGGATTCTTTCAGTACTGTTTCCATGGAGACGCATGTAGTCCGTTCCCGGGGACTGAGCGGCGGCCGCACTTTGGAACGACACAGGTGGAGGCGCAGCACGTACACAATGGTACAATGGCCGCTGGAAGGAGTCGAAAGCAATCATTTTTTAGCCCCGCAAATAAAACAAAACATTGAGAATTTTTAGAAAATTCAGCAAATTGTTTAAAGCCGGAAAAGGATATGTGAAGGTGATGCTGAATGTTTCGTGGTAAGTTCCAATTCAATTTTGCCAGGGCTCATCCCATTTTTGAAATAGTAAATCATGTTGCGAAAGAGGAGGAAAAGTTTGTGCCCCCGTTTGTACCTCAGAGTTTGAGAGACGGAGGGAACGGCAGCAGAAAAACAGGAAACAACATCTCCAAAAACTGATCCCAACTCATCGCCAAGGCTGGGGAGAGATAACCTCACCGCCTTCTTAGGAAGTTTAACCACTTTATTCACTTTCTGATTTGAGCTCCGTTTGGAATTAGAGTTTATTTTATTATATTTTGTCGTATGCTTAACGACAGTATTGAAGGGGGAAAGAAACTTGGAGCAACTTCTTCTGTCAAAGCTGCAACGAGACTTGAATAATTTTTTACGATATTTTCACAAATAATTAGTGTTAAAAACATTTTCTCCCCCGAAGTTTCGATTATGAATTTGGAAGAAATAGAAGAAAAATCAATTTTCCCCTCATCTAAACAAGTTTAAAGCAGGTCTTGAAGTCCAAACGCTTTTAAAGAGTCTCTGAAATGCTTACAATGTTTTAAAATTGTCATTTCTCAATATTTGATTTTGAGCGATCAAGTGAAGTGAGTAGCTTTACACAAACATGCAACCATGGTGTTGAGGAGGAGGAGGGCAGGGGAGGATTTGTAGGAGTTACATATTCCTATTAAATTAATTTTTAAAAATATGCCATTAAGACATTTAGGAAGAGATCCAACAAAGGGGAAAAACACAAACCATTTTATTTTGTCTGTCGTTCTGTAGTCCTAACAAGTCGCAGGAATAATGTAAATATAGATTTCCTCGTAAACATTTACTGGAGTGTTAATAGAAACAAGAGTTATGTAATGTTATATAAAATGGCAGGAAGCTACTTTAGAAGAAACCACCCTTTGTTTATTGAGAAAGACACAGAACGTACTTTGATTAAACTTATAACGTACAATTCGATATGGTTTGAATGTTTGATATAGGAGATTAAAAATTGTGAGTACAATGAAGTTTGTTTCCCGCTTTTAATTTGCACAGTACGTAAAATAATTCAACACTTTTCGTGATAAGAGCAGGGAATAATATTGTGGAATTACAACAGAAATACTGGAGAAACTCAGCAGGTCAGGCAGCATCTGTGAAGAGAGAAACAGAGTTAACGTTTCAGGTCGATGACCTTTCGTCAGAACTGGAAAAAAGCAGGATATTGAACAGATTTTTAAGCAAGTGTAGAGGCTGCGAAAGGGGGGAGGGGTTGAAAGAACAAACGGGGAGGTCTCTGATAGGATAGAAGGCGGAAGAGGTTAAGAGACATTACGAGATATTCAAGGCAAAAGGAGATGGTAATGGGCTGGTTAAGAAACAAAGGATGGCTCTAGATGAAGTGTAAATTGCGCTGGCAGAATGAAAGACAGCTGCCATGTGGGGGAGAAGAAAAAAGACAGACATAAAGTGTTGATAATATATATATATTTATATATGATAGGGGCCGTGGTTATGATCTGAAATTGTTGAACACTAATTTGAGTCCAGATGGCTATAACGTGCCTTGTATTTGCAAAATAATATTGTGGAGATGTTTGAGAGAAAAACATTAGATGTGAAATTCATAAAACATAAATTTTTACGTCAACATATGAGTCAACATTTCCAAGTCAGTCTGACTGGTTCTCCTGTCCTGGAAGAAAGACAAATGTTTATTTCTGTTAAATCACAGCTTTTCCTGCTGTGTGTTGAAAATACAGTGACGCAAATGGTGGATGTCTTTTGCTACACTTGTGAATAAGTGCTGCACTTCTGACATGTTACATGGGTGGTGTGCTGGTTCAAGTAGACAACGGCCTAGAAATTCGCGTGTCCGGCTTGCCGCGGGGAAAGGATCGCGCGCGCTCTTACCCACCGCGCCTGCCGTTGTGTTTTGGGCCCACAGGAACTTCGGGTCCTGGGCCTCTCCCAAGAGCCAGCGCGCAGTGCTTGCGTTTTCCAGGGGCACAGTTAGTGCGATGCGACCCCTGGGATCACGTGGGCCATGGAGAGCTAATGGCAGCAGACCATCTTTCATTCATAGATTTGACAGGAGACTGTCAAATCTGTGAATTGAAATCGGCCCCAAAAGAACAGCTAAACTTAAAATAAATTAAAAAAAACATCACAGTTATAAAATAACTATAGTAAAAAAAATTAACCACTTTAAACAAAAATTTAAATTTTTGAAAAATTTAAATTCTTTTTAAAAGTTATAAAAATAAACTTACCTTTCTTTAAAGTATCTAAAAAAGATAAACCTGTTGAAAAAAGTTTAAAATTATACTTAATTAACGACTTACCTTGTTCAAAATGGGTCTTACGCCTCCTTTTTATTAGCGTGGAATCTTCAATACTTGCCCTGGCAGGAAACCTGAAAAAAAATCTAAGTGTGCTGTGTGCGCGCAGCCTCTAGCGCGCACGCGGTTCACCGAGGAACCGCCCCCTTCACCAGACCAGTAGTTCCGGTTTCCCGCGCATGCGCAGTGCATGCAGGAAACCGGCACTTCGGGAATGAATACGGATGAGTACGTACTGAGTACTCACCCGGGAACGGCCGAATTTTTGGGCCAACATTTATCAATGGAAGTGATTGAAGTTGAAAATAAGGATACCCATTTTGTTCAGTTCTTTTTAATACCGCGAATTAAAGAACTACAACACTTTATATTTGTTGATTGTCTGCTTGTATTGTGATTAATATTCTTATAACTTACGTGGACGTAATATGTGGATAGAATATACTGTGTAGAAATGTGAAGTTATCCACTTTGGTAGGAAAAATAGAAAAGCAGTGTATTTTTTAAATGGTGAGAGATTGGCACATGTTGGAGTTCAGAGGGACCTGGCTTTCGTTCTGCAGAATCACTGAACGTTAACGTGCAGGTACAGCAAGCAATTAGGAAAGCAAATGATATGTTGGCCTTTATTACAAGAGCATTTGAGTATAAGAGTAAAGACGTCTTACTGCAATTATTTAGGGCCCGGTGAGATCACAGCTGGAGTATTGTGTACAGTGTTGGTCTCCTAACCTAAGGAAGGAAATACTTGCCATAGAGGGAGTGCAACGAAGGTTCACCAGACTGGTTCCTGGGATGGGGGGATTGTCCTAGAAGGAGAGATTGAGTAGACTAGACTATGAATGTACCTGATTGTCGTAAAACCCATTTGGTTCCAAATGGCCTTCAGGGAAGGAAATCTGCCGTACTTACCTAATATGTAACTCCAGACCCACTGCAATGTGGTTGACTCTTAACCGGCCTCTAAAATGGCCCAGCAAGACACTCGCTTGTCTCAGGCGGCTCATCACTACCATCTCCAATGCAATTAGGGATGGGCAATAAATGCTGGCCTTGCCAGCGATACCCACATCACTAGAATGAATTCTAAAAATGATTTATTAAATGTCATAATGATTTAAAAAGCATCTTAATGTTTTACTAATTGTCATAATGATTTATAAATCATTATAAAGATCTGTAAGGCGGTGAAATGATTTTAAATCATTATAAAGTGTTAGAATAATTAATAAAGTCCTGATGCCGGGCCGCCTCCTCCCAGGACTGGGCTCCTCGAGCTCCTGTGGGACGGGCCGGTCCGGGCTGCTCCTCCTCGCCGCCCGCTCTCACAGTAACCGGGAATCCAACTGCCGTCTTCCGGACAATTGCCTATCGCCGCCAGGGAAAGGCCACGAGTGACAGCCACCATCTTTGTGCGGATCCCCAGAACCCCCATCTTTGTGCGGTGGCCTAGAGCCGCCATCTTGTGCCGGATCCCCAGAGCCGCCATCTTTATGAGGGGCCCCAGAGCCGCCTTCATTGTGCTGGGCGCCACAATATCAGGCCCAGGGAACTCTGAGGCTGCAACGTCTCCGCTTCTTCTCATCCTTTAATTACTTTTACAATCAGAGTAAAGGGATACTTCCCCACATTCTTCAACTGCTCCCTGAACTTAGTCTGGGTCACGGCGTAAATCCCAGTGTTTGTGCAGCAACTCAGCAGCTGCAGCATGAATCCCAGTTCCATTACATAATAATGTAAAATTACAGACCGATACCCCAAATCCCACATCCGGCTACATATAGAATACACCATAAACACTGTCCATAACAGGATGAAATTGCCGGAGATAAAAAGCAATAAAATGATGGATTTCCTGCGGCTCTCCATCTCTGGGTCTCTGGGACTCCCTCCACTGCTGCGGCCCCGGAGTCTCCTGCGGGCTCTGCTGGACACTAAAATGTGTCTGACGGTGACAGCATTGAGCAGCAGAATCACGATAAATGGGACACAGGGGGTGAGAATATAATGAAGGAACTCGATTGTTCCCCAGACCCGTGAATACAGAACATCCTTTGTGACATCACAAAACCAGGGGGCGTTCCCAAGCCAATACGGACCTGTTAACATAAAATACCAGGTGCAGTCCTTTAATCCGCTCAGCAAAGTCACTGTTCCCAGAACCACAGCCGCCGTTTTCTCGGTGCAATATTTCGTTTTCAGCTTCTGGCAACAAATGGCCACAAATCGATCAAAGGTGAAAGTGACGGTGAACCAGACAGAACAGTCTGTGGCTGCGAACAGCAGGGCGGCGTGGATATTACACACACGGATGGACCACAGGAAATAAAACTGTTCCCAATAAAGAATCGGAATGTGCCTCAATATGAGGTCGAGGATAACGACCAGTAGATCCGCCGCTGCCATGGCCACCAGGTAGCGAGTGACACATTTGGAGAGACCGCACTTTCCCCGAGACAGGATCACAATCGTCACTAAGTTCACTGTGAGGAAGGGAAATAAACAGCGAAATTATACATCAGGCTGGGAGCAAAAGCAGCAGTTTGAGGGAATTCGGGGTGAAATCTGCAACTCATTCGCGACATTCAATGATAAAATCTAATCCTATTATCTGTGGAGCTGAATAAAGGTTTTATTGTAAGAATAATCGGAAATACATTGTGGAATCAATAAATGAAATGTGAATAAATACAACATGAAAGTAACAGATGTTTGATCAAGGAGAGATTAAGTGATCGATCTATATTTAGCCCAGCAGACAAAAGCACCGCCCGAGGTACCAGGGACAAAAAGGACCGAAACCCTTCAGGAAGCCTTCGTGTCCCGGGATCAGTCAGCATTTGGAGCGGTGCAGTTCGCTTCTGTGCCCCTGTGTTAGGGGAGCGGGAAATCCCGCTTGGATTCCTGCTCCTGCTTAGAATATCCATTTTCTTTAGAACTGAAAATGAATGCAACAGCAAAATACAGAAACTGCAACCTTGGCATGCAATAATTACAAGCAATTGTATGTAAAATGTATGGATGTAATATGATAATTCTGGAGCTAATAAATACAAGTGCACTGCATTTATAAAGATAACTGGGCTATCACATTTGTTTTGAAGATTGAGTTTTCTGCATTTTTGTTGAAATACACAAATTGTAACTCATTGAAAGGAAGATATGCCAAGTAACATTGCAAATAATGGACACTGAATTAAAGTAAATAGTGATGATTTTCGAAATAATGTTTTGCGAAATGCATTTATCAGCATTTAAATCAGACGACTTAACCCTCAGGCAAAGTGCCGCCGAATGCTGTTGTAAAGGTAGTAATCTCAGGATTGCTACCAGTGCCACGTGCTACTCCGAGTAGAAATAGAAGGATATTTCAGATGAATACGTGGCTAGAGGAATGGTGCAAGGGGGAGGGATTCAAATTCCTGGGAAATTTGAACCAGTTCCGGGGGAGGTGGGACCGGTACAAATCGGACGGTTTGCACCTGGGCAGGACCGGGACCGATGTCCTTGGGGGAGTGTTTGCTAGTGCTCTGGGGAAGGGTTCAAACTAAAATGGCAAGGGGTTGGGAACGTGAGCAGGGAGACAGAGGAAAGGGAAACAAGGGTAGAAGCAAAAGTCAGGAAGGAAAAAAACAAAGGAGTCAGTCAGGGAAATCAAAGGTTTAAATCAAACGTGGCCACAGTAAATAATAATTCTAAAAGGTCTAAGAGCGTTAAAAAAACAAGCCTGAAGGCTTTGTGTCTTAATGCGAGGACAATTCGGAAAAAGGTGGATGAATTAGCTGCGCAAATAGAGGTAAACGAATATGATATGATTGGGATTACGGCAACATGGCTCCAGGGTGACCAAGGCTAGGAACTCAACATACAGGGGTATTCAATATTCAGGAAAGATAGGCAAAAAGGAAAAGGAGGTGGTGTAGCATTGCTGGTTAAAAAGGGGATTAACACAATTGTAAGGAAGGATATTAGCTCTGAAGATGTGGAATCTGTATGGGTAGAACTGAGAAATACCAAGGGGCAGAAATCGCTAGTGGGAGTTGTGTATAGACCCCCAAACAGTAATACAGAGGTTGGGGATGGCATTAAAAGGGAAATTAGAGAAGCGTGCAATAAGAGCACAGCTTTTATCACGGGCGACTTTAATCTACATATAGATTGGGTTAACCAAATTAGTAACAATACTATGGAGGAGGAATTCCTGGAGTGTATACTGGATGGTTTCCTGGACCAATATGTCGAGGAACCAACTAGAGATCAGGCCATCTTAGACTGGGTATTATGTAATGAGAAAGGATTAATTAGCAATCTTGTTGTGCGAGGCCCCTTGGGTCGGAGCGATCATAATATGATAGAATTCTTCATTAAGATGGAGAATGAATTAGTTGACTCAGAGACTAGGATCCTGATATTAAATAAAGGAAACTACGATGGTATGAGGCGCGAGTTGGATAGGATTGATTGGGGAATGTCACTCATAGGTTTGACGGTGGATAGGCAATGGCAAACATTCAAAGATCGAATGAATGAACTAGAGAATTTGTCATCCCAGTTTGGCATAAAAATAAAACAAAAAAGGTGACTCAACAGTGGTTAAAAAGGAAATTAGGGATAGCATAAGATCCAAGGAGAGGACATATAAATTGGCCAGAAAAAGCAGAAGACCTGAGGATTGGGAGCAGTATAGGATTCAGCAAAGAAGGAAAAAGGGATAAATTAAGAGGGGGAAATAAAGTATGAGAGTAAGCTTGCAGGGAACATAAAAACTGACTGTAAAAGCTTTTATCGATATGTGAAGAGAAAAAGATTGAAGTCAAGCATAGGACCCTTGCAGTCAGAATCAGGGGAATTTATAATGGGGAACAAAGAAATGGCAGACCAGTTAAATACATACTTTGGTTCTGTCTTCACAAAGGAGGACACAAATAACCTCCCAGAGATGTCGGGGAACATAGGGTCTAATGATAGGGAGGAACTGAAAGAAATCAGTATTTGTTGGGAAATTGTGTTAGGGAAATTGATGGAATTGAAGGCCGATAAATCCCCAGGGCCTGATAATCTACATTCTAGGGTACTTAAGGAAGTGGCCCTAGAAATAATAGATGCATTGCTGGTAATCTTCCAAAATTCTATAGACTCTGGAACAGTACCCCTGGATTGGAGGGTAGCTAATGTTACCCCACTATTCAAAAATGGTGGTAGAGAGAAAACGGTGAAGTTTCAACCGGTAAGCCTAACATCGGTAGTGGGGAAACTGCTAGAGTCCATTATAAAAGATGTAATAGCAGAGCATTTGTAAAACAGTGACAGGATCGGACAAAGTCAACATGGATTTACAAAAGGTAAATCGTGCTTGACTAATCTACTGGAATTTTTTGAGGATGTAACTGGTAAAATAGATAAGGGACAACCAGTGGATGTGGTGTATTTGGACTTTCAGAAGTCTTTCGATAAGGTCCCGCATAAGAGATTAGCGTGTAAAGTTAAGGCACATGAGATTGGGGGCAAGGTATTGACTTGGATAGAGAACTGGCTGGCAGACAGAAAGCAAAGAGTTGGAATAAATGGGTCTTTTTCCGAGTGCCATGCAGTGACTAGTGCGGTACCGCAGTGATCGGTCCTAGGACCCCAGCTATTCACAATATATTTAGCTCTCGAGGCAGTGCAAAAAAGGTTCACTCGGTTAATCCCGGGGATGAGGGGGTGGTCATATGAGGAGAGGTTGGGTAGATTGGGACTCTACTCATTGGAGTTCAGAAGAATGAGAGGCGATCTTATTGAAACATATAAGATTGTGAAGGGGTTGGATCGGGTGGATGCGGGGAGGATGTTCCCGATGACAGGTGAGACGAGAACTAGGGGACATAGTCTTAGGATAAGGGGCTGCTCTTTCAAAACTGAGATGAGGAGGAACTACTTCACTCAGAGGGTGGTAGGTCCATGGAATATGCTGCCACAAAAAGCTGTAGAAGCTACAACATTAATTAAATTTAAAACAGAAATAGACAGTTTCCTAGAAGTAAAGGGCATTAAGGGTTACGGGGAGCGGGCAGGAATTTGGACATGAGTCTAGGTTCGGATCGGTCATGGCCCTGTGGGTAGTGGAGCGGGCCCAGGGACTGTGTAGCCTGATTCTGCTCCTATTTCGTGTATGATCTAGACGAGGGAATTGGATGTAATATCTCCAAGTTTGCAGACGACACAAAGCTGGGTGGGAGTGTGTGCCGTGAGGAGGATGGCGAGAAACTCCAGTATGATTTGGACAGTTTGGGTGATTTGGCAGAAGCATGGCAGATGCAATATAATGTGGATAAATGCGAGGTTATCCACTTTGGTGTCAAAAACAGGAAGGCAGATTATCACAGAATCACAGATACCCCACAGTGCAGATAGAGGCCATTTCGGCCCATCGAGCCTGCACCGACACATATCCCACCCTATCACCGTAACCGCACATATTTAATCCCCCCCCTAACACTAAGGGTATTTTTATCATAACCAAAACAACCCAACCCGCACATCTTTGGACTGTGGGAGGAAACCGGAGCACCCGCAGGAAACCCACACAGACACGGGGAGAATGTGCAAACTCCACACAGACAGTCACCCGAGGCCGGATTCGAATTGGGTCCCTGGCGCTGTGAGGCAACAGTGCTATCCACTATGCCACCGTGTTGCCATTATCTGAATGGCAATAGATTGGGAGAAGGGGAAGTGCAACGAACCTGGGTGTCCTTGTGCACCAGTCGCTGAAGGTAAGCATGCAGGTGCAGCAGGTGGTTAAGAAGGCAAATGGTATGTAGGCCTTCGTAGCGAAAGGGTTCGTGTACAGGAACAAGGATGTCTTGCTGCAGTTGTACAGGGCCTTGGTGAGACCAGACCTTGAGTATTGTGTGCAGTTTTGGTCGCCTTATCTGAGGAAGGATGTTCTTGCCATGGAGGGAGTGCAGCGGAGAATCACCAGGCTGATACTTGGGATGGCAGAAATGACGTATGAGGAAAGATTGGGTCGATTGGGCTTATACTCGCTGGAGTTTAGAAGAATGAGAGGGAATCTCATTGAAACTTATACAATTCTAACAGGACTAGACAGACTAGATGCAGGAAGGATGTTCCCGATGTCTGGGGAGTCCAGAACCAGGGGTCACAGTCTAAGGATAAGGGGTAAGCCATTTAGGACTGAGATGAGGAGGAATTTCTTCACCCAGAGAGTGGTGAACCTGTGGAATTCTCTACCACAGAAGGCAGTAGAGGCCAATTCATTAAATATATTCAAGAAGGAGTTAGATATATTTCTTAAAGCTAAAGGGATCAAGGGATATGCAGAGAAGGCAGGGACAGGGTATTGAATTTGGATGATCAGCCATGATCTCATTGAATGGCGGAGCAGGCTCGAGGGACTGAATGGACTGCTCCTGCTCCTATCTTATTCTATGTTTCTTCTAAATTATCTGAACACAAATGGAAGAGATTTATCCTTGTACTTTTTCAGCCGTTGTTTCCAATTTGTGCAGTAAATATTTGACGAGAGGATATCAAAGAATTTTCTTATCCGCAGTACTTCAGTTACAATCAGCTGGGATTGTTCATCCTGAAGTACAGCAGGAGGCAATAGAGAATCACTCTGGGTCTCATTGACAGATCCACTGAACTGTGACAGACGGGCATGGGATCCAATTGTAAATTAAAAACAATGATTGGAAATAAATGTATTGAAATCTGGCTGAATGAACATTTTGTGAGAATGTAAATTATTCTTGTAATCCTACTTTAACCATCAGAAGCAGTGTCACTAATGCAGAACTGGAGAGGATGGGGAAGGAGATACTGACTAGAACTGAATGATTAGCGGATATTTCAGGCATTTAAAGATATGGATGTGATCTGCCAGGATCTGTTCCTGTGACTCTTTGTAAGTAACCACACCGAGCATCAGTTGAAAACAAAAGCAAAATAATGTGGATACTGGAAATCTGAAATGAAAACAGAAAATGGTGGAAATACTCAGCGGGTCACGCAGCATCTGTGGAGAGAGAGAGAGACAGAGTTAACGTTTCAGGTTGATGAACTTTCACCATTAGGTGAAAAGTCTCCGAACCCAAGACAGCATTCTTCTGATCTGATACAAATGTTCATTGTAGGTAGCAGACTGAAATTCGTTAAATAAAGTGTCACCTCCAATAAATTTGCTGGAGTTGAATACAGAACATTTGAATCTTGTTAACACGATATCACCTTCAGAATCAATAGCTGACAGCAGCGCAGATGGGATGGGGACCGACCAAGAGAGAAACACAGTTAAGCATGCGGGGAAAAAGTCTGCTGTTTAGCGCCTCCCCTTAGCGCCTGCGGCGGGCGCTAACGGGGTGCTAAATACTTAGCGCCCGAGCGCGGCTATTTCTGCGCCGCTCGCGAAATTGACCAGTCGTTTTGTGGCGGTGCTCAACACTACCGGCACGATCTCCTGCGCCTGCAGATCATGACGTCATGCGAGCGTGCAGACCGGATATTGAGTCGCGCCCCCTGCCTTTCCGCCTGCTGCTAGGAACGACATTTAGAGGGGAACGTTTTCAAGTATTCAAGGTATTTTTGACACGCAGGTTGAGCGGGAGAGAGAAGTCTGTAGAGCATCGACGCTGACCGAAAGAGTTTTGGGTTCTGAGTACCACTTTGGTGGTTCATTTTTATTTCACCTTCCTTCTAACGATATTTAGAAGCTTCGATGCGGGCTGCACGAGCTCGGGGCGTTGTCGTCGTCCAGCTTTACCTTCGGAGGCAACAGGGGCGAACAGAGAGAGAGTGGCAAACGTGGCCAGAAAAATTAAGGTCAACAGGCCTATGCAGAGAGCGTACCCTCCCAGGGTATTCACTGAGCAAATCTCCTCCTGTACCCATTTTCTGAGGAGCAGTCTTTCCAATGGCTGCACTTCAGCAAGGAGGTGGTCACTGAGCTCTGCCGCATCCTGCAACCAGAGCTCCAGCCTCAGCTCAGGACCAAGATTTCACTGTAAGTGGCAGTGAAGGAGAAAGTGGCTCTGAATTTCTAAGTCAGTGGTTCCGAATATCTGCCAGTTCACTGTTCATTGATGCATCCGAGAGGTGACAAAGGTTTTGTATAAGAGGAAACGACAGTACATCTCTCCCCATGACCCGGGACAAACAGCGTGAATGCGCATGTCGCTTTGTGAGCATAGTGGGCTTCCACATGGTTCAGGGCTGAATTGATTGCCACATGTGGCATTGTGGGCACCGCATGAGAATGATGGGGTGTTTGGAAATCACAATGGCTTCCACTCTGAATATCCAGTTGGTCCGTGACCACAGACAGCTCATACACGCCGTCAATGCCCGCTATCCTGGCAGCAGCCAAGATACTTTTATCCTGCGATAGGCCTGTGTCACAGACTTCTTCCAACTACCGTGTCAACCTAGTGGATGGCTCCTCGGGTACAAGGGTTATCCACTCTGAACCTGGCTGATGACAACGCTCCGTAAACTAACACCCCTGTCGAGCTGCAATACAATGAGAGCCATAGCGCCACCAGGAACCTCATAGAGCAGACGATCGGCGTCTTGAAACAACGGTTCCGGTGCCTTGACCACTCAGGAGGAGCCCTGCAGTACTCCCCAGAGCGAGTGTCACTCTTCATTGTTGAGTGCTGCATGCTTCATAACATTGCAATCATGAGGACACAGCCATTGCCACCAGGGATTGGTGCACCACCTGAGGAGGAGAAGGAAGAGGCAGAGGTGGAGGAGGTGGAGGATGAAGAGGAGGATCAGCAGCACCAGTGTGGAAGGGTGTCGCACAATGATTCCTCTGCAAGGGCCGCCCCTGAACAGCCCATAATACACTGATTCTAACCCTTTACACAGAAGATGACTTCTGGGATGAAGTAGCACATCATTGAAAGCATCCCGCACACCCTATTGCAGGGCAAAGCTGCAATGAGTCAAATGACCAAAGAAGTAAAGTTAGAATTAAAAAAAATATTTATATTAAAAAATCTGTGTCATTTAATCAGGACAAACAGTTAGAAACAAATCCAACAATTCATGAACTAACAAAACTCGTTCTCACAACAGGGAGGTAAAAGGCAAAACAATAAACAATATAATAACAACAACCTCGAACCTTCCTACAAACATTCCCCCATCTTATTTACAGATTGTACTGTTGGGCCTTCGAGGGTGACCTCCATCTCCTGCACACTTCCGCCTTTCCCAACCTACTGCTCCTCCGTAATGTGGCCCCAGTGGCTGCAGAAAGGCTGCTGGAAGGCTGCTGAATGCTGGATCCAGAGATTGCCTTGAATGACGCCCTCAACTAGCTCTGGGGCAGGAGATCCCGGTTGCAGACTGAACCAACAGCATGGGCGGCAGTCTGGGTTGGCTGTGTTGCAGGCCGTGCCGAAGGCAATGGGGAATTGGAAGCGGTGGGAGCAGGAATACTCTCATCCTGAGTGAGGGCAGCACCTTCCTGATCGACCGACACACCTCAACTGCCTCGGTGCAGAGTTTTAGCATCCGGAGCAATCTGCTCGAAGACAGATTGCTGGCCTGCTGCAGTACTGTGAGATCCCCGGTGGACTGTGGGCGACCTAGTGAGGATGGCAGCAGTCAGTGCTTGCGCGACATCAATCTGAGACTGCATGAGAGCAGCCTGAGACTGGATGGCACCAGCCAATGACTCAATTGCATCACTAAGCCATTGTGTTGCGTCAGCTTGTGCTGCAATGGATCGTGCCACCTCACCCATTACACGCGACATGGGCTTAGATTCACTGCGGTCTCCCTGCAATTCAACCATCCTCTACAACGAGGCAGGGATGGATTCAAGGTTTTGTGCACAGATGATAGCTGTGCTAGTGGCGGATTCCTCCATGCTCCTAGCCAGTCCATCCATGCTGTCGGGCACCCTTACCATTGCACCCATCAGCTCAGTGTGCATGATCAAGGCCTGGGTATTCATGGCCGCAATGTGGAGGTCCTCACCGAGTCCTGTGCAGCAGAACTCGCGCGCCTACTCACCCTCAAGGGAGCTGGCCCGCGAGCTTCCCTACCCCCATGGCATTGCTGCAGCCCGCTAGGTCCAGGAACTTCGCTTTCATCAGACACTAACACCCTGCTCCCCTCCAGGGAAAGCGTGGCCCCAGTGTCTGATGTGTCACCCTCGGGAGACGCAGGCAGTGAGGCTCCGGCTTCCTCTTCCTCCTCGTCTGGCACGTCGCTGCCACTGGCAGGTCGAGGGACAGGCTGGTCAGCTGGTGGTTCACTATCTGAAAGCAGGAAGTTACAAGAGTGGCTTTAGCGTGAGGGCTGGTGGTGCAGGAAAGGCGCAAGGACTGTTGACAGTTAGTTGGATTGAAAGTGTAAAAGGCTGGTGTTGTTAGATGCAAGTGGTATGAGAGAGGAGAGAAAGCTGATGAACATACCATTGCTGTCCCAAGGGGGTCGACCTCTCCAGTGGCCACGACAGCTATGACCTGGCTGGCAACGATACTGTGCGCTCGGTCCTCCAACACAGTTAGGTGGTGTAGGTCCGCCTGTCCTCCTCCCATGCGTACCTGCTCCCGTCTGTTATGAGAGAGCTTTGCCTGCAAGAAAAAGCACAGCTTGTGTGTGAGTGTGTAGGCATGTGTGTGGCAGATGTGCCTCCCATTGTAGAATATCCGTCAATGTGAGCAAGCTGTGGGATGTGCATGTGTGTTTTAAGAGTTGGCAATATGTCTTGGATGAGTGTTGGACATTTGGGTTTGTAAACCCTCTGGTCACAGAGTGAAGGTGAGATGGAGAGATATAGAGGGATTGAAGAGCAGGTACTCACCCTGACCATCCGAGTGAGGTCGTTGAAATTCTTCCGACATTAGGTGTGGGTCCTTGTCACCAGGCTCCTCGAGGAGACTTGCTGTACCACCTCCCACCACGCCCTTCTAAACTCCCGGGGTAATGACCTCCTGCTACTCTCAGGGAAAAGCACTGCCCATCGCTGTTCAAAAGCTCAAACCAGAGCCATCAATGCCTCGTCACTGAAGCGCCTAGCTCATTCTCTGGGCCTCTCCGTGAATTAGAATTAATAACTGGACATAGATCCTCACTAGGAACACCAACAGCAGTGAGGAGGGGATAGTACATATTTTGAATATGATAACATATTCCTAATATCCTAAACACTTCTCCCCAATCCATGCCTTCCCTTCTGTGAGTGTCTGGTGGTCTTTGTGCTGGGGGCAGCGCGCTGACTGTGTGAGGTGACACAGTGAAGGGAGCTCCTTATTTAGAGCGGAGGGAAATCCCCGAGTGACATCATTAGGCCTCACTGTAACTGGCATTAATTACAGTCATTGAACAAACAGATACATTGAACCATTGTCACAACAACACTTCACTGCAACATAATCTAGCTCACCTTATTGTACACAGTTTTAAATTAAAAGTGAGCGAATACGCAATATTTCACCCGCGCATAAACATAAGAACATAAGAATTAGGAGCAGGAGTAGGCCATACGGCCCTTCGAGCCCTTCATTGAATGAGATCATGGCTGATCTTCGACCTCAAATACACATTCCCGCCACACCCACCCCATCCTCATATCCCTTGATTCCTGTAGATTCCAAAAATACCGAGGACAGAACAGAGAGAAGGGACTTTCTCTTCCTCTATTGATCTAAAGCTGAGAACCAAAGACGAGAAGGTTACAGAAAAGGGAAGGAATAATGGCCCAGAAATTGATCTCGCTCTGTTCCCGCGGGGGTAAGCCTTCCCCGCGATGTCTCACCTATCTTGTGCTTTTTCAGATCCAGCTCGCACGAACTTGATGTTCCAGACATCAGCTGTGCTGGGCTTGCGTATCCCAGCGGCGTAGTGAATTCGTGCGAGCTGTGGGATCACGTGACTCAGTTAGAGCCAATGGCAGCACACCATCTTCCATTCATAAGTCTCACAGCATGGCAGTGAAATCTATGAATCTTACACCCCCCCAAAATAACAGCTAAACCTCAATTAAATTTAAAAAAAAACCATCACATTAATAAAATAAGTATAGTTAATTAAATTAACCATTTTAATTAAATAATTAAATTTTTGGAAAAATTTAAAATCTTTTAAAAATTATAAAAATAAACTTACCTGTCTTTAAAGTCTCTAAAAAAGATATACCTGTAAAAAAAAATTCAAAAAAATACTTAATTCACTACTTACCTTCTTAAAAGCGGGTCTTACTCCTCCTTTTTACATTTCCAAAATCTTCCCCTACTTACCTGCACGTCCAAAGCATGAAGTGCACAGCGTGCGCGCAGCCTGTAGCGCGCACGCGATGCACCCAGGCCCCGCCCCCTTTTCAGAAGAGCAATTGCCGGTTTTCAGCGCATGCGCAGGGCATGCAGAAAACCGGCAATTGGAGTGCGTACTCTCGCGTCCCGGGATCAATTTTCGGCCCAATGTGTTAGCTGTGACTCAGTGGGTAGCACACTCGCCTTTGATTCAGAAGGTTGTGGGTTCAAGTCCCACTCCATGAGACTTGTCGCACATAAATCTAGTCTGACTCTCCAGTGCAGTGCTGAGGGAGTGCTGTACTGTCGGAGGTGCCGTCTTTCAGATGAGACGTTAAACCGAGGCCCTGGTAGTGCTCTCAGGAGGACGTAAATGATCCCATGGCTCTATTTCGAAGAAGAGCAGGGGAGTATTCCCGGTGTACTGACCAATGTTTATCCCTCAATCAACATAACAAAAACAGATTATCTGGTTATTATCATATTGCTGTTTGTGGGAGCTTGCTGTGCACAAATTGGCTGCCCCGTTTCCCACATTACAACAGTGACTGCACTTCCAAAATTATTTAATTGGCTGTAAAGCGTTTTGAGATGTCCGATGGTCGTTAAAGGCGCCAAATAAATGGAAGTCTTTCTTTCTTAAAAGATAGAATCATGGAATGGTTACAACGCAGAAGGAGGCCATTCGGCCCGTCGAGCCCGTGCCAGCTCTCTGCAAGAGCAATTCAGCAAGTCCCACTCACCCACACGCACTTTCACCTATAGTCCTGCATTTTTTCTTTCCTTCAGGTACTTATCCAATTCCCTTTTGAAAGCCACGATTAAATCTGCCTCCTCCACCCTTTAAGGCAGTGCTTCCAGATCCTAACCACTCGCTGCGTGAAAAAGTTTTTTCTTATGTCACCTTTGGTTATTCTGCCAATCACCTTAAATCTGTGTCCTCTGATTCGTGACCTTTCCAACAATGGGAACAGTTTCTCTCTATCTACTCTGTCCAGAGCCCTCATGATTTTGAAAACCTCTATCACATCTCCTCTCAACCTTCTCTGCTCTAAGGATAACAACCTCAGTTTCTCCAGTCTATCCACGTAACTGAAGTCCCTGATCCCTGGAATCAATCTTGTAAATCGTTTCCGCACCCGCTCTAAGGCATTCAAATCCTTCCCAAAGTGCAGTACCCAGAATTGGACACAATACTCCAGTTGAGGCCGAACCAGTGTTTTATACAGGATCATCTTAACTTCCTTGTTTCTGTACTCTGCCTCTATTTACGAAGCCCAGGATCCTGTATGATTTTTTAACCGCTTTCTCAACTTGCCCTGCCACCTTCAGCGGTTGGTGCACATATACCCCCTGTGGTAACACAATACAGCTTCCTGTGACTCGAACTTTATTGCATCACTTCCTGTGATTAGTCCAGGATAAATACTGGACTGATCAGTTGAATCCTGGAGAGGCATAGAGTAAGACCTCTTTTGTATGTAGCACCTTTTTAGTTGATTAAAGCTTACTTTAAGTTCACCACGCGTAAGGCTCATTCTTACGACAATTTAATCAACTTTGGAAAACTTCGCACTCAAACTTTTTGGACGAACTCGGAACGAAGGATCCAGGGAATCACCCATCATGGAAAACATCCTTAAACCATCGAGTCTTGACTTGGACCCAAACACCCCAGCAGCCGGTAAGGTGTGGAAACACTGGTATCGCACGTTTGACAATTTTCTTGAGTATTGCAAGGCTGATGATGACTCAAAGTTGCGGATACTCATCAACTGTGTCACCCCGAATGTATTTCAGTATGTGGAGGAATGGGGCAGTTACGAGGAGGCAATTCGGACGCTTAAGAGACTATATACTAAGACACCGAATGAGGTCTATGCCAGACATCTACTAGCTACAGCCCAACAAGGGCCGGAGGAATCCATTGATAAATTCCTCCAAGAGCTTCGCAGACTTAGTATGGACTGTAACTTTCAGGCGGCCTCAGCTGAGCTGTACCGTGAAGAAATGATCCGTGATGCTTTCATCTGCGGGCTTGCCTCCCCATTTATACGCCAGCGTCTACTGGAAAGTAAGACACTTGAGCTTCAGAGAGCTTATGACATGGCTTGCTCTCTAGATCTGGCAAAAAGGAATGCAGACCTTTATACAGTGCCCAGACCTCGGTCTACTGCCTTAACTACAGTCAGGCAATTTAAGAGGCCACAGGTGAACTCTATTAGGGAGGTCTTTATCCCTGACGATCAATCTGATGACTTCACTGATGAAGAGGATGATGACCCCACTGTGGCAGCCTCTTGGCAATCTAAGAAATGCTTCTTTTGTGGTGATGAGTTTCACCCTCGGAAATTCTGCCCTGCTCGCAATGCGTTTTGCAGTCATTGCAACAAAAAGGGTCATTTTGCAAAGGTTTGCCTATCAAGAGCCTCTACGAGGGCTTATCAAGATAAGTCCTACCGAACTGCCCCGGTAAGGGCCTATCAAGATGTTCCGGCTAACATCTATCGTGCTTCCTCTCAGGTTTCCTCTCGAAGAAACACACCTAGAGTTTCAGCCACTCTTTGTGCAACGACACCAATTACAGCTGCTTGTCCTCAGAACCTATTCCATGCAGCTACAAAAGCATCAATTAATGGACATACTTTAGATGCCTTAATTGACTCAGGTAGCACTGATAGATTCATTAGGGAACAGATTGTTGCAGAGTTAAAGCTACATGTTTTCCCATCGGACCAGGCAATTGCGATGGCTCAGTCATCACTTAATACCAGAATTTCTGGCTTTTGTATGGTTGAAATAACACTTAATGGTCACAGGTATCCCTCCACCCGGCTTTCGGTGCTCAAGGATTTATGTAGTGATCTTATCTTAGGGCTGGATTTTCAAAAGCAGCATAAGAAGCTCACCATTGAGTTCGGCGGATGCAAACCTGAACTCACTATTTCTAATATACGACCTCGATTACCGTTCTGTGCATTGTCAGCAGCTTCACTGGATGAACCCTTACTGTTTACCAGTCTCCCTCCTCGATGCAAACCGATTATAACAAAGTCACGACGTTTCAGTCAGGAAGACCAGTCTTTTATTGCGGCTGAGATTTCTCGGCTTTTAGCAGAGGATATCATCGAGCCTTGTTCGTCACCATGGCGCGCCCAGGTCGTTATTGTTAAGAACCCTCTACAACCTCACAAGAAACGGCTGTGCATTGACTATTCACAGACCATCAATCAATATACGGACTTGGACGCATACCCATTGCCGCGCATCGATGATATGGTTAATAAACTGGCTGAGTACACGGTGTTCTCAACATATGATCTGAAAAGTGCCTATCATCAGGTACCCTTGAAGGTCTCTGACAAGCAGTATACGGCCTTTGAAGCCAATGGACGGCTGTATCAATTTCGTCGCCTCCCCTTTGGGGTCACTAATGGAGTGGCTGTCTTCCAGCGAGCAATGGATGACCTGGTCAAACAGGAAGACTTGAAGGATACGTTTCCTTATCTGGACAATATTACTGTCGCAGGTCGCAATCAGCGGGAACATGACGCCAATCTCCAACGATTTTGGGATGCACTCCAGCACCGTAATTTGACATTAAATGCGGCTAAATCCATTGAGTCACAACCAACCATCAACATCCTTGGCTATTGTGTGGGCAATGGCATCATTAAACCTGACCCTGAAAGGCTTCGCCCACTCCAAGAACTCCCGCCACCTAAGAATCCGGCCTCCTTGCGCCGGGCCCTCGGCCTGTTTGCATACTATGCTAAATGGATTCCTAACTTCTCGGACCGAATCCAACCTCTACTGAAGGCCAGCACATTCCCACTAGACACAGCGGCTGTTGCAGCCTTTAACCTCCTGAAAAAACAGTTGGAGAAAGCGGCTCTTCACTCCATCGATGAGAGTCTTCCTTTTGTTGTTGAGTGTGATGCCTCGGAGGTGGCGATCTCGGCCACTCTGAATCAGGAAGGTCGTCCGGTGGCATTTTTGTCCAGGACTTTTCAAGGGGCTGAGCTACAGTATCCTCCAGTCGAGAAAGAAGCTACAGCCATCATAGAGGCAGTACGGAAGTGGAGTCATCTCCTAGCTCGCCAGCACTTTACCTTAATCACGGACCAACGATCGGTCGCCTTCATGCTCGATAATCGAAAACGGACCAAAATTAAAAATAATAAAATCCAGCTTTGGCGGCTGGAATTGGCCTCTTTTGGTTACACCATCCACTATCGACCTGGCAAGGAGAATGTGGCTCCGGATACCCTCTCTCGAGCATTCTGCTCCGCCATGGCACCCTCTACGCTCGTAGACATCCATGATGGGTTGTGTCATCCGGGCGTTACTCGCATGCTACACTTCGTGCGGTCCCGAAATCTCCCATTCTCTACCGGGGATGTAAAGAAGATGTGCTCGGACTGCAGAGTCTGTGCGGAATTGAAACCTCAGTTTTTCCGCCCCTCGTGTGGTATACTCATACATGCGACCCAGCCAATGCAACGGCTTAGCATCGATTTTAAGGGGCCGTTGCCCTCTTCAACTCGCAACACTTATCTGTTGACCATGGTCGATGAGTATTCCCGTTTTCCGTTTGCCTTTCCCTGCCCCAATATGCTGACGACCACGGTTATCAGCTGCCTTGAGCAGGTATTTGCTTTCTGTGGCATGGCATCCTATGTTCATTCGGATCGGGGCCCTTCTTTTATGTCAGGAGAACTCAAGGCCTATCTCTCGGAACGGGGTATTGCTGCCAGCAGAACGACGCCTTATTATCCGGTCGGGAATGGGCAAGTCGAGCGTTTTAACGCTATCATCTGGAATGCGGTACGTCTGGCTTTGAGATCTCGGGGCCTACCCAACCAGCAATGGGAAGCAGTACTTCCAGACGCATTACACTCCACATGGTCCCTCCTTTCGACCGCCACAAATACGACGCCTCATGAACGGTTCTTCCGATTTCAGCGTCGCTCATCCTATGGGATATCTCTCCCGTCGTGGCTGACTACACCGGGACCAGTGCTACTCCGAAGATATGTCCGGGCATCTAAGAATGACCCCCTGGTAGATGAAGTTGAGCTCACTGACGTCAACCCTACCTACGCCTATATTCGGTATCCTGACGGTCGGGAATCTACCGTGTCATTGCGGGATCTGGCTCCCTGCCCGCCGAAACATAGAGGGACACCAGGGGATGATATTGTACCAGGCACATCTCTGGGCTCGCCAGGTGCCTCTCATCACGATCTGGATCTGACGCCGGCTGGTACCTCACTCCAGCGTGCCGACCTGGGGCAGACTGAGTATGAGCCCGTCGGGGCTCGCACGCACAGCCACGATCCACCCCGTACCGTACGCTCGGAAACGGATCTGCCACAGCCCTGCCCGACACCCGTTCGGGCACCAGTACACAGTCAGGATCGTCCTGACCCCTCACAGAGCGGGCTGGATCACTCGGACTCTGGTCCACGGCCCGCGGCGGGTAAACGGGCTAGGGGCCCTCTACCGCAACGAGAACCCAAATGGGTGCGGCTCTCCCTCGTCCAGCGGCTACGAAATGGAGGGAGCATCCCGGCCTCCTAATCTTTTGTGGGGGGAGAATGTGGTAACACAATACAGCTTCCTGTGACTCGAACTTTATTGCATCACTTCCTGTGATTAGTCCAGGATAAATACTGGACTGATCAGTTGAATCCTGGAGAGGCATAGAGTAAGACCTCTTTTGTATGTAGCACCTTTTTAGTTGATTAAAGCTTACTTTAAGTTCACCACGCGTAAGGCTCATTCTTACGACACCCCCAGGTCTCTCTGTTCATGTACACCTTTTAGAATTATACCCTTTAGTTTATATTGCCTCTCCTCATTCTTCCTATCAAATTTTATCATTTCTCACTTTTCTGCATTAAATTTAATCTGCCACGTGTCCGACCTTTCCAGCAATGTCTATGACCTCTTCAAGTCTATAATTATATCTTCTTCTTCGGCAGCCCCATGGAACCGAAGATGACTTGCTTCCACGTTAAAAATGAGTTCTCAGGTGACTGATGAGTCCGATGCGGGACCTACAGTCTCTGTCACAGGTGGGGCAGACGGTGGTTGAAGTACAGGATGGGTGGGGTGCTTGGGTTGACATGCGCTCCTTCCACTGTTTGCGCTTGGCTTCCACTTGCTCCTGGCGAAGGGACTCGAGGTGTTCATGGACTTCCCGGATGCTTCTCCACTTTGTTTGGTCTTGCGTCAGGGATTCCCAGCTGTTGGTGGGGATGTTGAACTTTTTCAAGGAGGATTTGAGGGTGTCCTTGAAGCGTTTCCTCTGCCCACCTGGGGCTCTCTTGCCGTGTTGGAGCTCCGAGTAGAGCGCTTATTTTGGGAGTCTCCTATCGGGCATGTGGACGATGTGGCCCGTCCATCGCAGCTGATCGAGCGTGGTCAAAGCTTCGATGCTGGGTATGTTGGCCTGAGCGAGAACACTGACGTTGGTGCGCCTTTCCTGCCAATGGATTTGCAGGATCTTGCGGAGGCAGCATTGGTGGTACCTCTCCAGTGCTTTGAGGTGCCTGCTGTACATGGTCCATGTCTCTGAGGCATACAGCAGGGCGGGTATCACTGCTGTTCTGTACACCATGGGCTTATTGCCGGGTTTGAGGTCCTGGTATTCAAACAATCTCTTCCTCAGGCGACAGAAGGCTGCACTGGCACACTGAAAGCGGTTTTTGACTTACTCATCGATGTCTGCCCTTGTTGACAGAAGTCTCCCGAGGTATGGAAAGTGGTCCACGTTGTACAAAGCCTTGTCCTGGATATTGATAATCGGGGGGCAATACTGTGTGGCGGGGGGCTGTTTGATAGAGGTCCTTTGTCTTGCAGATGATTAGTATAAGGCCTATGCTCTCGTATGCTTCGGTGAAGGTGTTGACGATGGTTTGGAGTTCGACCTCCATGTGAGCGCACACGCAAGCGTCGTCTGCATACTGTAATTCGACAACAGAGGATGGGACGACATTCGATCTGGACTGGAGACGACGGAGGTTGAACAGTTTCCGATTTGTTCTGTAAATTAGCTCCACTCCAGCGGGGAGCTTACTGATGTTGAGATGGAGCATTAGAGCCAGGAAGATCGAGAGGAGCTTTGGAGCGATGACACAGCCTTGCTTGACTACGGTCCGTAGATGAATTGGGTCTGTGTTGGAACCGTTGGTCAGGATCACGGCTTGCATGTCGTGGTGAAGCAGGCGGAGGATGATGACAAACCTTTGAGGGCAGCCGAATTTGAGGAGGACACTCCATAATCCCTCATGGTTGACAGAGTCAAAGGCCTTTGTGAGATCTAAGACAGCCATGTACAGCGGTTGGTGCTGTTCACTGCATTTCTCTTGTCATTGACGTGTGGTGAAGATCATGTCCATTGTGCCCCTTAGTGGGCGGAATCCGCATTGCGACTCTGGGAGGAGCTCTTCGAACACTGGGAGAAGGCGATTGAGGAGGATTCTTGCGATGATTTTCCCTGTGGCAGACAGCAGGAAAACTGCTCTGTAATTACCGTATTCGGACTTGTCACCTTTCTCTGAGATCCCCTGGCATGCTCTCCTCCTGCCAGATAAGTGAAAGGAGTTCATGAATTTGCGCCTGTAGTGCTTCTCCGCCACGCTTTAATGCCTCGGCAGGGATTCCATCTGCTCCTGAGGCCTTGTTGTTCTTCAGATGTCGGATGGTCTTTGAAATCTCATGCCGGGCTGGGGTTGTGCTGAGATGCTGGCGGGTAGCATGCTGCAGGATGGAGTTGAGGACACTCGCGTCGAAGACAGAGTCGCAGTTAAGGAGATCTTTGAAGTGTTCCTTCCAGCGGGCACTGACTGCCTCTCTGTGGTTGATGAGTACCTCTCCGTTCTTGGCCCGCAGTGGGGTAGGACCTTGGGTGCTTGGGCCATAGATGGTCTTGACTGTGCTCAAGAATCCACGCACGTCGGGTTTGTCAGCTAGCTGCTGGATCTCCTGCTCTTTCTCCACCCAGCATCTGATCTTTAGGTCGCAAGTTTTTTGTTGCCTCACTGTTCACTATACTTACAAGTTTTGTGTCATCTGGAACTTTCGTATTTGTGCCCTGCACACCCAAGTCAAAGAAATTAATGTATATCTAGACAAGGGAACCATATGTAATTTCTCCAAGTTTGTAGACGACACAAAGCTGGGTGGGCGTGTGTGCTGTGAGGAGGATGCCGAGAAACTCCAGGATGATTTGGACAGGTTGGGTGATTGGGCAGGAGCGTGGCAGATGCAATATAACGTGGATAAATGCGAAGTTATCCACTTTGGTGTCAAAAACAGGAAGGCAGGTTATTATCTGAATGGCAATAGATTGGGAGAAGGGCAAGTGCAACGAGACCTGGGTGTCCTTGTGCACCAGTCGCTGAAGGTAAGCATGCAGCTGCAGCAGGCGGTTAAGAAGGCATATGTTGGCCTTCGTAGCGAGAGGGTTTGAGTACAGGAACAAGGATGACTTGCGGCAGTTGTACAGGGCCTTCGTGAGACGTCATCTTGAGTATTGTGTGCAGTTTTGGTCGCCTTATCTGAGGAAGGATGTTCTTGCCATGGAGGGAGTGCAGCGAAGATTCACCAGACTGATAGCTGGGATGGCAGTAATGACGTATGAGGAGAGATTGGGTCGATTGGGCTTATACTTGCTGGAGTGCCTAATAGAAAGAGGAGGTGCTGTTCCTCGACCTTACGTTGTAAGAGGCCGAGGACAGGGAGGTCAGGGTGGGAGAGGAGCGCTTGTCACTTTAACTCTCCGCACCACTCCCACTCTGACTGCAGCTCAGGTGGCAGCTGATGATGATTCTCCCATTCCCATTTGCAACTTTTAACCAGTCCTGCCTCCCACCCTATCACAGACCATCCCTTTTGTTATTCCCACCCCTTTCTCTGCCCCTGCACCTGCTTAAAACCTGTTACATCTCTAACTTTTTCCAGTTCTGACGAAGGGTCACAGACCTGAAACGTTAAATCTGTTCCTCTTTCCACGGATGCTGCCTGACCTGCTGAGTGTTTCTATCTTATACCTTCTTGGATTTTCTCTCAGTCTGACCCCACCTAATACCGTACTATTTCTCACTCTACTGCTATCTGTCTCTCCCAATCCTTTGTGCACCTTGTTTCTCCTTTCTAATGCCACATCCTGGTGCCCATCGCCCTGGCAGATTAGTTTAAACTTTCCCCAACAGCACTAGCACCCAGCCCCCACTCCCATCGTGAGTATATTGGTTCCGGCTCTGTTGAAGTGCAAACCATCCGGCCTGTACAGGTCCCACCTCCCCCAGAACCGGTCCCAATGTCCCAGGAATCTGAGGCCTTCCCTCCTGCATCATCTCTCCAGCCACGCATTCATCTGCTCTATCCTCCTATTTCTATATTCACTAGCTCGTTGCATCGTTTGTAATCGGAGATTACTTCTTTCGTGGTCCTACTTTTTAAGCTAATTCCTAGCTCCGTATTATTTGCCTGCAGGACCACATCCCTCTTTCTACCTATGTCGTTGGTACCGATATGGACCACGACCTCAGACTGTTCACCCTCCCCTCTCAGAAGGTCCTGAAGCCACTCAGTGACATCCTTGGCCCTGGCACCAGGGAGGCAACATATTATCCTGCAGTCACGTCAGCGGCCGCAGAAAGGCTTGCCTGTTCCCCTAACTATCGAATGTCCTGTCAGTATTGCTTTGCCGATCTTCCTCCTCCCGCACCTACAGCTGAGCCACCATTGGTGCCGTGGACTTGGCTCTGGCTGTACTCCCCAGAGAAACCATCGAATACCGGTTCGAGAGTGAGATGCACTCAGGGGACTCCTGCACTACCTGCCTGGTCCACCTTGTCTGTCTGGCGTTCACCCATTCCCTCTCTGCCTGCACACTCTTATGCTGTGGGGTGACCACCTCCTGAAACGTGGTATCCACGGGGCTCTCAGCCTCACGGATGCACCGCAGTGACGCCAGCTGCTGCTCCAGCTCCGAAACCCGTGTGAAGTTTCCTGGAGTTCCCACATGGCACAAGATGTGCATTCCACGGGACTGAGGTGCGCTGCCATGCCTCTATTTAATAGACTATTAACTAACTTAACAGAATTAAACTCAAGACTTAAAAAAATCACAATCTACTTACCTTTTATTGTCTTTTCAGCGCCTTCCCTTTTGCTGACCTCACTTACCTCGTTCCTTGCGCTCGCTCCCGGCTCCGGGTTCTCCGGCTTACCTTTAACTCCGGCCGCTCCTCTCGTCTCTCCTCCTTAGTCTCTGCTCCTAATTCACACTCTCTCCAAATCCATAACCTTAGCACTCTGTTGAGAATCTCTCCTTTTAGATCACTGTGCAGACCATTCAATAAAATGGATCTCCCCACACTAGTTCTCTGATTTATTCCATATCTGGCCATCAGGTTAAAAAAAACAATAAATTAATGGTCCAAAACGGCAGGAGCTGAGAGATGACCCCAATGACGGAATGATGGGACTCGCCTACATGACATTGCACCTCAATCCAGGAATTTCATTCCCAAGGTCGCCTAGATTACACTGCTCCCGCCTTAGTCCAGGAATTTTATTCCCAGGGCCGCCTAGTTTACACTGCTCCCGCCTCAGACCAGGAATTTTATTCCCAACGCCAACCAGTTTACACTGCTCCCGCCTCAATCCATGAATTTAATTACACTGCTCCCGCCTCAATCCAGGAATTTCATTCCCAGGGCCGTCTAGTTTACACTGCTCCCGCCTCAATCCAGGAATTTCATTCCCAGGGCCCCCTAGTTTACACTGCTCCCGCCTCAATCCAGGAATTTAATTCCCAATGTCGCCTAGATTACTCTGCTCCTGCCTTAGTCCAGGAATTTTATTCCCAGGGCGGCTAGTTTACACTGCTCCCGCCTCAGACTAGGAATTTTATTCCCAGGGCCTCCTAGTTTACACTGCTCCCGCCTCAGTCCAGGAATTCAATTCACAGTTCATTTCTCTACTGCCTGAATCTCGAACAAGAATTATAAGAACATATTTATAAAGAGTGACCTTACCCAGACAAACATGTCATGGTGTTTGACCGAGGGGAAGACAAATTAATCGGAGCAAAGTGTGGATACCAAGGAATCAAATGAACACATTTAAAATATTAACAAATGAGATAAATACCCTGTAAGCACCCAAATGCTCTGGAGATATGGAATTCTCGCATAGGCATACTCACAAATCATAACTATCAGTCAACATTCCCGAATCCTCCATCACCATCCCAGGCTGTATCCTGTTCCACTGGTAGCACAGGCACACCAGTGGTGGTTGCACAGCGTTATACAGTTGCGTGGGCGAGAGCCTGCGAGTCCTCAACATTGCCTAAGAACATAATGAAGGCTAATGGCTTCCAGTCAGACATGGGCAAGGCAACTTCCTGCTTATTCCCACCTACCGCCCTCCCTCAGCTGATGAATCGGCACATCTTCATGCTGCACACCAGTTGATGGGAGCACCGAGAGCAGAAAGGGTACAAATTATACTCGGGGTTGGGGGAAACTTCAATGTCCATCACCAAAAGTGGCTCGGAAGTACCATCTTTAATAAAAAGGGAAACAATAGAATACGGGAGAAAACTAGCAAGAAATATAAAAGCAGATTGTAAGAGTATCTACAAGTATGTAAAAAGGAAAAGATTAGCAAAAGTACACATTGGTCCCTTAGAGGCTGAGACAGGATAAATTATTATGGTGAATAAGGCAATTGCAGAAATGTTAAACAAATATTTTGTATCTTTCTTCACAGTAGAAGACGCAAAAAGCATATGAAAAATGGTGGGAACCAAGTGACTAATGAGGGTGAGGAACTTAATGTAATTAATATAAGTAGAGAAAAAGTACTAGAGAAACTAATGGGACTAAAAGTCGACAAATCCCCTGGACCTGACGACCTACATCCTAGAGTTCTAAAGGAGGTGACTGAAGAGATAGCGGATGCATTGGTTTTGATCTTCCAAACTCCCTGGATTCTAGAATGGTCCCAGCGGATTGGAAGGTCGCAAAGGAGGGAGAGAAAAAACAGGGAACTACAGGCCTGTTAGACTGACATCAGTCGTCTTCAAAATGCTTGAATCCATCGTTAAGAAATGGTATCAAGTCACTTAGAAAATCATAACAAGATTAGGCAGAGTCAACGATGTTTTATGAAAGGGAAATCGTGTTTGACAAATTTATTAGAGTTTTTTGAGGATGTAACTAGCAGGGTAGATAAAGGGCTACCTGTGGATGTAGGATATGGTCTTTCTAGAGCAGAGAAGTTTAAGAAACATATAATTATACAAGCTTAGAAATTTATGGCACAGGAGGCCATTCGGCCCATCGAATCTCTGCTGGTCGCGAAAGAGCTATCCAGCCTAATCCCACTATTTAGCTCTTGGTCCGTAGTCCTGTAGATTACGGCACTTCAAGTGCATATCCAAGTACTTTTTAAATGTGATGAGGCTTTCTCCCTCTACCCCGCTTTCCGGCAGTGAGTTCCAGAGCCCCACCGCCCTCTGGGTGAAAAAGTTCGCCTCATCTCCCCTCACATGCTTCTACCAATTAATTTAAATCTATGCTCCCTGGTTATTGACCTCTTTGCGAAGGGAAATATGTCCTTCCTATTCACTCCATCGAGGGTCTTCATAATTTTATACACCTCAATTAAATCTCCCCTCAACCTGCTCTGTTCCAAAGAAAACAACCCCAGCCTATCCAACCTCTCCTCATAGCTAAAATTCCCCAGTCCTGGCAACAGAATCGTAAATCTCCTCTGTACCCTCTCGAATGCAATCATTTCTTTCCGGTAATGTGATGAACAGAACTGCAGCTGTGGTTAAACTTGTGTTTTATACAGTTCTAGCATAACCTCCCTGATCTTATATTCTATGCCTCGGCTAATAAATCAAAGTATCCTGTATGCCTTCTGAGCCACCTTATCTACCTGTCCTGATACCTTCAGGGATATGTGGACATGAACTCCAATGTCCCTCTGTTGCTCTACATTTCTCATTACCCGACCATTTATTGTGTATCCCTTTGCCTTTTTAGCCCTCCCCAAATTCCATTATCTCTCATTTCTCCCGTTTGAATTACATTTGCCAATGTTCTGCCCACCTGACAAGTCCATTGATATCTTTCTGCAGTCTACAGCTTTCTTCTTCATTATCAACCACACGGCCAATTATGTATCATCTGCAAACTTCTTAATCGTGGACCCAACATTGAAGTCTAAATCATTGATATATGCCACAAAAAGAAAGGCTCCTAGTACTGAGCCCTACGGAAGACCACTGAAAACAGCCTGCTAGTCACAAAAACATCCGTCGACCCTTACCCTTTGCTTCCTGACACTGAACCAAGTTCTGACGAAGGGTCATCTACCTGAAACGTTAACTCTGTTTCGATCCACAGATACTGCCTGACCTGCTGAGTATTTCCAGCATTTTTTGTTTTTATTTCAGATTTCAGCTAGAGCGGCGAGGCGGCAGAGGCGGCGAGCACCGGTACTTAAGATGAGCCCCGAGGCGGCAGCGATGCCTGGAACGGCGAGGCGGCAGAGGCGGCGGACCTGCGAGGGAACAGAGGCGGCGGTACTTAAGGTGAGCCCCGAGGCGGCTTACAAATCCAGGTTCAGGGAGAGGGAAGCAAAAAGTATTCATAGTGTGATGTCACCAAAAAGCAGGTAAGTGATTGGTTGGTGAGTGTTTTCTTTCTCAATTTTTCTAAACTTAAATTTTGTGGTTTCTACGATCTCTTTGTATAGCAGGGAGTACTAGGCAAGGGCCCTTGAGTATATCATTAATTCCAGTGTAATTGGTGGGTTTCATTTAATTTTAATTAAAGGGTAAGTCATGGCAGGACAGCTCTCTGCTGTGACATGGTCTTCCTGCACTATGTGGGAAATCAGGGACACTTCCTGTGTCCCTGACAACCATGTGTGCGGTAGGTGTATCCAGCTGCAGCTACTGACAGACCGCATTGCGGCGCTGGAGCTGTGGCTGGATGCATACTGGAGCATTCGCGATGCTGAGGACATCGTGGATAGCACGTTCAGCGAGTTGGTCACACCGCAGGTAAAGGGTGTACAGGCAGGAAGTGAATGGGTGACCACCAGGCTGAGTAATAGGCGAAGGCAGGTAGTGCAGGGGTCCCCTGTGGCCATTCCCCTCTCAAACAGATATACCACTTTGGATATTGTTGAGGGAGATGGCTTATCAGGGGAAGACAGCAGCAGCCAACTTCCTAGCACCGTAGGTGGTTCTGCTGCACAGGATGGGAGAGCTATCGCGATAGGGGATTCTAATGTAAGGGGAATAGATAGGCGTTTCTGCGGCCGCCAACGAGACTCCAGGATGGTATGTTGCCTCCCTGGTGCAAGGTTCAAGGATGTTTCAGAGCGGTTGCAGAGCATTTTGGATCGGGAGGGTGAACAGCCAGTTGTCGTGGTGCATATAGGTACCAACGATATAGGTAAAAAACGGGATGAGGTCCTAAAAGCAGAATATAGAGAGTTAGGAGGTAAATTAAAAAATAGGACCTCAAAGTAATCTCAGAATTGTTACCAGTGCCACGTGCTAGTCTGAGTAGAAATAGAAGGATATTTCAAATGAATACGTGGCGAGAGGAATGTTGCAAGTGGGAGGGATTCAAATTCCTGGGGCATTGGAACCGGTTCCGGGGGAGGTGGGACCAGTACAAACCGGACGTTCTACACATAGGCAGGGCCGGGACCGATGTCCTCGGGTGAGTCATTGCTAGTGCTCTGGGGGAGGGTTTAAACTAAAATGGCAGGGGTTTGGGAACCTGAGCAGGGAGACAGAGGAAAGGGAAACAACGATAATAGCAAAAGGTAGGAAGAATAAAAGCAAAAGTGGCAGTCAGAGAAAACAACGGTTTAAATCAAACATGGCCACAGTAAATAATAATTCTAATAGGTCTAAGAGCGTTAAAAAACAAGCCTGAAGGCTTTGTGTCTTAATGCAAGGAACATTCGGAACAAGGTGGATGAATTAGCTGCGCAAATAGAGGTAAACAAATATGATTTGTTTGGGATTACCGAAACATGGCTCCAGGGTGGCCAAGGCTGGGAACTCAACATCCAGGGGTACTCAATATTCAGGAAATATAGGCAAAAAGGAAAGGGAGGTGGGGTAGCATTGCTGGTTAAAGAGGGGATTAACACAATTGAAAGGAAGGATATTAGCTCTGATGATGTGGAATCTGTATGGGTTGAACTGAGAAATAACAAGTGGCAATAAACATTAGTGGGAGTGATATATAGACCTCCAAACAGTAATGCAGAGGTTGCGGATGGCATTAAAAGTAAAAATTAGAGAAGCGTGCAATAAGGGCACAGCAGTCATCATGGGTGACTTTAATCTACATATAGATTGGACTAATCAAATTAGTAACAGTACTATGAAGGAGGAATTCCTGGAGTGCTAACCGGATGGATTCCTGGACCAATATGTCGAGGAACCAACCAGAGATCAGGCCATCTTTGACTGGGTATTATGCAATGAGAAAGGATTAATGAGCAATCTTGTTGTGAGAGGCCCCTTGGGTCAGAGTGATCATAATATGATAGAATTCTTCATTAGGATGGAGGGAAGTAGTTGACTCAGGGACTTGGGTCCTGAATTTAAATAAAGGAAACTACGATGGTATGAGGTGCGAGTTGGGTAGGATTGATTGGGGAATGTCACTCAAAGGGTTGACGGTGGATAGGCAATGGCAAACATTTAAATACCGCATGGACGACCTACAGAATTTGTTCATCCCAGTTTGGCATAAGAATAAAACAAAAAAGGTGACTCAACCGTGGCTAACAAGGGAAATTAGGGATAGCATAAGATCCAAGGAGAGGGCATATAAATTGGCCAGAAAAAGCAGTAACCCTGAGGATTCGGAGAAGTTTAAGATTCAACAAAAGAGGACAAAGGGATTAATTAAGAAGGGGTAAATAGAATACGAGACTAAGCTTGCAGGGAACATAAAAACTGACTGTAAAAGCTTTTATAGATATGTGAAGAGAAAAAGATTAGTGAAATCAAGCATAGCTCCCTTGCAGTCAGAATCAGGGGAACTTATAATGGGGAACAAAGAAATGTCAGGCCAATTAAATATATAGTTTGATTCTGCCTTCTCAAAGGAGGACACAAATAACCTCCCAGAGATGTTGGGGAACATAGGGTCTGATGAAAGGGAGGAACTGAAATAAATCATTATTCGTAGAGAAATGGTGTTAGGGACATTGAAGGGATTGAAGGCCGATAAATCCCCAGGGCCTGAAAATCTACATCCTAGTGTACTTAAGGAAGTGGCCCTAGAAATAGTAGATGCATTGCTGATTATCTTCCAACATTCGATGGAATCTGAAACAGTACCCATGGATGGAGGGTAGCTAATGTTACCCCACTATTCAAAAAGTGTGGTAGAGAAAAAACGGAGAATTACAGACCGGTAAGCCTGACATCGGCAGTGGGGAAAATGCTAGAGTCCATTATAAAAGATGTAATAGCTGAGCACTTGGAAAACAGTGACAGGATCGGACAAAGTCAACATGGATTTACAAAAGTTAAATCATGCTTGACTAATCAATTGTAATTATTTGAGGTTGTAACTGGTAAAATAGATAAGGGAGAACCAGTGGATGTGGTGTATTTGGACTTCCAAAAGACTTTTGATAAGGTCCCGCATAAGAGATTAGCGTGTAAAGTTAAGGCACATGGGATTGGGGGCAAGGTATTGACTTGGATAGAGAACTGGTTGGCAGACAGAAAGCAAAGAGTTGGAATAAACGGGTATTTTTCCGAGTGGCAGGCAGTGACTAATGGGGTACCGCAGGGATCGGTACTTGGATCCCAGCTATTCACAATATATATTAATGATCTAGACAAGGGACCTAAATGTAATATCTCCAAGTTTGCAGACGACACAAAACTGGGTGGGCGTGTGTGCTGCGAGGAGGATACCGAGAAACTCCAGGATGATTTGGACAGATTGGGTGAGTAGGCAGAAGCGTGGCAGATGCAATATAACGTGGATAAATGCGAGGTTATCCACTTTGGTGTCAAAAACAGAAAGGCAGATTATTATCTGAATGGCAATAGATTGGGAGAAGGGGAAGTGCAACGAGACCTGGGTGTCCTTCTGCACCAGTCGCTGAAGGTAAGCATGCAGGTGCAGCAGGCGGTTAGGAAGGCAAATGGTATGTTGGCCTTCATAGTGAGAGGGTTTGAGTACAGGAACAAGGATGTCTTGCTGCAGTTGTACAGGGCCTTGGTGAGACCACACTTTGAGTACTGTGTGCAGTTTTGGTCATCTTATCTGAGGAAGGATGTTCTTGCCATGGAAGGAGTTCAGCGAAGATTCACAAGGCTGATAGCTGGGATGGCAGGAATGACGTATGAAGAGAGATTGGGTCGACTGGGCTTATACTCGCTGGAGTTCAGAAGAATGACAGGGGATCTCATTGAAATTTATAAAATTCTGACAGGACAGGACAAACTAGATGCAGGAAGGATGTTCCCGATGGTCGCGAATCCAGAACCAGGGGTCACAGTCTAAGGATAAGGGGTAAGCCATTTCGGCAGAAATGAGGAGGAATTTGTTCACCCAGTGAGTGTTGAACCTGTGGAATTCTCTGCCACAGCAGGCGGTAGAGGGCAATTCATTAAATAGATTCAAGAAGGAGTTGGATATATTTCTTAAGGCTAAAGGGATCAAGGGATATGGGGAGAAAGCAGGGACAGGGTACTGAATTTGGATGGTCAGCCATGATCGCATTGAATAGTGGAGCAGGCTAGAGGGGCCGAATGGCCTACTCCTGCTCTTGTCTTCTATGATTCTATGGATCCAACTTGCCACTTTCCCTTGAATGCCATGGACTTTGACTTTTTATATCAACTGTCTTTTGGGACAGTGTTGAATGCTTTGCTGATATCGATGTGAACTACATCAAATGCACTACCCTCATCGACCCTCCTCCTCATGTTCTGAAAATATTCAATCAAGATACTCAGGCACGACCTTCCCTTAACAAATCCATGCTGTGTGTTCTTGATTAATCCGTGACTTTCTCAATGTCGATTTACATTGGCCATCAGAATTTTTCCAATAATTCTTTTTAACGCCGAGGTTAGGCTGACTGGCCTGTAATTACTCAGTTTATCCGTTTCTCCCTTTTTAAACAACATTGCAGCGTTAGCTGTCCTACGGTACTCTTGGCCATGTCAGCAGTTAGAGAGAATTGAAAAATGACGTTCTGAGCCTCCGCTATTTCCTCCCTTGCCTCTCTTAAATGCCTGGGATAAATTTCGTCATGATTTATCTACTTTCAAAGATGCTAAACCCCTTAATGTTTCCTCTCACACTATGTTTATCTCACACTGCTCCTCCTTAACTACAATTTCTACTTCGTCCCTCTCTTTTGTGAAGACAGACACAAAGTATTTATTTAGATCCATACCCACGTCTTCCGCCTCCACACTCTGGTTACATTTTTGGTCTCTAATAGGCCCCATCTTTCCTCAGTTATCCTCTTGCTCTTTATGTATTTATAAAATATCTTTGGGTTCTCCTTGATTTTACTTGACAATATTTTTGATGCCTTCGCTGTGCTTTCCTAATTTCCTTTTTTTTAATTTCACCCCTGTAGTTTCTTTACTCCTCTCGGCTTTCCATAGTATTGAGCTCTCGGTATCTGTCAAAAGCTTCCCTTTTTTGCCTTATCCTACCCTGTATGCTCCTTGACATTCAGGGTGCTCTAGATTTGGGAGTCCCTTCCTTTTATATTTTTGGGAACGTATTTGCTCTGAACCCTGACTATCTCCTCTTTGGCTGCCTCCTGACTCTGATTTCCCTTCTCTGTTTCCAGTCCACTTTTGTAAAATCACATCCCAGCTTAGTAAAATTGGCCTTTCCCCAAGTGAGAACTTTTACACCTGGTCTATCATTGTCCTTTTCCAGAAGGGGAGATGCAATACAGATGTTGAAAATCATGCTGGGTTTTGATAGAGTAAGTCAGTTTCCAGTGGCAAAATGGTGGGTAACCAGAGGGCACAGATTTAAGGTAATTGCCAAAAGTACCGGAGGAGAGATGAGGAGAATTTTCTTTACGCAGTGAGTTGTTGTGTTCTGGAATGCACTGTCTGAGAACGTGGTGGAAGCAGATTCAACAGTAACTTTCGAAAGGGAATTGGATAATTAGTTGAAGGGCAAGAATTACAGGGCTCTGGCTAAAGAGTAGGACTATTTAGATAGCTCTTTCAAAGAGACGGCACAGAAATGATGGGCCGAATGGTCTGCTCCTGTGCTGTGCCTTTCTTTGATTCTTTGAGCAAGAGAGAGAGAGAGAGAGAGAGAAGAGGGAGAAAGAAAGAGAGAAAGAAAAAGAGAGACAGAATAACTGGAAGAGGTAGAGGGAAATAAATTAACTTTAAAATAGGAATTGGATAAACACGAAGAGGAACAATTTGCAGGAAATGGGAAAAGAGCAGGGAATGGGACTAATTGTAGGGGTGAGGCCGTGGTGGTATTTGATCTTAAGGATGAGAATATTAAAATCGAGTTGTTGCCGGATCGGGAGCAAATGTTGATCAGTGATCACAGGGGTGATGGGTGAACGGGATTGGTGCGAGTTAGGATATGGGCAGCAGAGTTTTGGATGAGCTCTAGTTTATGGAGGCTTGGAACCAGAAGGCCGGCCAGCAGAGCATTGGAATAGTTGAGTCTGGTTTTAACAAAGGCACGGATGATGGTTTATGCAGCGGAAGGGCTGAGGTGGAGCGGAGATGGGTGACATTTTGGAAGTGGTAGCGGGCAGGACTGGTGATTCAGAAGATATGAGTTCGGAACTCAGCTCAGGGACAAAGAGATCACAGAGGTTGCAAAGAGTCTGGTTCAGCCTCAGACATTGACCAGGGATGGGGACTGAATCGGATGATAGAGAATGGAGTTTGTGATGTGGAGCGAAGACAATGGCTTTGCTCTTCCCAAGATTTAAATGACAAACAGTAATAAAGTGAAACGTGGTTTACAGATCCAATTTCTGGATATGGAGACTTACCAAGGCCACCAACAGCAGCAAATAATGAAGAATAGTAATACAGTTAGCAAAGGTTTGCAGAGTTAATAGCCGGTTAGTGACACTTACCAGGAACAACAACTGCAGCAAGGAGTGGACAGTAAATGACAAGAACAGTAATACAGTAAAACATGGATAACAGAATAGCTGAATAGAGAGACTTACCAGGAACACCAACAGCAGCAAGGAGCGGATAGTAAATGCATTGAATAATCTGAAGTACATAATAGATCCGATATTCTAATGTTAGTTCCTCATAATGTTCTGCAAGATGGTCAACCTGCCAGGAGAAACTCCTGCCCATTGCTGTAACATTCCAATCTACTGTCCTCAGATTCCGACCCATTGTTGTAACATTCCAATCTACTGTCCTCAGATTCCGACCCATTGTTGTAACATTCCAATTAACTGTTTTCAGATTCCGACTCCCGCTCTGTGGAGCAGCGCGCTGATCCCTGTCAGTGCCGGAGGCGATGCTCTCACTGACACTATGGATAACACATTGAAAGGAGTCCCTTATTAATAGAAGAGGGAAACCCTGCACTGACACAATTAGAGTCCATGGAGACTGACATTAATTACAGTCACTAAACAAACAGCTTCAGTTAACTCCTTTCAATCCAACACTTTTTGTTCCACAGTAAAGTGGAACATTTACCTGGTCCGGATGGGATGTATGAGGGTTGCTGAGGGAAGGAATGGTGGAAATAGCGCAGGGTCTGGCCGGAATATTTCAATCCTCCTTGGATATGGGAGTGGTGCCAGAGGACTGGAGGGTTTAAAATGTTACACCCTGTTCAAAAAAGGAGAGAGGGATACACCTTGTAACTATATGCAAGTCAGCCTAAAGGCAGTGGTGGGTAAAATTTTAGAGGCCGTATTCCCGGAGAAAATTATCTGTCTTTGGAACAAACATGGATTAATAAATGACAACCAGCACAGATATGTTAACAGCAAAGTGTGTCTGACAAACTTGATTGAGTTCTGTGATGAAGCAACGGAGAGGGTTGATGAGGGTAGTGCGGTTGATGTTGTGTATATGGACTTTAAAAATTCATTTGATGAAGTGTAATTGAATAGACTTGTTTGGACCAAAGGGACAGTGGTAGTGGGGATCTGACATTGGATAAGGGACAGAAAAGAGTATCGTGGTGAACGATTGTTATTCAGACTGTAGGAAAGTGTAGTGGTGACCCCCAGGGGTCGCTATTCGGACACAGCTCTTTTTGATATATATTAATGATATAAAGCTATATATAAAGGGCATAATTTGAACGTTTGCAGATGGCACGAAAATCGGAAATGTAGTAAACACTGAGCGGGATAGTAGTCGGCTTCAGGAGGGCATAGACAGACTGGTGAAATGAGCAAAGTGATGAAAGGTGTCGTCGACAGTGCTATTAAGCGGCACTTACTCACCAATGCTCACTTTGAGTTCCGCCAGGACCACTTGGCTGCAGACCTCACTACAGCCTTGGTCCAAACATGGACAAAAGAGTTGAATTCCAGAGGTGAGTTGAGAGTGACTGCCCTTGACATCAAGACAGCATTGGATGAAGTGTTGCATCAAGGATCCCTAGTTAAATTGAAGTCAATGGGAAGCAGGGGGGAAAATATCCACTGGCTGGAGTCATACCTACCACAAAGGAAGATGATTGTGCTTTTTTGGATGTCAATCATCACAGCCCCAGGACATCGCTGCAGGAGTTCCTCAGGGCAATGTCCTCGCCCAAACATCTTCAGCTACTTCATCAATGACCTTTGCTCCATCATATTTTCAGAAGTGGGGATGCTCGCTGATGTTTGCTCAGTGTTCAGTTCTATTCGCAACTCCGCAGATAATGAATTAGTCCATGCCCGCATGCAGCAAGACCTGGACGAAGTTCAGGCTTAGGCTGATAAGTGACAAGTAATAATCACACCACACAAGTGCCAGGCAATGACTATCTCCAACAAGAGCCACATTCCCTTGACATTCAATGGGATTGCCATCGCTAAATCAACCTCCATCAATATCCTTGGGTTACCATTGACCGGAACCTTAACTGGACCAGCCACATAAATACTGTGGCTAAAAGAGTAGGTCAAGGCTGGGTATTCTGCAGCGAGTGTGTCACCTCCTGTCTCCCCAAAGCCTTTCCACAATCTACAATGCACAAGTCAGGGGTGAGATGGAATACTCTCCACTTGTCCAGGTTAGTGCAGCTCCAACAACACTTAAGAAGCTCGACATCATCTAGGACAAAGCAGCCCACTTGATTGGTACCCCATCCAGCACCTTAAACATTCACTCCATCCAACCGGCGTACCGTGGCTGCAATGTGTACCATCTACAAGATGCACTGCAGTAACTTGCCAACGTTTCTTCAGCAGCACCTCCCAAACCCCCAGCCTCTAACACCTAGAAGGACAAGGGCAGCAGGAGCATGGGAACACCAGCACCTGTAATTTCCCCTCCAAGTCACATACCATTGTGACTTCGAAGTATATCGCCTTTCCTTCAGTGTCGCTGGGTCAAAATCCTGCAACTCCCTCTGTAAAAGCACGGTGGGAGCACCTTCACCTCACGGACTGCAGCGGTACAAGAAGGCTGCTCACCACCACCTTCTCAAGGTCAATTAGGGATGGGCAATAAATGCTGGTCGTGCCAGCGATGGCTACATCCCATTAAAGAATAAAAAAGAAAAACAAGATTGATGGCAAATGAAATTTCATAAATGCCATAGATTCTATAACGGCTCCCGCGGATTGGAATGTAGCCAATGTAACCCCACTATATAAGGAAGGTGGGAGAGAGAAAACCGGGAACTACAGACCAGTTATCCTAACATCAGTAGTAGGGAAAATGCTGGAATCTATTATTAAGGACGTGGTAACAGGGCACTTACAAAATTATTATAGGATTTGGCAGAGTCATCACGGATTTATGAAAGGGAAATCGTGTTTGACTAATCTGTTTTTTGAGATTGTAACTAGCAGAATAGATAAGGGGGAGCCAGCAGATTTGGTGGATTTGGATTTTCAGAAGGCATTTGATAAGGTCATTAAACAAAATTTGGGCTCATGGGATTGGGGGTAATATACTAGCATGGGTTGAGGATTGGTTAACGGACGGAAAACAGAGAGTAGCAATAAACGGGTCATTTTCGGGTTGGCAGTCTGTAACTAGTGGGGTACCACAAGGATCAGTGCTTGGGCCTCAGCTATTCACAGTCTATATCATTGAATTGGATGAGGGGACCAAATGTAATATATCCAAGTTTGCTGATGATACAAAGCTGGGTGGGAATGTAAGTTGTGAGGAAGATGCAAGGAGGCATCAAGGAGATATAGACAGGCTAACTGATTGGGCAAGAACATGTCAAATGGAATATAATGTGGAGAAATGTGAAGTTAGGAAAAATAGTAAGGCAGGGTTTTTTTATTTAAATGGTGAGAGATTGGGAAATGTTGGTGTTCAGAGGGACCTGGGTTTCCTTGTACATGAATCACTGAAAGTTAACATGCAGGTACAGCAAGAAATTATGTAAGCAAATGGTATGTTGGCCTTTATTACAAAAGGATTTGAGTACAAGAGTAAAGACGTCTTACTGCAATTATATAGGTCCCTGGTGAGACTAAACCTGTACTATTGTGTAGTTTTGGTCTTCTTACCTAAGGAAGGATATACTTGCCATAGAGGGAATGCAACGAAGGTTCACCAGACTGGTTCCTGGAATGGGGGTATTGTCACAGTGCAGATAGAGGCCATTTCGGCCCCTCGAGCCTGCACCGACACATATCCCACCCTTGAGTAGATTGGGACTCTACTCATTGGAGTTCAGAAGAATGAGAGGCGATCTTATTGAAACATATAAGATTGTGAAGGGGTTTGATCGGGTGGACGTGGTGAGGATGTTCCCAATGATGGGTGAAACTAGAACTAGGGGACATAATCTTAGAATAAGGGGCTCCTCTTTCAAAACTGAGATGAGGAGAAACTTTTTCACTCAGAGGGTAGTGGGTCTGTGGAATTTGCTACCCCAGGAAGCTGTGTAAGCTACTTCATTAAATAAATTTAAAACAGAAATAGACCGTTTCCTAGAAGTAAAGGGAATCAGGGGTTACGGGGAGCGGGCTGGAAATTGGACATGAGTTTGAGTTCGGATCGGTCAAGGCCCTGTGGGTGGCGGAGCGGGCCCAGGGGCCGAGTGGCCTGGTCCTGCTTCTACTTCTTGTGTTCTTTAGAGTTGAGGTTGGATCAGATCAGCCATGATCTCATTGAATGGTGGAGCAGCCTCGAGGGGCCGATTGGTCTACTCCTGCTCCTATTTCTTATGTTCTTATCCCCGTAACCCCACATATTTAATCCCCCTAACACTAAGGGTAAATTTATCATAGCCAAATCAACCTAACCCGCACATCTTTGGACTGTGGGAGGAAACCGGAGCACGCGGAGGAAACCCACGCAGGCACGGGGAGAATGTACAAACTCCACACAGACAGTCACGCGAGGCCAGATTCGAACCCGGGTCCTTGGCGCTGTGAGGCAACAGTGCTAACAACTATGCCACCATGTTGCCCTATGAGGACAGATTGAGTAGACTAGGCCTATATTCTCTAGAGTTTAAAAGAATGAGAGGTGATCTCATTGAAACATGCAAAACTCTGCCAGGGTTTGACAGGGTAGATGCAGGGAGTATGTTTCCCCTGGCTGGGGAGTCTAGAACCAGGGGTCACAGTCTCAGAATAAGGGGTCGGCCAGTTACATCTGAGATGAGGAGAAATTTCTTCACTCAGAGGGTGGGCAATCTTCGGAATTCTCCACCCCAGAGGGCTGGGGAGGCTCAATCGTTCAGTATATTCAAAACAGAGATCGATAGATTTTTGGATATTAAGGAAATCAAGTGATATGGGGATAGTGCAGGAAAGTGGAGTTGGGGTAACATTTCAGCCATGATCATATTGAATGGAGGAGCAGGCTCGATGGGCCGAATGGCCTACTCCTGCTCCTATTTCTATGTTCCTATGTTGTAACTCTCACTATCTGTCCCTGTCTTTCTCTTTTATCTTTATCTCTGCCACTCTCGACCTCTCTGTCTGTCTGTCTCTCTCTCTGTGGCTCTCCCCCTCTCTGTCTGTCTCTCTAGTTTCTATCTCTAGATCTGCCAAATCTCTTTGTTTCTCTTTCTCTCTCTTTGTCTCTGACTGCCTCTCTCTATCTTTGCCCGCTCAATCTTCCTCTCAGTGTATCCCGGATCTTAATCGCTCCACCATTGGTGGCCGTGCCTTCAGCTGCCTGGGCCCTAAGTTCTGGAATTCAGTCTGTAAAGCTCTCTCCCTCTCTCAAGACGCTCCTGAAAACCTATCTCTTTGACCAAGCTTTTGGTTATCTGCCCTAATATCTCCATATGTGGCTCGATGTCAAATGTTGTTTGATACACTCCTGTGAAGCGTCTTGTGACATTTTACGACGTTAAAGGCGCTATATAAATACAAGTTGTTGTTGTTGTGTATTGCTTATGTCCAATTTAAGAATTAACAGCAAACTTTACTCCCCTGTTTATTGTTATCATGCCCAAGATAAAAATTAACTGTAAATTTATTCCCCTGTGTATTTTGATCAAGCCCAATATAACAATTGAATTCAATAGTTTTATCCTGTGTATTATCAAGCGCGATTTCACAATTTAAAAATTAACGAATTTTATTAGACAGTTTAATAATTAGTCAATTGATCAATTAGCTATCTTTATTCCTCCGATTAATAGTTATTTTTTTACCAAATTTAACAAATGTAGCTTTGTACACTGCGCACTCGTTACAAGCCAAATTTAACAATTAACTAATTTTACCTGCCTGTGTGCTTTTTAAATTCAATTCGACAATTAACTAACTTTATTCCCCTGTGTATTAGTTATCACGCCCAATTTAACAATTAACTGTGACAGTTTTACCCTGTGTATTGGTTATCATACCCAATTTAACAATTAATTGTGACAATTTTACCCTGTGTATTGGTTATCATACCCAATTTAACAATTAACTAACAGTTTTACCATGTGTATTCGTTATCATACCCAATTTAACAATTAACTAACAGTTTTACCATGTGTATTCGTTATCATACCCAATTTAACAATTACCTGTGACAGTTTTACCCTGTGTATTGGTTATCATACCCAATTTAACAATTACCTGTGACAGTTTTACCCTGTGTATTGGTTATCATACCCAATTTAACAATTAACTGTAACAGTTTTACCATGTGTATTCGTTATCATACCCAATTTAACAATTACCTGTGACAGTTTTACCCTGTGTATTGGTTATCATACCCAATTTAACAATTAACTGTAACAGTTTTACCCTGTGTATTGGTTATCATACCCAATTTAACAATTACATGTGACAGCTTCACCCTGTGTATTGACTATCATACCCAATTTAACAATTAACTGTAACTTTATGCGCTAGTGTATTATTTATCATATCAAATTTAAATAACTGTAGCTATTGTTTCCCCTCAGCTGCTTAATATGTCCAATTTTACAATTAATTGCAACGCTCTGAATAAAATAATAAACAGGAGCAGGAGTAGACCATACAGCCTCACGAGCCTGCTCTGCAAACCGTGTAATAGTTATCATATCTAATTTATCAATCAACTGTGCCTTTGTTTCTCGGTGAATTGGTTACCACTTCCTATTTAAAACCATCTCTAGTTCTATTCCCCTTTGTGTTGGTTGTCATTTTCCAGTTAACAAATAAAGGTACATTCATTCCCATGTACCTTGATGATCAAGTGCAATTTAGTAATTAACTGGAACTTATTCCACTCTGTAATAGTTATCAGGGAGAGACAGCACAGATTAACGACAAATCGCGTCTGACGAACTTGATTGAGATTTTTGATGAGATATCAGAAAAGATGGATGAGGGCTGTGTATTTGATGTTGTGCACACGGACGTTCAAAAGGTGTTTGATAAATTTACATATATTAGGCTTGTTAGCAAAATTGATGCCCTTGGGATATACGGGACAGTAGCAGCATGGATACAAAATTGGCTAAAGGACAGGAAACAGGGAATTGTGCCGAATGGCTGTCTTCGGGCTGGAGGGAGGTAAGCAGTGCTTTTCCCCAGGGTTCAGTACTGGGGGCTGGAGGGAGGTATACAGTGGAGCTCCCCAGGGTTCAGTACTTGGGGGCTGGAGGGAGGTATACAGTGGTATTCCCCAGGATTCAGTACTGGGGGCTGGAGGGAGGCATACAGTGCTGTTCCTCGGGGATCAGTACTGGGGCTGGAGGGAAGTATACAGAGGAGTTCCCCAGGGTTCAGTACTGGGGGCTGGAGGGAAGTATACAGTGGAAATCACCAGGATTCAGTACTGGGGCTGGAGGGAGGTATACAGTGGAGTTCCCCAGAGCTCAGTACTGGGGGCTCGAGGGAGGTATAGAGTGGAGTTCCCCAGAGCTCAGTACTGGGTGCTGGAGGGAGGTATACAGTGGAACTCCCCAGGATTCAGTACTGGGGCTGGAGGGAGGTATAGAGTGGAGTTCCCCAGAGCTCAGTACTGGGGGCTCGAGGGAGGTATAGAGTGGAGTTCCCCAGGGTTCAGTACTGGGGGCTCGAGGGAGGTATAGAGTGGAGTTCCCCAGAGCTCAGTACTGGGGCTGGAGGGAGGTATACAGTGGAGTTCCCCAGGGTTCAGTACTGGGGTCTGGAGGGGGGTATACAGTGGAGTTCCCCAGGGTTCAGTACTGGGGGCTCGAGGGAGGTATACAGTGGAGTTCCCCAGGGTTCAGTACTGGGGCCTCGAGGGAGGTATAGAGTGGAGTTCCCCAGGGTTCAGTACTGGGGGCTCGAGGGAGGTATAGAGTGGAGTTCCCCAGAGCTCAGTACTGGGTGCTGGAGGGAGGTATACAGTGGAGTTCCCCAGGGTTCAGTACTGGGTGCTGGGGGGAGGTATACAGTGGAGTTCCCCAGGGTTCAGTACTGGTGTCTGTGGGGAGGTATACAGTGGAGTTCCCCAGGGTTCAGTACTGGGGGCTCGAGGGAGGTATAGAGTGGAGTTCCCCAGAGCTCAGTACTGGGTGCTGGAGGGAGGTATAGAGTGGAGTTCCCCAGAGCTCAGTACTGGGGCAGGAGGGAGGTATACAGTAGAGTACCCCAGGGTTCAGTACTGGGGCAGGAGGGAGGTATACAGTAGAGTTCCCCAGGGTTCAGTACTGGGGGCTGGAGGGAGGTATACAGTGGAGTTCCCCAGGGGTCAGTACTGGGGTCTGGAGGGAGGTTTACAGTGGAGTTCCCCAGAGCTCAGTACTGGGTGCTGGAGGGATGTTTACAGTGGAGTTCCCCAGAGCTCAGTACTGGGGTGCTGGAGGGAGGTATACAGTGGAGTTCCCCAGGGTTCAGTACTGGGGTCTGGGGGGAGGTATAGAGTGGAGTTCCCCAGCTCTGTTCCTTTGTTTAGATTTAGGACCTTAGTTTGGGATTGGACTTGTTCACTTTCCAACTTAATGAAGAATTATATCATGTTCTGCTCTCTCTTCCCGAAAGGACCCCGCACGACAAGATTATCAATTAACAATGATTCAGAATACTACACTGACCCTTCAAACATTCCCAGGGCAGGAACAGGCCTTGTTCGATACAGATTAAAGTGCACTCTGCACCCTCCCATCAAACGGCAGTTACAACACGGGTTAGATAGAAAGTAAAGCGCCCGCTACAACGTCCCATCAAAAACTCCAAGGGCAGGAACAGCTAGGGTTAGATAAAGAGTAAAGCTACCTCGATATTCTCCAATCAAACACTCACAGGACAGGTTCAGCCTTAGACTTTTGCCACGGAGGGAGATGGAGTCGGCGGACACATAGCATGTACAGTACCAGATAAGAGTGAATCGTTCCCTGTTTCTCAATGTTTATTGTACATGTAAAGGAGCTGACACTGAGACACACACTTTACAGAACCAGACAGGAGTGCATCATTCCCTTTTACCCGGTGTGCACGGTACATTTACAGGAGCTGACACAGAAACACACACAGGCCGTACAGTACCAGACAAGAGTGAATAGTTCCCTTTTAGAAAAGCACTCCGAGGGCAGGTACAGAACGGTTAGATACAGATTAATTCCCATACACTGCCCCATCAAACATTTCCACAGCAGATGCAGCCCATGTTAGATATAGATTAAAAATCCTTCTACACTGTCCCATCAAACACTTCCAAAACTGCACACAATACTCAAGGTGTGGTGTCACCAAGGTCTTTTTCCGAGTGGCAGGCAGTGACTAGTGGGGTACCGCAGGGATCGGTGTCGGACCCAAGTTATTCACAATATATATTAATGATCTAGACGAGGGAACTAGATGTAATATCTCCAGGTTTGCAGACGACACAGAGCTGGGTGGGCGCGTGTGTTGTGAGGAGGATGCAGAGAAACTCCAGTATGATTTGGGTGATTGGGCAGATGCATGGCAGATGCAGTATAATGTGGATAAATGCGAGATTATCCACTTTGGTGGCAAAAACAGGAAGGCAGATTATTATCTGAACGGCAATAGATTTGGGAAAAGGGGAAGTGCAACGAGACCTGGGAGTCCTTGTGCACCAGTCGTTGAAGGTAAGCATGCAGGTGCAGCAGGCGGTTAGGAAGGCAAATGGTATGTTGGCCTTCATAGCGCGAGGATTCGAGTACAAGAGCAAGGATGTCTTGCTGCAGTTGTACAGGGCCTTGGTGAGATCACACCTTGAGAATTGTGTGCAGTTTTGGTTGCCTTATCTGAGGAAGGATGTTCTTGCCATGGAGGGAGTGCAGCGAAGATTCACCAGACTGATACCTGGGATGGCAGGAATGATGTATGAAGAGAGATTGGGACGATTGGGCTTATATTCGCTAGAGTTTAGAAGAATGAGAGGGGATCTCATTGAAACTTATAACATTCTAACAGGACTAGACAGACTAGATGCAGGAAGGATGTTCCCGATGGAGGCAGAGTCCAGAACCAGGGGTCACAGTCTAAGGATAAGGGGTAAGCCATTTAGGACTGGGATGAGGAGCAATTTCTTCACCCAGAGAGTGGTGAACCTGTGGAATTCTCTACCACAGAAGGCAGTTGAGGCCAATTAATTAAATATATTCAAAAAGGATTTCGATATATTTCTTAAGGCTAAAGGGATCAAGGGATATGGGGAGAAATGAGGGACAGGGTACTGAATTTGGATGATCAGTTATGATCTCTTTCAATGTCGGACCAGGCTCGAGGGGCCGAATGGCCTTCCCCTACTCCTATCTTCTATGTTTTTTATGTTTCTAAGGCAAGCACAGGTCTGGTTAGATGCGAAATAACGCGCAGGCTATGGGACAGCATAGAGGGAGCTTTACTGTGTATCTAACGAGTGCTGTACCTGTTCTGAGAATTTTTGATGGACAGTGTAGAGGGAGCTTTACTCTGTATCTAATCAGTGCTGTACCTATGCTGGCAGAGTTTGATGGACAGTGTAGAGGGAGCTTTACTCTGTATCTAATCAGTGCTGTACCTATACTGACAGTGTTTGAAGTGACAGTGTAGAGGGAGCTTCACTTTGTATCTAACCCGTGCTGTACCTGCCTTGGGAGTGTTTGATGTGACCCTGTAGAGCGAGCTTTACTCTGTATCTAATCAGTGCTGAATCTGCCCTGGAAGTGTTTGATGGGACAGTGTAGAGGGAGCTTTACTCTGTATCTAACTTGTGCTGTACCTGCCTGGGATTTTTTGATGTGGGAGCGTTGTGGGAGGTTTCCTCTGTTGCGAACACACTCTTTACTTACAATGTGTCTGTTTGGTGGGACAGTTTAGTGGGAGCTTTATTCTGTATCTAACCCGTGCTGCACCTGCCTTGGTATGGCCTCTCCTGTGGATCTCAGAACTCCCATTCAGTGCAGTGAAGAGGGAATATTGCCCTTCTGTCGACAAGTGAGAGAAGACTGAGAGGGTGACGGGATTGGTGGCGGGTTTGAATGAACACATCCGAGAAACATAAATGAATTTTATTTCCAGAAAGAGCAAAGTATCGAGAAAATACAGTTCTACTCATGCTCTGTCATAACGTTCCCTGTGTTGAGTGTATGTCTCTCCAAGTGTGAAGTCGGACTCTGTAACAAGTGTCCCTGTGTACAGTGTGTGTCTCTCCCAGTGTGGCGTCTCTCTCCGTAACAAATGTCCGTGTACAGTGTGTGTCTCTCCCAGTGTGGAGTCGGACTCCGTAACAAGTGTCCCTGTGTTCAGTGTGTGTCTCTTCCAGTGTGGAGTCGGACTCTGTAACAAGTGTCCCTGTGTTCTGTCTGTGTTTCTCAAAGTGTGGAGTCGGACTCTGTAACAAGTGTACCTGTGTTCAGTGTGTGTCTCTCCCAGTGTGAAGTCTGACTCTGTAACAAGTGTCCCTGTGTACAGTCTGTCTCTCTCCCAGTGTGGAATCGGACTCTGAAACAAGTGTCCCTGTGTACAGTGTGTGTCTCTGCTGGTGTGGAGTTGGACTCTGTAACAAATGTTCCTGTGTAGAGTGTGTGTTTCTCCCAGTGTGGAGTCGGACTCTGTAAGAAGTGTCCCTGTGTAGAATGTGTTTTTCTCCCAGTGTGGAGTCGGACTCTGCAACAAGTGTCCCTGTGTACAGGCTGTGTCTCTCCCAGTGTGGAGTCTGATTCTGTAACAATTGTCCCTGTGCACAGTGTGTGTCTCTCCCAGTGTGGAGTCGGACTCTGCAACAAGTGTCCCTGTGTTCAGTGTGTGTCTCTCCCAGTGTCGAATCGGACTCTGTAACAAGTGTCCCTGTGTTCAGTGTGTGTCTCTCCCAGTGTGGTGTCTCTCTCCGTAGCAAATGTCCGTGTACAGTGTGTGTCTCTCCCAGTGTGGAGTCGGACTCCGTAACAAGTGTCCCTGTGTTCAGTGTGTGTCACTTCCAGTGTGGAGTCGGACTCTGTAACAAGTGTCCCTGTGTTCTGTCTGTGTTTCTCAAAGTGTGGAGTCGGACTCTGTAACAAGTGTCCCTGTGTACAGTGTGTGTCTCTCCAAGTGTGGAGTCGGACTCTGTAACAAGTACCCCTTTGTAAACTGGCCACCGCGCATGACACTTAAAATGACCGCCGCGCATATTACTTAAAATGGCCCGAACCAGTTCCACTTAAAATGGCCTCCACGCATATTACATAGGATTGCCGCTACGCATATCTCATAAAATCGCTGCCAGGAATAGCTGTCGCTCATATTGCCCCCACGGATAGATATCACTTAATATGGACACCACAGATAGATATCATTTAAAATGACCGTCACGGATAGATATCAATTAAAATGGCCACCGAAAGTAGATATCACCTAAAATGCCCGCCACGTATAGATATCATTTAAAATGGCCACCGCAAGTAGATATCACGTAAAATGCCCGACACGGAGAGATATCATGTAAAATGGCCACTGCGCATATCACTTAAACGTCAAATTCATCACACTGCCTGGAAACAGAAGCATTAGTCTAGAATTATAACAAGCTTTCCACAGGTTCACGTTGCTAACTTTAATATCCACTCAGGGTGGGGGCCCTCTCTGTCCCGTTCCGCGTGTTAACGTGTTTGTTTCACATTGCAAGGCCAGGGTTACTTTAACCCAAGGCTTTAAACATCTTTAAAACTCAAGGGCCGCAATCCAACAGTAACAAGTTAACACGAGGCACCAAAAACCCAGGGTTCCCGAGAGGAAATTAAACCCCGGGGTAATAAACAGACACAAACTCACGTGTGCCCATTGGGTGCAGCCTCAGAGCGAAGGCCTCAGTTTGTCCACTATGGAGGAAGCTACCACAGGGAGTAGTTGAGGTGAAAAAAAGTGATGCAATCAAGGGAAAGCTAGATAAGCATATGAGGGAGGAGGGATTGGAGGGTTATGCTGATAGACTTAGATGAGGAAGGATGGGCGGAGAATCAAGTGGAGCATAAACGCTGGCATGAACTGGTTGGTCCGAATGGCCTGTTTCTGTGCAGTGTATGCTATGTAATTCTATTTAATTCTATGTAATTTTACCAAATCTCCTCTGCACCCTCTCCAAGGCCTTCACATCCTTCCTTGAAGTGTGGTGGCCAGAACTGAACACAGTACTCCAGCTGGGGCCTAACCAGTGTTTTATAAAGGCCCTGTGTGTCACAGAATGGCACTCCGCCACAAATCAAGCTGGAGTGCTGTATTGTAGTTTGTTTGTCGTTTTATGTGTTACAAGGAGTGACTACTTCATCCTTTGTCAAACTGTTTTTCTCCCATTCAGAACTGCAATGCCCTGTTGTGACCTCGCAGCGTAAAGATGGGTTGCCAGAGTCGGAGCAGAAGTCTGGGTAAAAAACAGGTTAATAATAAAACAGCCAAGAAGCAGGTAAATAAATATAACAAAAAACACATGAACAGTTCAGCAAAATGTAGAAATTAACGCAGACATACAATAGCTGGGAGAAATCTGATCTCAGCCTCAAATTCCTGATAGCACCTCGATACCCTTACCCAACAAAATTCGATCGATCTCGGTCTTGAAAGCATCCACAACCTTTTTGGGGAAGCGAGTTCCACATTTCCCCTTGCACGAAGCACAGCGACACGTAAAGTCTACCTCGCTGACAATAGGATGAGTTTAGTGAAGAACTTTTAACTGATGGGGGCAACATTTAGCCCACTACCCAACTGCAGTGCAACTGGAAGCCGCTGGACACACTTACCCACACCACTGATTCGGTTACGTTGGTCGAAGCGCTAACGGACGAGCTGCACGTGTCGTGCTTTTGCATAGTTCTTGCAAACAATTTCTTGCAGATAAGGACTCATGAAGTTCGGGGTAATATATTAGTTTGGATAGAGGATAGGTTAACGGACATAAAACAGAGGATATTTACTCTGTATCTAAGCTGTGCTGTACCTGCCCCGGCAGAGGCAGGGAGACCGAGAGAAAGACAGACAAAGAGAGTAGGGATAAACTGGCCATTTTCCAGTCGGCAGTCTATAACTAGTGGGGTGCCGGAAGAATCCGTGCTTCGGCCTCAGCTATTTACAATCTATATTAATGACTAAGATGAAGGGAGGATGTGCAATGTAACCAAGTTCGCTGACGATACAAAGCTACGTGGGACAGTAAGCTATGAGGAGCATACAAAGAGGCTGCAAATTGATATAAGCAGGTTAAGTGAGTGGGCAATAAGGTGGCAGATGGAGTATAATGTGGATAAATGTGAGCTTATTCACTTTGGTAGGAAGAATAGAAAAAAATAATATCTTTAAATGGTGAGAAACTATTAAATGTTAATGTTCAGACAAATTTACGTGTCCTCGTACAGGAAACACAGACATTTAGCATGCAGGTACAGCAAGCAATTAGGAAGGCAATGGCATGTTGGCCTTTATTGCAAGGGGTTGGAGTACAAGAGTAAGGAAGTCTTACTTCAATTGTACAGGGATTTGGTGAGACTACACTTACTGTGCACAGTTTTGGTATCGTAATCTGAGGAAGGACATTCTTGCCTGAGAGGTTGTGCAATGAAGGTTCACTAGATTGATCCCTGGGATGAAAGGGTTGTCCTATGGGGAGAGATTGAGTAGACTGTGTCTATACTCTCTGGATTTTAGAAGAATGAGAGGTGATCTCATTGAAATATATAAGATTCTGAGTGGGATTGACAGGGTATATAGCGTGGGTTACAAACACAGAAAAGCACCCTCTACTCTGTCCCATCAAACACTCTCTGTCGCTCTCTCACTCTGTCCTTCAATCTCCCGCTGTCTCTCACTTTCTCTCTCTCTCCCTCTCTCTCTCAGATATACTTCTCTGTCTCCTTCACTTTCTCCAACACTCTCTCTCTGCTTCTCTGCCTCTTTCTCTCTGTTTTTGTCTGTCTCTCCCTCTCTCTATCTCTCTCTCTGACACCCTCTCTCTCTCCACCCTCATTCTGTCTGTCAGTCTCTCTCTGCTTCTCTCCGTCTCTCTTTCTCTCTCTCTTTCTGTCTCCCTGCCTCTATTAGAGCAGGTACAGCATGGGTTAGATAAAGGGTAAATCTCCCTCTACACAGTCACATCAAACACTCCCAGGACAGGTACAGCACGGGATAGGAAATATATACGTACATACAAACAATGACGGCCAGGTAAAGACTATCTAATCCATCGAGCCTGTGCCACATAATTGCGGTACCTTGTGTATCACAACACATGCACTCCACCTCACCCAAAACCATTTGATCTCCTGGGAGAGGGAAAAACCTAGACCAATTTGGGAAAAACCAATCTGGGAAATTCCTCTCCGATACATCTAGGCGATGGAAGCTAGTCCAGGAGATCACTCTGGCCCTGAATTCCCTGCAGTGCCCCCCCCCCCTTCTGTAAGAGGTGATCTCCGCCCCAGCCAGAAACAAATCCAGCTCTCGCTTGAAGGAATTCAGCGTTCTGCGTCCACCACATGAGTCGGCAGCCTGTCCCAGACGTCCACTATTCTCTGGGAAAAGATCCACCTCCTGACATCTAACCTAGATCTAGCCTTATACAACTTAAAATTGTGACCCCTGGTTCTGCCTAACCTGTTTAATTGAAATAAACTGCCAGCTGGAACACATTCTAATCCCTTCATTATCTTATAAACCTCAATCAGATCTCTAAGTCTACGCTTTTCTGAGGTAGAAAGTCCCAAATCTTTTAGCCTACCTTGATAACTAAGATGCTTTAGAAGGGGAATTAGTCATGGAGTGCAGCTCGAGACAGAGTGTTAAGCTGCGAGCTGGGTGAGTGAGGGAGTTCTATCTTCCAGCAGAGCAGAAGCTAAAAAGCTGCACAAGAGGGGACAGAGAACTAGCGGGAGTTCGGCTCTGAGACATCCCCAACCGCATCTGGAGAAAAATAAAAGGTGATATCACCGGGAAAAGGGTAAGTGTTTGGTTGGTGGGTATTTTGCTCACTTCCTTATCTTTTAAATCCCAGGAAATGTATTAGCAATTGTAAGGTTGCATTAGTACTAGTTTAGTAACAGTAATAAATCTTATTAGGTGTAGTAGGGTTTGTTAATTATTTATTAATAAAAATTAATTAATTAAGACTCAATAAAGATGGTAGGGCAGGTGATGTGTTCCGACTGCAGTATGAGGGAGCTCCTGGACGCCAGTCTGATCCAGGACGAACACGTCTGCGGTAAGTGTCTGCAGCTTGAGGAGCTTCGGCTCAGAGTTGATGAGCTGGAGTCCGAGCTGCGGACACTGCGATGCATCAGGGCGGGGGAAAGTTACCTGGACACTTTATTCCAGGAGGCTGTCAAACCCCGTAGGGTAGGGTCTTCTGATTTGGTCAGTGGTCAGGGACAGGAGGATGTGACTGCGAGTGAGGCAGGTACGGGGAACCAGGAGGTGGAGGAGACTCAGCCTTTGCAATTGTCCAACAGGTTTAAGGTTCTTGCGGCCTGTATGGATGAAAGCGGTGGCTGCGGGGTGGATGAGCAAACTGACCATGGCACTGAGGTAAAGGAAGCCAATTAAGCGGGTGGAGTTAATAGGAATGTAGTGGTAATTGAGGACAGCATAGACAGGGGGATATTTACAGTTCTCTGCTGCCAAGAGCGAGAGTCCAGACGGCTGTGTTGCCTGCCTGGTGCCAGGTTTCAGGACATCTGCTCTGCGCTGGAGAGGAACTTGCAGTGGGAGGGGGAGGAGCCAGTGTTCGCAGTCCATGTAGGTACCAACGATATAGGTAGAACTAGGAAAGAGGTTCTGCTGAGACAGTATGAGCAGCTAGGGGCTAAATTAAAAAGCAGAATCTCAAGGGTAATAATGTCTGCATTATTACCTGAGCCACGAGCAAATTGGCATAGGGTAAATAAAATTAGAGAGATGAATGCGTGGCTCAAAGACTGCTGTGGGACAAATGGATTTCGATTCCTGGGGCACTGGCACCAGTACTGGGGAAAGTAGGATCTGTATCGTTGGGACGGTCTTCACCTGAACCGTGCTTGGACCAGTGTTCTGGCGAGTCGTATAACTAGGGCGGTAGAGAGGGCTTTAAACTAAATATTGGGGGCATGGGATCAAATTTGGGAAGATGTGGTAATTCAAAGATTAGAGACAAGGCATTAGAGAAAGGTATTAATATGGGAAATGATAAACAGACCGGGGCAGGAAGGGATAAAGAGTACAAATGTAAGAGTAAATCAACAGATAAGGCTAAAGCTTACAACAATAAAAAAAAGGACAAAACTAAGGGCTCTGCGTCTAAATGCACATAGCATTCGAAACAAAACAGATGAACTGATAGCGCAAATAGAAATAAATAAATATGATCTGAAAGCCATTACAGAAACATGGTTGAAGGATGACATAGATTGAGACCTGAATATTGAAGGGTACATGACATGTAGGAAGGACAGGAAGGTGGGAAAAGATTCTGTTAATTAATGATGGTATTAGCACAATAGAGAGGAATCACCTAAGTTCAGGAAAAAAGGATGTAGAAGCGGTTTGGGGAGAGATGAGAAATAATAAAGGCAAGAAGTCACTTGTGGGAGTGGTGTACAGGCCTCCTAAAAGTAACCACATGGTAGGAGGAAGTATAAAGGAAGAAATAATGGGAGCTTGTCAGAAGGGTACGGCAATAATCATGGGGGATTTTAATCTGCATATAGACTGGAAAAATCAGATTGGCAAAGGTAGCATAGATGAGGAGTTCATGGAATGTTATCGGGATAGTTTCTTACAACAGCACGTTCTGGAGCCAACCAGAGAGACCTGGTATTGTGCAACGAGATAGGATTAATGAATGACCTCATAGTGAAGGCGCCCCTAGGTAGCAGCGATCATAATATGATTGAAATTTACATTCAGTTTGAGAGAGAGAAGAGTGGGTCCAAGTCTAGTATTTCAAACTTAAATAAGGGCAATTATGAGGGTATGAAAGCAGAGCTAGCTAAAGTGAACTGGCAATTTAGGTTAAGTGATAGGTCAGTAGAGTTGCAGTGGCAGATATTTAAGGGGATATTTTAAAATACACAGAAAATATACATTCCAACAAGAAAGAAAAATTCCAAGGGGAGTACCCACCATCCGTGGTTAACTAAAAAAGTTAAAGAAGTATTAAACTTAACGAAAAACATATAATTGCGCAAAGACGGGAGGCAGGACAGAAGATTGGACAGAATATAAAAAACAGCAAAGAATGACTGAAAGATTAATAAGGAGAGAAAAATTAGAGTACGAGAGCAAGCTAGCTAGAAATATAAAAACAGATAGTAAGAGTTTCTATAGTAATTTAAAAAGGAAAAGAGTTAACAAACTCTTATAGTTGGTCCTATAAAAAATGAGTCTGGGGAATTAATAATGGAAAATAAGGAGGTGGCAGTTGAAATGAACAGGTATTTTGCATCGGTCTTCACTATAGACGATACAAGTAACATCCCAGAAATAGCTGTAAATCAGGAAATGGAAGGGAGGGAGGAACTCAATAAAATTATAATCACCAGGGAAGTGGTACTGAGCACATTGTTGGAGTTGCGGGCTGACAAGTCTCCGGGACCTGATGGACTTCATCCAATGGTCTTAAAAGAAGTGGCTAGTGAGATAGTTAATGCGTTGGTTTTAATTTTCCAAAATTCCCTAGATTCAGTGAAGGTTCCATTAGATCGGAAAATAGCAAGTAACTCCTTTATTCAAAAAGGGAGGGAGACAGAAAGCAGGAAACTACAGGCCAGTTAACTTAACCTCTGTCATAGGGAAGATGTTAGAAGCTATTATTAAAGACGTTAAAGCAGGGCATTTAGAGAAGTTCAAGGTAAACAGGCAGAGTCAACATGGTTTTGTGAAAGGGAAATCATGTTTAACCAATTGATTGGAGTTCTTTGAGGAAGTAACATGTGCTGTGGATAAAGGAGAACCGGTGATTGTACTGTACTTAGATTTCCAGAAGGCATTTGATAAGATGCCACATCAAAGGTAATTGCGGAAAATAAAAGCTCATGGTGTAGGGGGTAACATATTAGCATGGATGGAAGATTGGTCAGCTAAGAGGAAACAGAGAGTAGGCATAAATGGGTCATTTTCTGATTGGCAAGATGTAACGAGTGGTGTACCACAGGGATCAGTGCTGGGGCCTCAACTTTTTACAATTTATATAAATGACTTGGATGAAGCGACCGAATGTATGGTTGCTAAATTTGCTGATGACACAAAGGTAGGTAGGAAAGTAAATTGTGAAGAGGACATAAGGAGGCTACAAAGGGATATAGATGAGTTAGGTGACTGGGCAAAGATCTGGCAGATGGAGTATAATGTGGGAAAATGTGAAGTAGTCCATTTTGGCAGGAAGAATAAAAAAGAAGCATATTATCTAAATGGTGAGAGATTGCAGAGCTCTGAGATGCAGAGGGATCTGGGTGTCCCAGTACATGAATCACAAAAGGTTACTATGCAGGTACAGCAAGTAATTAGGAAGGCTAATAGAATGTTATCGTTTATTGCGAGTGGAATTGAATACAAAAGTAGGGAGGTTATGCTTCAGTTGTACAAGGCATTGGTGAGACCACATCTGGAGTACTGTGTGCAGTATTGGTCTCCTTATTTAAGGAAGGATGTAAATGCGTTGGAGCAGTTCAGAGAAGGTTTACTAGACTAATACCTGGAAAAGGCGGGTTGTCTTATGAGGAAAGGTTGGACAGGCTAGGCTTGTATCCACTGGAGTTTAGAAGAATAAGAGGTGACTTGATTGAAACATACAAGATCCTGAGAGGTCTGGACAGGGTGGATGTGGAGAGGATGTTTCCTCTTGTGGGAGAATCTAGAACTAGGGGTCACTGTTTAAAAATAAGGGGCCGCCCATTTAAGACCGAGATGAGGAGAATTTTTTTCTCACAGAGGGTCGTGAGTCTTTGGAACTCTCTTCCTCAGAGGGCGGTGGAAGCGGAGCCTTTGAATACTTTTAAGGCAGAGTTAGATAGAATCTTGGTAAGCAAGGGAGTGAAAAGTTATCGGGGTTAGGCTGGAATGTGGAGAAATCAGGTCACCCATGATCTTATTGAATGGCGGAGCAGGCTCGAAGGGCCGAGTGGCCTACTCCAGCTCCTAATTTGTATGTATGTAGTCTAGTGTCTCCTCCTCTGCACCCTTTCCAAAGCCTCAATATCACCCACCTTGTGAGGAGAACAATACTGGAGACAGTATTCCAAGTGCGACCTGACTAAGATCTTGTACAAGGACACAACAGTCTGCCTCGTCTTGTACTCAATGTTCCTATGGATACACCCCAACACTCTATTTGCTCTAGCTATCGCGACACGGCATCGCTCATGTACCTTTAAGGATGTATGCACTAGAATGCCCAAATCTCTTTCTTATCTACATCATCTTTAGTGCCTTTCCCTGAAGGATGTATGAATGTTGAGCATTTGCCCTGCCCACATGCATATCACTGCTCGTATCTAAGTTATACATTATTTTCCAGTCTTGAGCCCAATCTCCCAACACATTAAGATCTGCCTGAAGAAGACGAGTTCTAACACTCGCACAGATCTTGGTATCATTTGCAAATTTGCAGATTGTGCCCCCAATACCATACATCCAGATCATTAATAAAAATAGTAAAGTGCAACGGTCCTAACACTGATCCCTGCGAGACACCACTGTTGACCTCTCTCCAAAGAGATCCAAATCCGTCTATAACTACGTTTTGCCGACGTTCTGCCAGCCAGTTCTGAATGCAGCTCAATATATTACCACTAATACCAGAGGCTTCGATCTTATAGAGAAGCCTCTTATGCGGTACCTTAGCAAAGGGTTTTTGGAAGTCTAAGTAGAAAATGGGCCAGAAATTCGACACTTGTCGGGTGAGTACGCGTTGTGTACTCACCCGTAAGGCCCTGAAGTGCCGGTTACCTGCATGCACTGCTTATGCGCGGGAAACCTCAAATTCCGCTCCCCTGAAGGGAGGGGTTCAGAGGTGAACCGCGTGCGTGGGAGAGGCTGCGCGCACGCAGCGAACTTCGGGTTTTTTTCAGGTTTCTCCGGGAGGGTAAGTATGGAGAAGCTGCACTTTTAAAAAGGAGGCGCAAGACCCGTTTTTAAAAAGGTAAGTGGTTAATTAATTAAAAGTTAAACATTTTTTCAGCAGGTTTATCTTTTTTAGATACTTTAAAGAAAGGTAAGTTTATTTTTAGCACCGTTAAAAAGTATAATTAATTTTTTCAAAAATTCAATTTTTGTTTAAAATAGTTAATTTATGTAACTTATAGTTATTTTAAAAATGTAATGTTTTTAAAAAAATGTATTTGAAGTTTAAGTGTGGTTTTGGGGCCGACATCTATTCATAGATTTGACAGGTCTTCCTGTCAAATCTATGAATGAAAATGCCTTGCTAGTATTGGCTCTCCATGGCCCACGTGATCCCAGGAGACGCTTCGAACTAACTGTGCCCCTGGGATACACAAGCACTGCGCGCCGGCAGCTGGAGGAGGCCCAGGACCCAAAGTCCTCGTGGGCCCAAAGCACAACAGCAGGCGCCGTAGGCAAGTACGCGCGCGATGCTTGCACCCACAGGAAGCCGAAAAGCCGAATTTCTTGTCCCAATATCTACTGGACTTCCCTCATCCACCAACTTTGTAACTTCTTTAAAAAATACAATTAGATTTGTAAGACATGACCGCCTTTTTAGGAAGCCATGTTGGGTGTCCCTAATATGTCCCTCTCTATCCAAGTATATTCATATATTGCCATCCGTAATGATTCCTTCAAGCATCTTACCTATTACTGATGTTAAACTGATGGGCCTATAGTTACCCGGGTCTGTGTTGTCACATTTTTTAAAGATCTGGACTACATTAGTCTACTTCCAGTCTACAGGAACCATTCCAGAGTGCAGTGAGCTATTAAAAATACAGGCTCGGGGCTGGCACAGCACATGCCCCCATCTCCCTGAGGACTCTCGAGTGGATATCATCCTGTACGGCTGCTCCATCTATTTTCAAGTTCTTAATGCTTTCTAAAACAATCTGTTCAGCTATGTTAATACTGGCTTTGTTAGTAACATTATTAAATTCTAATAGTTGAGCAGCATCTTCAAGGGTGAAGACTTTGGAATTCTCCAATACTTCACAACTGAAAAAGCTTTTCCCATTGCTTCCACAGTTTTCTACAATCCTTTTTTTCCATTAGACAGTCAGCCACCTTGGATTTTTCTTACCACATTTCCATCTTTGAATTTGGGTACATATTTATTTTCCACATTTGTTATCTTGTTCTTAAAAATGTTCAATTTATATTGTACATCGATCTCATTAGCCAATTTACCCATTCCAAATCATCTGCCATTTTGGTGAGGTTTGCTCTTCTGAAATCTGGTACGAGTTGCAGGTTCTCAGTACCTTTAGTTCTACTAACTAATTGGAACCGTAGAATGCTGTGGTCAGTGTTGAACCGAAGTTCCCCAACATGGAGGCCCGATAGCAGGCCAGGCTAACTACTAAACATTAGTTCCAATATATGATTATCCCTAGTTACTTCATTACAGATACAGGGTGAAGTTTTCTCCACACTGTCTCCATCAAACACTCCCAAAGCAGGTATAGCACCAGTTAGATAAAGAGTAAAGTTCCTTCTCCATTGCCCCATCAGGTACAGCACCGGTTAGAAACAGAGTAATGTTCCCGCTACACTGTCCCATCAAACACTCCCAGGGCAGGTACAGGGGTTTGATTACTTAATGACCATCAATATAAGATAGTCACGAATAAATCCAACGAGTAATTCAGGAGAAACAGTTTTACTCAGAGAGTGGTGAGAATGTGGAACTCGCTACCACTTGGAGTGGTTGAGGCAAATAACATAAAACATTTTAGGGGAAGCTGGATATGCACATGAGGGAGAAAGGAATAGAAGGATGTGAGATGAATTAGGGTGGAAGGAGGCTAGTGAGGAGCATAAACATCGGCATCGACGTGTTGGACCGAATGGTCTGTGTCTGTGCTGTAAATACTATGTAATGTAATAGATTAAAGTTCCTTCTACACTGCCCCATCAAATACTCCAAGAGCAGGTACAGCATGGGTTCGATACCGGTTAAAGCTACTTCTACACTGCCTCATCAAACATTTCCACGGCAGGTGCAGCACCTGTTATAGTATAAATCTCCCTCTGCACTGTGCCATCAAATTCTCCCAAGGCAAGTACAGCACAAGTAAAGCTCCCGCTACCAAATCCCACTAAATACACCCAGGACACAGCAAAGACCGTCCCTTTTGTTCTTTCCTCCCACCCCGACCCCGCCCCCCCGACTTTCACTGCCTCTGTATTTGCTTAAAATTTGTTACATCTGTAACATTTTCTTGTTCTGATGAAAGGTCATGGACCTGAAACATTAACTCAGTTTCTCTCTCCACAGATGCTGCCTGATCTGCTGAGCAATGCTCCCTGTAAGGTGTGTGGCTGCGCGGCGATCGGTAAGGTCATGCGCACTGAAATTCACAGACGGTGCAGTGAGCTGGAGCAGGCAGAGGGGCCCAATACCCAATGACCCGCGAATCCTCACAGAGCCATTTGTGAACTCACAGAACCGATCCGAATTGGAACAACTTTTGCTGAGATACGGAGTCCTGAAACACGGCAAGCTTTGTCTCGGGATTCTTTAGTACTGTTTTCGTGGAGACGCGTGTAGTCCGTTCCCGGGGACTGAGCGGCGGCCGCACTTTGGAACACCACAGGTGGAGGCGCAGCGCCTATACAATGGTACAAGGGCCGCTGGAAGGAGGCGAAAGCAAACATTTATTAGCCCCTCGGTGAAATAAAAATATGAGGATTTGTTTTATTTATAATTCAGAAAATTGTTTAAAGCCGGAAACAAGATATGGGAAAGTGATGTTAAATGTTTCGTGGTAAGTTCCAGTTCAATTTTGCCAGGGCTTGTCCCCTTTTTGAAATAGTTTATCAGAGTTATTTAAATCATGTTGCGAGAGAGGGGAAAAAGTTTGTGCCCCCGTTTACACCTCAGAGTCTGAGAGACGGAAAGAAAGGGAGGAGAAAAACAGGAAACAACATCTGTAAAAACTGATCCCAACTCATCGCCAAGTCTGGGGATAGAAAACCTCACCGCCTTCTTAGGAAGTTCAACCACTTTACTCACTTTCTGATTTGAGCTCCGTTTGGAATTAGACTTTATTTTATTATATTTTGTTGTATGTTTAACGACAGCATTGAAGGGGGAAAGATAAACTTGGAGCAACATCTTCTGTCAAAGCTGCAATGAGACTTGAAAGAATTTAAAGATTTTTAATGAACTTTTCACAAAAATGAGTTTAAAAACTTTTTTCCCCCTAAGTTTCGAATATGATTTTGGAAGAAGCAGAAGCTAAAATCAATGTTCCCCTCACCTAAACAAGTTTCAAACAGGTCTTGAAGTCCAAACGCTTTTAAAGAGGCTCTGAAGTGCTTAAAATGTTTCAAAATTGAAATTTCTTAATATTTGATTTTGAGCGTTCGAGTGAAGTGAGTAGCTTTACACAAACATGCAACCATGGTGCTGAGGAGGGGGAAGGCAGGGGAGGATTTGTAGCAGTTACATATTACTTTTAATGACTTTTCTAAAAAATACCATTAAGATATTTGGGAAGAAAACCAAAAAATGGGAAAAACACAAACCATTTTATTTTGCCTGTTGTTCTGTAATCCTAACAAGTCACAGGAATAATGTAAATGTAGATTTAGGGAAGTGTTAATAGAAACAAGAGATATGTAATGATATATAAAAATTGCATGAAGCTACTTTAGAAAAAACACTCTTTGTTTATGGAGAAAGACATAGTAAATATTTTGATTAAACTGATAATGTACAATTCGATTTGGTTTGAATGTTTGATATAGAAGATTAAAAATAGTGAGTACAATGACGTTTGTTTCCCGCTTTTAATTGCGAAGTACCAAAAATAATTCAACACTTTTCGTGATAAAAGCAGGGATTAATATTGTGGAGAATGTTTGCGAGAAAAACATTAGAAGCGAAATTGGTAAATTATAAATCTTTATGTCAACATATGAGGAAACATTTCCAAGTCAGTCTGACTGGTTCACCTGTCCAGGAAGAAAGACAAATATTTATTTCTGTTAAGTCATAGCTTTTCCTGCTTTTTGTTTATAATTCAGTGACGCAGGTTGTGTATGTGTTTTTCTGCACTTGTGAATAAGTGTTGCATTTCTGAGCTGTTACATGGTGTGCTGTTTCAAGAAGACCAGGTTTATTAATGGAAGTGATTGAAGTTGAAAATACGGATACCCATTTTGTTCAGTTCTTTTTAATACTGCGAATTAAAGAACTACGACACTTTATATTTGTTGGTTGTCTGGGTTAATTGTGATCAATATTCTCATAACTTACGTGAACGTAATATGTGGATGGAATATAATGTGGAGAAATGTGAAGTTATCCACTTTGTTACGAAAAATAGAGAAGCAGAATATTTTTTAAATGGTGAGAGATTGGGAAATGTTGGTGTTCAGAGGAACATAGGTGTCCTTGTAAAGAATCACTGGGCATTAAACTGCAGGTACAGCAAGCAATTAGGAAAGCAAATGGTATGTTGGCCTTCATTACAAGAGGATTTGAGTATAAAAGTAAAGATGGCTTTTTGCAATTTTATAGGGCCCTGGTGAGACCACACCTGGAGTAGTGTGTACAGTTTTGGTCTCCTTACCTAAGGAAGGATATACTTGTCAAAGAGGGAGTGCAATGTTCACCAGACTGGTTGCTGGGATGGGGGGATTGTCCTATGAGGACAGAGTGAGTGGACTAGGCCTATATTCTCTAGAGTTCAGAAGAATGAGAGGTGATCTCATTGAAACATACAAAATTCATACAGGGCTTGACAGGGTAGATGCAGGGAGGGTGTTTGCCCTGGCTGGGGAGTCTAGAAACAGGGGTCACAGTCTCAGAATAAGGGGTCGGCAACTTAGGACTGAAATGAGGAGAAATGTCTTCACTCAGAGGGTGGTCTTTTTTTGGAATTATCTAGCCCAGAGTGCTGTGAACGCTCAGTCGTTGAGTATATTCAAGACAGAGATCGATATATTTTTGAATATTGAGGGAATCACGGGATATGGGCTAATGCAGGAAAGTGGATTTGAGGTAGAAGATCAGCCATGATCATATTGAACGGCAGAGCAGGCTCGAACGGCCAAATGGCCTACTCCTGCTCCTATTTCTTATGTTCTTGTGTTCTCAAAGCTCCCTCAATACTGTCCCATCAAACAATTCCAGGCAGGCGCACAAAAGCAAAATACTGCGGATGCTGGAAATCTGAAGTAAAAACAGAAAATGCTGGAAATGCTCAGCAGGTCAGGCAGCTTCTGTGGAGAGAGAAACAGAGTTAACGGTTCAGGTCGTTGACCTTTCATTGGAACAGGCAGGTACACGTGGGTTAGATACAGAGTAATGCTCCACTCACCTCACTTTAACACTCTGATATACCCCACACCATTCACTTTAACACTCTGATACACCCCTCACTTTAATCCTCTCTTACATATCCCAAACCTCTCACTGTAACAGACCGATATACCCCATTCACCTCACTTTTACAATCTGATATACCCCACACCCCTCAAGGTAGCACTCTGATATAACCCACACCCCTCAATGTAATATTCTGATATATCCCAGACACCTCACTCGAACACTCTGGTATATCTCACTAAACTCTGATATACCCACACCGCTCAATGCAACATTCAGATACACTCCACTCTCTTTCATACACCAAACCTGTCATTGTAACACATTGAAATACCCCACACCCCTCATTGTTACATTCTGATGCACCCCACACCCTTCACTGCAACATTCTGAGATACCGAACATGCCTCACTTTAACACTCTGATGATACAACCCACACCACTCAATGTAATACTCTGATATAAACCACACCCCTCACTGTAACACGCTGACATATCGCACACTCCTGACTGTAACCCTCTCTTACATACCTCAACTTCTCACTGTAAAACACCGTTATACCCCATGCCCCTCACTGTCTGATATACCAAACACTCATGACTGTAACACTAATATGACCCTCACCCCTCACTGTAACACTCTGATATGCCCCTCACCCCTCACTGTAGCACTCTGATATACCCGAAACACCTCAATGTAACACTCTGATATAAACCCGGAACCCTGACTGTAACAATCTGTTATACACCAAACCCCTCACTGTAAAACTCTGATGTACCCCACACCACTCACTGTAGCACTCTAATATAAATCCACTCCCCTGACTATAACACTCTGATAAACGCCACACACCCCTCACTGTAACATACCGATTTACCCCGCCCCTTTCACGGTAACCCTCTGATATACGCCACTCCCCTCACTGCATCACTCTGATATCCCCACACCCCTCAATGAAGCAGTCAGTTATACCCCACACCTTTCACTATAACACTCTGATATACCCCACAGCCCTCACTGAAGCACTCTGTTATACCCCATAACCCTCAATGTAACATTGATATACCCCTCACGACTCACTGTAACACTCTGATGTACCTCACACACCTCACTGCAACATGCTGATAAAACCCACACCACTCACTGTAAAACTGTGATATACAGAAGAACATAACAACATAAGAAATAGGAGCAGGAGTAGTCCATTCGGCCCTTCGAACCTGCTCCGCCATTCAATGTGATCATGGCTGATCTTCTGCCTCAATTCCATTCACCGACCTTATCACCATATCCCTTGATGTCCTTACGAATCAGAAATCTATCGACTTCTGTTTTCAATATAACCAATGGCTGAGCCTCCACAGCCCTCTGGGGTAGAGAATTCCAAAGACTCACCACCCTCTGTGTGAAGACATTTCTTCTCATCTCAGTCCTGAATGGCCTACCCTTTATCCTGAGGCTGTTGCCTCTGGTTCTAGAGTCCACAGCCAAGGGAAACATCCTCCCAGCATCCACCCAATTAAGCATTGTAATAATTTGGTATGCTTCATTGAGATCCCCTCTCATTCTTCTGAATTCAAGAGAATACTGGCCTAGTTTACTCAATCTCTTCTCATACGACAGTCCCACCGTCCAGTAATCAATCTCGTGAACTTTCGTTGCACTCCCTCTATGGCAAGTATACCCTTCCTTAAGTTAGGAGATCAAAATTGTACACAGTACTCCAGGTGTGGTCTCACCAAGGCCCTATATCATTAGAGTAAGACTTCTTTACTCCTGTACTCAAATCAACTTGTGATGAAGGCCAGCATACCATTTGCCTCCCGATGCTTGCTGCAGCTGCAGATTCACTTTCAGTGACTCATGTACAAGAACACCCAGGACCCTTTGAGCATCTGCATTCCCCAATCTTTCACCATTTAGGAAATACTCTGCCTTTCTGTTTTTTCTACCAAACTGGATAACTTCACATTTATCCACATTATATTCCATCTGCCATGTTCTCGCCCACTCACTGAGCCTGTCGAAATCCCCTTGAAGCCTCTTCACATCCTCTTCGCAACGGGCAATTAAACCTAGCTTTGTGCCATCAGCAAATTTGGAAATATTACATTTAGTCCCCATATCCAAATCATTGATATAGTTTGTGAATAGTTGGGGCCCAAGCACCGATCCTTGTGGTACCCCACTAGTCACAGCCTGCCATTCTGAAAAAGACCCGTTTATCCCTACTCTTTGTTTTCCGTCTGTTAACCAACTCTCAATCCATGCTAATATGTTACCCCGAATTCCCAGTGCCCTAATTTTATTTAGCAACCTCTTGTGTGGGACCTTACCCCACACCTCTGACTGTAACACTCTGATATACCTCATACACCTCCCTGCAACATGCTGATAAACTGCACACCACTCACTGTAACACACTGATAGACCATCCCTAGTTACCCATGTGAAAATGGTGGGCCTTCATCTTGAGACGCTGCAGTCCGTGTGGTGAAGGTGCTCCGACAATACTGTTACGGAAGGAATTTCAGGCTTTTGACCCAGTGACGTTGAAAGAACCGCGATATATTTGAAGGGTACAGTAGCATAGTCGTTATGTTGCTGGACCAGTAAACCAGATGACTGGAAAAATGGTCCCGAAACTAGGTCTTCAAATCCCACCAGCTGGGACATTTAAATTCAATTAATTAAATAAATCGGGAAGAAAAAGTTAGTGTCCGTAATACTTACCATGAAAGTATCAGATTGTCTTAAAAACCCATCTGGTTCACTAATGGCCTTTAGGAAAGGAAATCTGCATCCTTACCTGGTCTGGCTGAAATGTGACTCTAGACCGACTGCAATGTCGTTGACCCTTAACTGGACTCTGAAATGGCCCCGCAAGACACACGCTTGTCTCAGGCGGCTCACCAACACCTTATCAAGGGCAATTAGTGATGGGCAATAAATGCTGGCCTTCTCAGCGACACTCACATCCCAAAAATATAAAAGTGATTTATTAAGTATCGTAGGGTACTTAAGGAAGTGGCCCTAGAAATCGTCGATGCATTGCTGGTCATCCTCCAAAATTCTATAGATTCTGGAACAGTTCCCATGCATTGGAGGATAGCTAATGTAACCCCACTATTTAAAAAAGTTGGTAGAGAGAAAACTGGGAATTATAGACCGGTAAGCCTGACATCGGTAGTGGGGAAAATGCTAGAGTCCATTATAAAAGATGTAATAGCAGAGCACTTGGAAAACAGTGAAAGGATCGGACAAAGTCAACATGGATTTACAAAAGGTAAATCATGCTTCACTAATCTACCGGAATTTTTTGAGGATGTGACTGGTAGAAATGATAAGGGAGAACCAGTGGATGTGGTGTATTTGGACTTTCAGAAGGCTTTCGATAAGGTCCCGCATAAGAGATAAGCGCGCAAAGTTAAAGCACATCGGATTGGTGGTAAGGTACTGACTTGGACAGAGAACTGGTTGGCAGACAGGAAGCAAAGAGTTGGTATGAACGGATCTTTTTCCGAGTGGCAGGCAGTGACTAGTGAGGTAAAGCAGGGATCGGTGCTAGAACCCCAGTTATTCACAATATATATTAATGATCTAGACGAGGGGACTAGATGTAATATCTCCAAGTTTGCAGTCGACACAAAGGTGGGTGAGTGTGTGCTCTGAGGAGGATGCAGAGAAACTCCAGTATGATTTGGACAGGTTGAGTGAATGGGCAGATGCATCGAAGATGCAGTATAATGTTGATAAATGCGAGGTTATCCACTTCAGTGGCAAAAACAGGAAGACAGATTATTATCTGAACGGCAATAGATTGGGAAAAGGGGAAGTGCAGCGAGACCTGGGTGTCCTTGTGCACTAGTCGCTGAAGGTAAGCTTTCAGGTGCAGCAGGCGGTTAAGAAGGCAAATGGTATGTTGGCCTTCATAGCGAGAGGATTCGAGTACAGGATCAAGGATGTCTTGCTGCAGTTGTATAGGGCCTCAGTGAGACCACACCTTGAGTATTGTGTGCAGCTTTGCACACCTTATCTGAGGAAGGATGTTCTTGCCATGGAGAGAGTGCAGCGAAGATTCACCAGACTGATACCTGGGATGGCAGGAATGACGTATGAGGAGAGATTGGCTCGATTAGGCTTATATTCTCTCGAGTTTAGAAGAATGAGAGGGGATCTCATTGAAACTTATAAAATTCTAACAAGACTAGACAGACTAGACGCAGGAAGGATGTTCCCGATAGCGGGGGAGTCCAGAACAAGGGGTCACAGTCTAAGGATAAGGGGTAAGCCATTTAGGATTGAGATGAGGAGGAATTTTTTCACCCAGAGTGTGTTGAACCTGTGGATCTATCTACCACAGAAGGCAGTTGAAGCCAATTCATTAAATATATTCAAGAAGGAGTTAGATATATTTCTTAAGGCTAAAGGGATCAAGGGATATGGGGAGAAAGCAGGGACAGGGTACTGAGTTTGGATGATCAGCCATGATCGCATTAAATGGCGGAACAGACTCGAGGGGCCGAATGGCCGACTCCTGCTCCTATCTTCTACGTTCCTATGTTTCTACAATGATTTAAAAAGCGTCATAATGTATTATTAATGGTCATAATTATTTATAAAAGTTAATAAAAGATTTGTAAAGTGGTGTAACAATTTTAAAGTATTATAAAGGATTATAATGATTTATAAAGTGCAGGTGCCGGGCCTCCTCCTCCCCTGATTGTACGGGTCCCCAGAGCCGCCATCTTTGTGCTGGGCGGGGGTGCCGGCATTCTTGTGCCGGGAGCGGATGCCGCCATCTTTGTGCTGGCCCCGAAACTGTCATCTTAGTGAGTTTCACGGGTGCCGCCAAATTTGGGCGGGGCCCCGGATGCGCAATCTTCGAGCGGAGCCCCGGTGCCGCTTTCTTTGTGCTGTGCAGGGGGGGGGGGCAGAGACGCCATTTTTGTGCGGGGCGCCGGTGCAGCAATATTTGTAGGGGCGTGGGTGCCTCCATAATTGTGCGGCTCCCCAAGGCGCCAACTGTTTCATTGGCGCCTGTGTCGCCATCTTTACGGCGAGTCCCAGAGCCGCCATCTTTGTGCGGGGCGCGGTGCCGCCATTTTTCAGCCGGGCGCCCAGAGCCGGCATCGTTGTGTCGCCCCCCAGAGCCGACATCGTTGTGCCGGACCCAAGAGCCGCCATCTTTATGCGGGGCCCCAGAGCCGCCATCATTGTACGGATTACCAGAGCCGCCACCTTTGTGCTGGGCGCCAGGGCCGTCATCTTTGTGCGGGGTGCCACAGCCGCCATCTTTGTGCGGGGTGCCGGAGCAGCCATTTTTGTGCGTGGCCCCCAGTTCCGCCATCTTTGTGCGGGACCCCCAGATACGCTATATTTGCTTGGGTCCCCAGAGACGGCATCTTTGTGCGGGGCGCCAGAGCCGCCATCTTTGCGCGGGGCGCCACAGCCTCCATTATTGTGGGAGGCCCCCAGCGCCGCAACGTCTTGTGTGAGACCTTACCCCACACCTCTCATTGTAACACGCTGATATACCTCACACAGCTCACTGCAACATGCTGATAAACCCCACACCACTCACTGTAACACTGATACACCCCACACCCCTTACTGCAACATTGATTTACCCCACACGACTCGCTGTTACTCTCGGATATACCCCACAGACCTCACTGCAACACGCGGATAAACTCCACACCCCTCACTGAAGCACACTGATATACCCCACACCACTCACTGTTGTCACTGCCACTTTAATCCCATGGGCTTCAATTTTGGTAATATGTGATACTTTTTCCAGCAACTTTTGTAAGGATAGGGAAATTGGGAAAGTGTGAGTCGTATCAATCATACAAGCATAGAACTGGTGATCCAATTGGTGTTGACAATTTGTTTCGCGTACTTGACGCCCCACTCTTCTCACAGGCCTCGCCTGGTTTCAATCAATGAATTATAAAATCATTGATTTTAATCCTATTTTATTATTTCTATGTATTTGTTCTCAGGTAACGCTGTCAAGGCCGGTTTCACTTGTCCATCCCTAGTTACCCATGAGAAAATGATGTGTCTTCATCTTGAGCTGCTGCAGTCCGTGTGGTGAAGGTGCGCCCACAATACTGTTACGGAAGGAATTTTAAGTTTTTGATCCACTGACGATGAAAGATGGGCGATATATTTGAAGGGTACGGTAGCATAGTGGTTATGTTGCTGGACTAGTAAACCAGATGACTGGACAAATGATCCAGAGTTCATAATCCCACCAGCTGGGGAATTTAAATTCAATTAATTAAACAAATCTGGAATAAAAAGCTAGTGTCAGTAATAAGGACCATGAAAGTACCGCACTGTCATAACAAAGCCATCTGGTTCACTACTGGCCTTTAGGGAAGGAAATCTGCCGTCCTTACCTGGTCTGGCTGAAATGTGACTCCAGACCCACTGCAATGTGGTTGACTCTTAACTGGCCTCTGAAATTGCTCAGCAAGACACTTGCTTGTCTAAGGCGGCTCACCACCACCTTCTCCAGGGCAATTGGGGATGAGCAATAAATGCTGGCCTTGTCTGTGACATCCACATCCCAAGAATGAATTAGAAGTGTCCTAATGACTTAAAAAGCTTCATAATGCTTTATTAATGGTAATAATGATTTCTAAAAGCCAATAAAAGATCTGTAAAGTGATGTAATAATTATAAAGGGTTATAATTATTTATAAAGTCCTGGTGCCGGGCCTCCTCCTCCCCGGGCTGGGTTGCTCGGGATCCTGTGGGCCGGATCAAGCCGGGCTGCTCCGCCTCGCCGCCCGCTCTCACAGTAACCGGGCCTCCAGCTGCTGCCGCCCTCCGGATGCTCGCCTCCCGCCGCCAGGGAAAGGCCCCGAGTGACAGCCGCCATCTTTCTGCGGATCCCCAGAACTGCTATCTTTGTGCCGGCGCCGGGACCGCCATCTTGGTGCGGGGCGGGGGCAGTGCCGCCATCTTTGTGCAGTTCCCCAGAGATGCCATCTTTGTACTGGGCCCCAGAGCCGCCACCTTTGTGCCGAGGGCCCCAGAGCTGTCATTTTTGTGCGGTGCGACGGACACAATATTTTTGTGTGGGGCCCCAGAGCCGACATCATTGTGCTGGGTGAGGATGCCGCCATCTTTGTGCAAGGCCCCAGTGCCACCATCTTTGCGCGGGGCGCCTGTGCCGCCATCTTAGTGCGTGTACCCAGAGCCGCAATTTCTGTGCGAGGCCCCCAGAGCCGCAATCTTTATGCAGAGCGCGGGTGCCGCGATCTTTGTGCGTTTCCCCAGAGACTCCATCTTTGTGCGTGGCCACGGAGCCGCCATCTTTGGGCGGTGCCCAGAGCCGCCATCTTTTTGCGGAGCGCCACAGCCGCCATTTTTGTGCGTAGCGCGAGTGCCACCATTTTTGTGACGGGCGCCACAGCCGCCATCTTTGTGCTGTGTCACAGAGCCGCCATCTTTGTGCGGGGCGCGGGTGCGGCCAAATTTGTGCGGAAGCGGGTGCCGCCATCTTTCTCCCGGGTCCCCAGAGCCGCCATCTTTGTGCGGGTACCCAGAGCCGCCAACTTTGTGCGGGGCGCCACAACCGGTATCATTGTGATGGGACCCAAATGCTCCATTTGGTGCGGGGCTCTCAGAGACGCTATCTTTGTTCTTGGCGCGGGTGCCGCCACATATGTGCGACTCCCCAGAGACGCCATCACTGTCTGGGGACCCGGAGCAGCCATCTCTGTGCTGGACCTAAGAGCCGCCATTTTTGTGCGTGGCGCGTGTGCCGCCATCTTTGTGCGGGGCGCCACGGTCGACATCATTGTTTTGGGCCGCAGATCCGCTGTATTTATTCCGGGGCCCTAGAGCCACAATCTTTGTGCGTGTCCCCGGAGCCGCCATTTTTTTGCGGAGCACGGAGAGCCACCATCTTTGTGCGCGGCGCGGGTATCGCCATCTTTGTGCGGGGGCCCAGATCAGCTATCTTTCTGTGGGGCCCCGGAGCCGCCATCTTCGTGCAGTGCCAAGGAGCCGCCATCATTGTGCTGTGCCCAAGTGCTGCCATTTTTGTGCGTGGAACCAGAGTCGCCATCATTGTGCGGGGTCCAGAGCCGCCATCATTGTGCGGGGTACTTTGAGCCGCCATTTGAGTGCGGGGCCCCAGTGCCGCCATCTTTGTGAGGGGCACCAGAGTCCCCATCTTTTATGACAGGATCCTGAGCCGCCATTTTTGTGCGGGGCCCCAGAGCCCCCCATGATTGTGCGGTGCCCAGAGCCGCCATGTTTGTGAGGGGCCCCAAAGCCGCCATCTTTGTGCGTGGCAACGGAGCCTCCATTTTTGTGCAGTGACGCGATGCCTGCCATTTTTGTGCTGGTCAGCGGGGCCAGGGATGCCATTGTTTCCCCTGACCCCGAAGCCGCCATCTTTGTGCGGGGCGCCAGGGCCACAATTTTGCTACGGGCTCCGCTGCCGCCATCTTTGTGCTGGTCAGGGAGGCCAGAGTGGCATTTATATCCCGTGCCCCCAAAACCGCCATCTTTGTGCGGTGCCCCAAAGCCGCCGTCTTTGTGTTGGACGCTGGTGCCGCCGAATTTGTGAAGGGCGCCACAGCCGCCAACATTGTGCTGAGCGGGGGTCGGGGCGGGGGGGGGTCGGGGACAGAGACGCAATTTTTGTGCGGGGCGCGGGTGCCGCCATTTTTTGCGCGAGCCGCCTGTGCCGCCATTTTTGTGCGTGTCTCCAGAGCCGCAATGCTTGTGCATTTCTCCACAGTTGCCATCTTTAAGTGGAGCGCGGCTGCCGCAATCTTTGTGCGGGTCCCCAGAGTCGCCAGCTTTGTGTGGGGTCCCGGAGGTGCCATCTTTCTGCGTTGCACGGGTGCCAGCATCTTTGTGACGTACGCCACAGCCGCCTTCTTCATGCTGGGCCCCAGAGACGCCATCTTGGTGCGCGGCCCAAGTGCGGCCTGCTTTGTGCGGGTCGCCATTGTCGCCATAATTGTGCGAGGCCCCCAGAGCCGAAATCTTTGTGCGGTGCCCCAGTGCCGCAATCTTTGTGCTGGGCAGAGGTGTCAGAGACTTAATTTTTGTCCCATGCCCCCGAAGCTGCCATCTTTGGGTTGGGACCCAGAGCCGCAATCTTTGTCCGGGGCCCAAGAGCCTCCATGTTTGTGCCGGGGCTCCGGAGCCGCCATCCTTGTGCGGCACCCCAGAGCCGACATCTTTATGCGGGGCCCCAGAGTTTCCATTTTTGTCCTGTGCACCCGAAGCTGCTATTTTTGTTTTGGGCCCCAGAGCAGCCATGTTTGTGCGGGGCCCCAGAGCCGCTATCATTGTGTGGTGCACTGGAGCAGCCATTTTTTGCGTGGCCCGGAGTCGCCATCTTTGTGAGGGGCCCCCAGAGGCGCCATTTTTGTCCGGGTCATCCAGATCCGTAATGTTTGTGCGTGGCACCAGATTCACCATTTTATGCGTTGCACCAGAGGCACTATTTTGTGCTGGGCACCAGAGCCGCCATTTTTGTCCGGGTCACCCAGATCCGTAATCTTTGTGCGGGGCACCAGAGCCACCATTTTTTGCGTTGCACCAGAGGCACTATTTTGTGCGGGGCACCAGAGCCGCCATCTTTGTGCTGGACCCCATTCCCTCCATTTTTGTGCGGTGCGGCAGAGCCGCTATTTTTGTGCGTGAACCCCAGACCCGCCATCTTTGTGCGGGGCACCAGAGCCGCTATTTTGTGCGGGGACTGGAACCCCCATCTTTCTGCGGGGTCCCCAGATCCGGAATCTATGTGCGGGGCCACCAGAGCAGCCATGTTTGTCCGGTGCCCTCAGAGCCGCCATTTTTGTGCGGGGACCCGCATCCGCTCTTTTTGCACGGGGCCTCAGAGTCGCCATCTTTTATGACGGACTCCAGAGCCGCCATCTTAGTGCGGGGCAACTGAGCCGCCATCTTTGTGCAGTGTCGCGGTGCCGCCATCTTTGTGCTGGTCAGGGCGGCCAGGGTGGCATTTGTTTCCCATGCCCCCATGTGCTTGGCCCCAGAGTCACATCTTTGTGCGGTGCCCCAAGGCCGCCATCTTTGTGTGGGTCGCGGGTGCCGCCAAATTGTTGCAGGGCGCCACAGCCGCCAATTTTGTGCTGAGCGCGGTGGGAGACAGAGACGCCATTTTTGTGCGGGGCGAGGGTGCCGCCATCTTTGCGCGAGGCGCCTGTGCCGCCATCTTTGTGCGTGTTTCCGGAGCCGCCATTTTTTTAGGGTCACTGGAGCCACCATCTTTGTGCGGTGCCCCACAGCCACCATTTTTTGCCGGCCCCAGAGCCGCCATCCTTCTGCGGGGCCCAAGAGCCGCAATCTTTGTGCCGGCTCCGGAGCCGCCATTATTTGCGTTGCGCCGGGGCCGCCATTTTTGTTCTGGTCACGGTTCCAGGCACGCAATTGTTTCCCGTGCCCCCGAAGCCGCCACCTTTGTGCTGGGCCCCAGAGCCGACAAGTTTGTGCGGGGTGCGGGTGCCGCCATATTTTTGCGGCGTGCCACAGCCGCCATCATTGTGCTGTGCACCAGAGCCGCTATTTTTGCGCGGTGCCCCAAGAGCCGCTATCTTTGTTCGGGGCGCTACAGCATCCAATCATTGTGCGGAGCGCCACAGCCGGCGTCATTGTGCTATGCCGCAGAGCCACCATTTTTGTGCGAATCCCCAGAGACGCCATCTTTGTGCGGCGACCCGGAGCCGCCATTTTTGTTCTGTGCGCCAGAGCCGCCATCTTTGTGCGGGGCCTCAGAGCCGCCAATATTGCGCGGGGCGCGCGTCCCGCCAATTTTGTGCGGAGCGCGGGTGCCGCATCTTTGTACGGGGCGCCACTGCCGCCATCATTGTGTTGGGATCCAGGCCCGCAATCTTTATGCCGGGTCCCCAGAGCCACCATCTTTGTGCGGGGTGCCCGGGCCGCCATCATTGTGCGGAAACAAAGTGCCGCCATCTTTGTGCAGAGCCGGCATTTTTGTGCGGGGCGCCACAGCCGCCATCATTGTGCTGGGAGCTAAAGCCGACATCTTTCTGCGGTGCCCCAGAGACCGCATTATTGTGCGGGGCCCCAGAGCCGCCAGCTTTGTGCATGGTCCTAGACCCGCCATTTTGTGCTGGGGGTGCGTGCCGCCATCTTTGTTCAAGGCCCCAGTGCCGCCATAATTGCGCGGGGCGCGAATGCCGCAATCTTTGTTAGTGTCCCCAGATACGCTATCTTTGTGTGGGGCCCCGCATCCGGCATCTTTGTGCACGGCCACGGAGCCGCCATCTTTGTGCTTTTCCCAAGTGCTGCCATTTTTGTGTGGGGCCCCAGAGTGCAATATTTGTGCGGTGCCGCAGTGCCGCCATCTTTGTGCGGTGCCCCAGATCCGCTATTTTTGTGTGGTGCACCAGAGCCTCCATCTCTGTGCGGGGCGCCTCTGCCGCCATCTTTGCGCGCGCCGCCATCATTCTGGGAGGCCTCCAGAGCCGCAATCTTTGTGCTGTGCAGTGGGGCCAGAGACTGCATTTTTGTCCCGTGCCCCCGAATCTGCCATCTTTGTGCTGGGCCCCAGAGCTGCCATCACCGTGCGGTGCCCAAGAGCCGCCATCTTTGTGCGGAGCGCGTGTGCCGCCATCTTTGTGCGTTGCACGAGTGCCACCATCGGTGTACCGGGCGCTGTAGCCGCCATCTTTCTGCTGGGCACCAGAGCCGCCATCTTTGTGCATGGCCCCCAGTGCCGCCATCATTGTGCGGGGCCCTCAGGGCCGCCAAGTGAGTGCGTGGCTCCAGTGCTGCCGTCTTTGTGCGGGGCCCCAGAGCCGCCATCTTTGTGCGGTGCCCCAGATCCGCCATCTCTGTGCGGGACGCCACAGCCACCATCTTTGCGCGGGTGCCACCATCATTGTGCCGGGCCCCCAGAGCCACCATCTTTGTGCCGGGCTACCAGAGCCGCCATGTTTGTCCGGGGACCCCAGAGCCGCCATTGTGTGCGAGGCCCCCAGATCCGCCAACTTTGCGTGGGGCCCCTGAGTCGCCATCTTTTATGGAGGGCTCCATTGCCGCCATTTTTGTGTGGGGCACCAGAGACGCCATCTTTTTGCAGGGGCTCAGAGCTGCCATTGTTTCCCGTGAACCTGAAGCCGCCATATTTGTTTGGGTGCCTGAGCCGCCATTTTGGTGCGGTGCCCCGCAGCCGCCATCATTGTGCTGGGCAGGGGGGCCAGGGACGCCATTGTTTACCGTGACCCCGAATACGCCATCTTTGTGCGCATCCCCAGAGCTGCCATTTTTGTGCGGGAACCGAGAGCCGCAATTTTCGTGCGGGGCGCGGGTGCCGCCGTCTTTGTGCGGGTCCCCAGATACGCTATCCTTGTGTGGGGCACCGGAGCCGCCAGCTTTGTGCAGGGCCACGGAGCCGCATTTTTGTGCTGTGCCCAAGTGCTGCCATTTTTGTGCCGGGCTCCAGAGTCGCCATCTTTGTGCGGGCCTCAGAGCCGCCATCATTTTGCGGTGCGCTGGATCCGCCATCTTTGTGCGTTGCACGAGGACCACCATCTTTTTGCCGGGCGCCGCAGCCGCCATCTTTCTGCTGGGAACCAGAGCCGCCATCTTTGTGCATGGCCCCCAATGCCGCCATCATTGTGCTGAGCCCTCAGTGCCACCAAGTGAGTGCGGGGCCGCAGTGCTGCCATCTTTGTGCGGGGCCCCACAGTCAGCATCTTTGTGCGCTGCCACAGAGCCAACATCTCTGTGCGGAACGCCAGAGCCACCATCTTTGCGAGGGGCTCCACAGCCGCCATAATTGTAGGAGTCCTCCAGATCTACAATCTTTATGCTTGGCCCCCAGAGCCGCAATATTTGTGCGGGGCTACCAGAGCCGCCATGTTTGACCGGTGCCCAAGAGACGCCATCTTTGTGCGGTGCGAGGGTCTGTTGGGAAAGCGTGGATTAATAAATGACAATCATCACAGATTGTTTAAAGTCCAGTCTATCTGACAAACTTGATTGAGTTCTTTGATAAAGTAACAGAGATGGTTGATGAGGGTAGCGGGGTTGATGTTGTGTATATGGACTTTCAAAAGGTGTTTGATAAAATTCCATGTAATAGACTTGATAGGGAAACTGAAACCCATGGGATTAAATGGGCAGTGGCTGCGAGGGACAGATAACAGTGCGTAGTGGTGAACGGTTGTATTTCAGACAGATGGGAAGTGTACAGTGGTGTTCCCCAGGGGTCGATATTAGGACCAGTGCTCTTTTTGCTAGACATTAATGGCCTCGACTGAACTCTAAAGGCATAATTTCAAAGTTTGGAGATGAAACGGAGCTCAGAAATGTAGTAAACAGTGAAGAGAGTAGCAGGCTTCAGGAGCACATAGACAGGTTGGTGGAATGGGCAGAAACATAAAAAAAGAAAGACTTCCATTAATATAGCGTATTTCACAACCACTGGATGTCTCAAAGCGTTCAACAGCAAATGAATTACTTTTGGAGTGCAGTCACTGTTGTAATGTGGGAAATGCAGCAGCCAATTTGCACACAGCAAGCTCCCACTAACAGCAGCGTGATAATGACCACATAATCTGCATTTCTTGTTATGTTGATTGGGCATTAAATATTGGCCAGGACACCTGGAATAACGCCCCTACTCTTCTTTGAAATAGTTACATGGGAACTTTTACGTCCACCTGAGAGAGCGGATGTGGCATCTGTTTAACTTCTCATTCAAAAGACAGCACCTCCGACAGTGCAGCACTCCCTCAGCACTGCACTGGACTGCCAGCCTAGATTTATGTGCTTAGGTCCCTGGAGGGGGATTTGACACCAAAACTTTCTGACTCAGAGGCGCGTGTGCCACCCACTGAGCCACAGCTGACACATGGCTGATCAAATTTTACAAAGAGAAATGTGAAGTGATACACTTTGGGAGGAAAAATGAGGAGAGGCAATATTGATAAGACTGTTATAAACACATACAGGATCTTGGGCTCTAGAAATAGAAGCATAGAGTAGAAAAGCAAGGAAGTTATGCTAAGCATTTATAAATGTTAGGCATGAGCTGGAGTATTCTCTCCAATTCTTTGCATCACACTTTAGGAAGGACGCCGAGGCCTTAGAGAAGGTGCAGAAGAGATTTACTGGAATGGTACCAGAGATGAGACGATTCAGTTATATGGAGAGACTGGAGAATCTGAGATATTTCCCCTTCGAGCAGATAAGGTTAAGTGGGGGATTTAAGAGGGGTTTTCAAGGATTTGGTTAGAGTAAATAATGAGAAACTGTTTCCAGTGGTGGAAGGATTGGTAAGCAGACAAAACAAATTTAAGATAACTGGCAAAACATCCAGATGGAAGATGAGGAGAATTTGTTCAACACAGCGATTGTTATGATCTGGAATGCACTGCCTCAAAACGTGATAGAAGGAGATTCCATTTTTTAAATTTGTTTATGGGATCTGGGCGTCGCTGGCAATTCCAGCATTTATTTCCCATTCCTAGTTGCCCTTGAGAAGGCATAAATGGGTCATTTTCTCATTAGCAAGATGCAACGAGTGGTGTGCCACAGCGATCAGTGCTGGGACCTCAAGTTTTTACTATTTATATAAATGACTTGGATGAAGGGACCGAAGGTATGATTGCTAAATTTGTTGATGACACAAAGATAGGTAGGAAAGTAAATTGTGAAGAGGACAGAAGGAGGCTGAAAAGGGATATAGATAAGTTACGTGAGTGGGCAAAGATCTGGCAAATGGAGTATAATGTGGGAAAATGTGAAGTTGTCCATTTTGGGAGGAAGAATAAAAAAGAAGCATATTATCTAAATGGTGAGAGATTGCAGAGCTCTGAGATGCAGAGGGTTCTGGGTGTATTGAGTACAGTATTGGTCTCGTTATTTAAGGAAGGATGTAATTACGTTGGAAGAAGTTCAGAGAGGTTTACTTGACTAATACCTGGAATGGGTGGGTTTTCTTATGAGGAAAGGTTGGACAGGCTAGGCTTGTATCCGCTGGAGTTTAGAAGAGTAAGAGGTGACTTGATTGAAACATATAAGATCCTGAGGGGTCTGTAGAGGGTGGATGTGGAGAGGATGTTTCCTCTTGTGGGAGAATCTAGAACTAGGGGTAACTGTTTAAAAATAAGGGGTCGCCCATTTAAAGCAGAGATGAGTAGAATTTTTTTCTCACAGAGGATCGTGATTCTCTGGAACTGTCTTCCTCAGAGGGCGGTGGAAACAGAGTCTTTGAATATTTTTAAGGCAGAGGTAGATTGATTCTTGGTAAGCAAGGGGGTGAAAAGTTATAGTGGGTAGGCGGGAATGTGGAGCAATCGGATCAGCCATGATCTTATTGAATGGCGGAGCAGGCTGCAGGGCCGAGTGGCCTACTCCAGCTCCTAATTCGTATGTTCGTATGTTGGTATGTTCTTGAACCGCTGCAGTCCGTGTGGTGATGATACTCCCACAGTGCTGTTAGGTAGGGAGTTCCAGGATTTTGACCCAGCGACGATGAAGGATCGGCGATATACTTCTAAGTAAGGATGGTGTGTGACTTGGAGGGGGTCTTTCAGGTGTTGGTGTTCCCATGCGCCTGCTGCCCTTGTCCTTCTAGGTGGAAGAGGCCGCGGGTTTGGGAGGTGCTGCCGAAGAAGCCTTGCCAAGTTTCTGCAGTGCATCTTGTAGATGGTACACACTGCAGCCACGGTACGCCGGTGGTGGAGTTTGTGAATGTTTAAGGTGGTAGATGGGGTGTCAATCAAGCGGGCTGCTTTGTCCTGGATGTTGTCGAGCTTCTTGGGTGTTTTTGGAGCTGCACCCATCCAGGCAAGTGAAGATTATTCTAACACACTCCGTACTTGTGCCTTATAGATTGTGAGAAGTGTTTGGGGAGTCAGGAGGTGAGACACTCGCCGCAGAATGCCTAGACTCTGACCTGCTCTTCTTGCCATATTATTTATGTGGCTGGTCCAGTTAAGTTTCTGGTTAATGGTGACACGCAGGATGTTGATAGTGGGGGATTCGGCGCTGGTAATGCCATTGAATGTCAAGAGCAGGTGGTTAGAATCTCGCTTGTTGGAGAAAGTCATTATCTGGCACTTCTGTTGCGCGAAAATTACCTGCAACTTATAAGCCCTACGCCTGAACGTCGTCCAGCTCTTGTTGCATGCGGGCATGGACTGCTTCATTATCTCTGGAGTTGTGAATGGCGCTGAACACTGTGCAGTCATCAGCGATCATCACCATTTCTGATCTTATGTTGCAGGGAAGATCATTGATGAAGCAGCTGAGGATGGTTGGGCCTAGGACACATCACTGAGGAACTCCTGCTGCGATGTCCTGGGGCTGTGATGATTGACCTTCAACCACCACAACCATCTTCCTTTGTGCTAGGTATGACTCAAGCCAGTGGAGCGTTTACCCCCTGATTCCCATTGACTTCAGTTTTACTAGGGATCTTTGATGCCAGACTTAGACAAATGCTGCCTTGATGTCAAGGGCAGACACTCTCACCTCACCTCTGGAATTCAGCTCCTTTGTCCATGTTTGGACCAAGGCTGTAATGAGGTCGGGAGCCGAGTGGTCTTGGCGGAACACAAACTGGTCATCAGTGAGCAGGTTATTGGTGAGTAAGTGCCGTTTGATAGCACTGTCGATGACACCTTCCATCAATTTGCTGATGATTGAGAGTAGACTGGAGGGGCGGTAATTGGCCGCGTTGGATTTGTCCATGGTGGGGGATTTGGCGTTGATAATGCCGTTGAATATCAAGGGGCGGTGGTTAGACTATAGATGTGCTATGTTCAGAGTTCAGTGTCCCCGGTTACATTGTACACAGCCAGCTTTAGATGATATACATGTTGCTTGGATTTATATTTCTAATGTTGTGAGTTATAGATAGACCATTTTATTCATGTTAATGTTTTTAATTTTATAAATGAAGAATTCATTTGTTTAGAGTTGAGGAGCAAAAAGGGTATGATCACGCTATAGGGGGTATTCGCTTGGTCTACAAATAGTGAGAGGGAGGTAGAGGAGCATCCTTGACCAATATGTTATTGGCCCAACTAGGAAGGAAGCATGGCTGGATCTGTTGCTGGGGAATGAAGTCGGCCAGTTCGACCAAGTGTCTGTGGTAGAACACTTGGGTACGAGTGATCATTGTATGATAAGATTTAGATTAGCAATGGAGAGGAGCAAGGAACAATCTAGAGTGAAACATCTAAACTGGAATAGGGCTAACTTCAATGGGATGCTAAAGGATCTAGCCAGGTTAAAATGGAACCAAAGACTGACAGGAAAAACTGTAACGGAACATGGGTGATCTTTAAGGAGGAGATGTTCCAAGTACAGGCTAATTACATTCCAACAAGAGGGAAGGGTAAGGAAACCAATACAAAGGCTCCTTGGATGACGAGGGAGATAGAGAAGAGGATGAAATAAAAAAAGAGCGTGTATGATGCATGTCAGGTAAATTTTTCAAGGGAGATTCCAGACCATATACAATATGTTGGCAGGGGATGTGACAATGAAAATAAGAATGGCAAAGAGATAATAAGAGAGTAGAATGGTGGTTAACATAAAAGGGAACCCAAAAAACTTCTACTGGCATGTAAACAGTAAGCGGGTAGTAAGAGGCGACGCGAGGTGGGACTATTAGAGACAAAGAAGGTGATGTATGCTGAGAGGCACAGGGCAAGGCTAGAATACTCAATGAGTACTTTGTATCGGTGTTTACTAAGGAGTTAGATGCTGACAAAATATCGGTAGAAGTGGAAAAACTAGAAGAAATGGAAGGGGTGAAAATTGATAGACAGGATGTACTAGAAAGGCTGGGTATGCTTAGAGTGGACAAGTCGCCTGGTCTAGATGGCTTGCATTCAAGGTTGCTAAGGGAATTGGGGGAGGAGATTGCGGTAGGGCTTGCCATAATTTTCCAATCTTCCCTAGATGCGGGGGAGGTGCCTGTGGATTGAAAAGTGGCAAATGTGATACCATTGTACCAGAAAGGGTTTAGAGAGGGCTTTAAACTAAATAGTGGGGGTGAGGATCCAGGTGAGCGGGAATTTAAAAAAACAATGAGAATTGAGAAAGCAATAGAGCAGGACAGAGATGGGGGAAATAATAACCAGATTGTGACAGGAAGGGACAGAATGTCTAAAAATAAGAGTGCAACAGAAAATGGGGCCAAAACAAGGAGAAATGTTAAAAAGACAGAGTTGAAAGATCTATATCTGAACGCACACAGCATTCGTAACAAGATAGATGAGTTGACGGCACAAATAGATACAAATGGGTATCATCTGATCGCCATTACAGAGTCGTTGTTGCAAGGTAATCAGGACTGGGAACGTAATATTCCAGGGTATTTGACAATTCAGAAGGATAAACAGAAAGGAAAGGGAGGTGGGGTGGCTTTGTTGGTAAAGGATGGGATCAGTGCAGTGGTGAGAAATGATATTGGCTCAGAAGATCAAGATGTAGAATCGGTTTGGGTGGAGAAAAAATATACTAAAGGGAAAAAGTCTCTGGTTGGCGTAGTCTACAGGCCCCCGAACAGTAGCAATACTATTGGACAGAGTATAAATCAACAAATAATCTAGGCCTGTAAAAAGGTACGGTAATAATCATGGGTGATTTTAAACTCCATATTGATTGGACAAATCAAATTGGCCATGGTAGCCTTGAAGAGGAGTTAAGAGAGTGCATCCAGGATGGTTTACATGAACAGTATGTAATGGAGCCAACCAAGGAGCAGGCTATCTTGAATCTGGTACTGAGTAATGAGACAGAATTAATAAATGATCTCATAGTAAAGGATCTTCTAGGAAAGAGTGATCATAGCATGGTTGAATTTCAAATTCAGTTAGAGGGTGAGAATGCTGTACCTCAAACCAGTGCCCTGATCTTAAACAAAGGCAATTACAATGGCATGAGGGCAGAATTGGCTAAGGTGGACTGGAAAAATAAATTAAAGGGTAAGACAGTTGAAATTTAGGGGCGGACATTTAAGCAGATATTTCATAAATCTCAACAAAAATATATTCCCGTGAGAAAGAAGATTTTAAGAGAAGGGAGAACCATCCGTGGCTAACCAAGGAAGTAAAGGATGGTATCAAATTGAAAACGAAGGCATACAATGTTGCCAAGATTGGTGGCAGACCAGAGGATTGGGAAAATTTTAAAAACCAGCAGAAGATGACTAAAAATATATTAAAGAGAGAGAAGATGAATTGTGAGAGTAAACTGGCAAGAAATATTTAAACAGATAGTAAGAGCTTCTACAAGTATATAAAAAGGAAGAGTGTAGCTAAAGTAAACGTTGGTCCCTTAGAGGATGAGACTGGCGTATTAATAATGGGAAAGGGTTAATGGCAGAAACACAGATCAAATATTTTGTATCTCTCTTCGCTGTAGAACACACTAACAACATCCCAATAATGGATAATAAAGGGACCACAGGGAGGGGTAACTAAGGACAATCACTATCACTAAGGAAATAGTACTTGGTAAAACAATGGGACTAAAAGTCGACACGTCCCCTGGACCAGATGACCTGCATCCCAGGGTCGTAAAAGAAGTGGCTGCAGAGATAGTGGATGCATTGGTTGCAATATATCATAATTCCCTGGACTCTGGAGAGGTTCCAGCGGATTGGAAAACCGCAAATGTAATACCCTATTTAAGAAAGGAGGGAGATAGAAAGCAGGAAACTATAGACCAGTTAGCCTAACATCTGTCGTTGGGAAAAGGCTGGAGTCCTTCATTAAGGAAGCAGTAGCAGGGCATTTGGAAAATTATAATGCAGTCAAGCAGAGTCAGCATAGTTTTATGAAAGGGAAATAATGTTTAACAGATTTGCAGGAGTTCTTTGAGGATGTAACGAGCAGGGTGGATAAATTTGAGCCAGTGGATGTCGTGTATTTGGATTTCCAGAAGGCATTGATAAGGTGCCAAATAAAAGGTTACTGCATAAGATAAGAGCTCAGGGAATTGGGGTAATTTATTAACATGGATAGAAAATTGGCTAACTAAAAGAAAGCAGAGAGTCGGGATAAATGGGTCATTTTCCAGTTGGCAAACGGTAACCAGTGGGGTTCCACGGGGATCGGTGCTGGGGCCTTAAATATTTACAATCTACATTAATGACTTGGATGAAGGGACAGAGTATAATGTAGCAAAGTTTACGGATGATACAAAATGGGTGGGAAATCAAGTTGTGCAGAGGACTCAAATAATCTGCAAAGGGATATAGACAAGCTAAGTGAGTGGGCAAACATTTGGCAGATGGAGTATAATGTGGGAAAGTGCGAGGTTATACACTTCGGCAGGGAGCATAAAAAAGCCTATTATTATTTAAATAGAGAGAGATTACAAAATGCTACAGTTCAGAGGGACCTGGGGGTCCTTGTGCATGAAACACAAAAGTTTAGCATGCAGTTAAGGCAAGTAATCAAAAAGGCAAATGGAATGTTGGCTTTTATTCCAAGCGGACTGGAGTATAAAAGCAGGGAAGTCCTGCTACAGCTGTACAGGGTATTGGTGAGACCACACCTGGGGTACTGCGTACAGTTTTGGTCTCCTTTTTTAAGGAAGGATATACTTGCATTGGAGGCAGTTCAGAGACGATTCACTAGGTTAATTCTAGAGGTGAGGGGGTTGACTTATGAGGAAAGGTTGAGCAGGCCGGGCCTATACTCTTTGGAATTTAGAAGATTGAGAGGTGATCTTATAGAAACATAGAAGATACTTAGCGTGCTCGACAAGGTAGATGCAGAGAGGATGTTTCCCGTCGTGGGGAAATCCAGATTTCGGGGGCAAAGTTTCACAATAAAGGGTCGCCCTTTTAGAACTGAGATGAGGAGGAATTTCTTCTCTCAGAGGGTCATAAATTTGTGGAATTCTCTGCCACAGAGAGCTGTGGCGGCTGGGTCATTAAATACATTTAAGTTGGAGATAGACAGATTTTTGCAAGATAAGGGAGTGAAAGATTATGGGGATTGGGCGGGAATGTGGCTTTGAGCCCAAGATCAGCCATGACAGGCTTTGAAGTGCGATTTTCCACTGAGTGCGGTTTCAACAGAGTGTTGCGAGTTGGATGAGTCAGGGAGTTAGATGAGGAGTGGAAGGAGGAGATCCCTTGCTTCGCCTTACTTTTTCCTACCTTTTCATCCTGTAGGAAGAAGCCGGTGTCGGGAGCAGCAGGAGAGTATAGAGTATTTAAACTCACTTTCGCGGGCTTTTTTTCAAAGGCCGGTCAATCTTGCAGACCGGCGGCAGCATTCCAGAGCCACACCACGATTCAAAAAGTGATGCGGGCATGATTGGGTGAGTACGGCCTGGTGAGTATTTATACTATTCTATAGTTTGACAGTTAAGGTTAATAGTTTATAAAGTTTAGAAGTTTTGAATTTTTGTCGTTATAGTTTCTAAGGTCCCTGTTGTTTAGCGGGGAGTGCTAGAAAAAAGGGCCCTTCAGTATATCATTTAATTGTGGTGTAATTAGTGGCATTGATTTGATTTAATTTAATTAAAGGGTAAGTCATGGCAGCACAGCTCAGCCCCGTGGCATGATACTCCTGCACTATGTGGGAAATCAGGGACACTTCCTGTGTCCCTTACGACCATGTGTGCGGGAAGTGTATCCTGCTGCAGTTACTGACAGACTGCATTACGGCGCTGGAGCTGCGAATGGATACATACTGGAGCATTCGCGATGCTAAGGACGTCGTGGATATCACGATTAATCAGTTGGTCACACCGCAGGTAAAGCTGCACAGGCAGGAAGGGAATGGGTGACCGCCAGGCAGAGTAGTAGGCGCAGGCGGGTAGTGCAGGGGTCCCCTGTGGCCATCCCCCTCTCAAACAGATATACCGATTTGGATATTGTTGAGGGAGATGGCTTATCGGGGGAAGGCAGCAGACGCCAACTTCCTGGCCAAATGGGTGGTTCTGCTGCACAGGACGGGAGGAAAAAGAGCGGCAGAGCTTTAGTGATAGGAGATTCAATTGTAAGGGGAATAGATAGGCGTTTCTGCGGCCGCAAACGAGACTCCAGGATGGTATGTTGCCTCCCTGGTGCAAGGGTCAAGGATGTCTCGGAGCGGCTACAGGGCATTCTGTAGGGGGAGGGTGAACAGCCAGTTGTCGTGGTGCATATAAGTACCAACGATATTGCTAAAAACCGGGATGAGGTCCTAAAAGCTGAATATAGGCTGTTAGGAGGTAAATTAAAAAATAGGATCACAAAGGTTGTAATCTCAGGATTGCTACCAGTGCCACGTGCTAGTCAGAGTAGAAATACAATGATATTTCAGATGAATACGTGGCTAGAGGAATGGTGTAAGGGGGAGGGATTCAAACTCCTGGGACATTGGAACTGTTTCTGGGGGAGGTGAGACAAGTACAAACTGCACGGTTTGCATCTGGGCATGAAAGGGACCGATGTCCGTGGAGAAGTGTTTGCTAGTGCTGTTGGGGAGGGTTTAAACTAAAATGGCAGGGGGTTGCGAACCTGTGCAGGGAGACAGAGGAAGGGAAGCAAGGATTGAAGCAAAAGACTTTAAGGAGAAAAGCAAAAGTGGCAGGCAGAGAAATCAAGGGTGTAAATCAAATATGGCCACAGTAAATAATAATTCTAAAAGGTCTAAGTGTGTTAAAAAACAAGCCTGAAAGCGTTGTGTCTTAATGCGAGGAGCATTCGTATTAAGGTGGATGAATTAGCTGCACAAATAGATGTAAACGGATATGATATAATTGGGATTAGGGAGACATGGCTCCAGGGTGACCAAGGCTGGGAATTCAACATCCAGGGGTATTCAATATTCAGGAAAGACAGGCAAAAAGGAAAAGGATGTGGGATAGCATTGCTGGTTAAAGGGGAGATTAACACAATAGTAAGGAAGGATATTAGCTCTGATGAAGTGGAATCTGTATGGGTAGAGCTGAGAAATACCAAGGGGCAGAAAAGTTAGTGGGAGTTGTATACAGAGCCACAAACAGTAATGCTAAGGTTGGGCATGGCATTAAACGGGAAATTAGGCACGCGTGCAATAAGGGCACAGCAGTTATCATGGGTGACTTTAATCTACATATAGATTGGGCTAACCAAATTAGTAACAATACTGTGGAGGAGGAATTCCTAGAGTGTATACGGGATGGTTTCCTGGACCAATATGAAGAGGAACCAACTAGAGATCAGGCCATCTTAGACTAGGTATTATGTAATGAGAAAGGATTAATTAGCAATCTTGTTGTGCGAGACCCCTTGGTGAGGAGCGATCATAATATGATAGAATACTTCATTAAGATGGAGAGTGAAGTATCTGACTCAGAGACTAGGGTCCTGAATTAAATAAATGAACCTACGATGGTGTGAGGCGCGAGTTGGCTAGGATGGATTGGGGAACATTACTTAAAGGGTTGAAGGTGGATAGGCAATGGCAAACATTTAAAGATCGCATGGATGAACTACAGAATTTGTTCATCCCGGTTTGGCATAAAAATAAAAATAAAAAAGGTGACTCAACCGTGGCTAACATAGGGAAATTAGAGATAGCATAACATCCAAGGAGAGGACATATAAACTGGCCAGAGAAAGCAGCAAACCTGAGGATTGGGAGCAGTTTAGGATTCAGCAAAGGAGGACAAAGGGATTAATTAAGAGGGGGAAAATAGAGTATCACAGTAAGCCAGCAGGGAACATAAAAACTGATTGTAAAAGCTTCTATAGATATGTGAAGACAAAAAGATTCTTGAAATCAAGCGTAGGTCCCTTGCAGTCAGAATCAGGGGAATTTATAATGGGGAACAAAGGAATGACAACCAAATAAATACATACGTTGGTTCTGTCTTCACAAAGGAGGACACAAATAACCTCCCAGAGATGTCGTTTACATAAGGTCTAATGAGAGGGAAGAACTGAATGAAATCAGTATTTGTAGTAGAAATTGACGGGATTAAAGGCTGATAAATCCCCAGGGCCTGATAATCTATGTCCAAGCTACTTAAGGAAGTGGCCCTAGAAATAATACATGCAGTGCTGGTCATCTTCCAAAATTCTATAGACTTTGGCACAGTTCCCATGGCTTCCAGGGTAGCTAATGTAACCCCACTACTCAGAAAAGCTGCTAGAGAAAAAACGGGGAATTATAGAACATTAAGCCTGACATCGGTAGTGGGGAAAATGCTAGAGTCCATTATAAAAGATGTAATAGCAGAGCACTTGGAAAACAGTGACAGGATCGAAAAAAGTCAACATGCATTTACAAAAGGTAAATCATGCTTGACTAATCTACTGGAATTTTTTGAGTATGTAACTGGTAGAATAGATAAGGGAGAACCAGTCGATGTGGTGTATTTGGACTTTCAAAAGGCTTTCGATAAGGTCCCGCATAAGAGATTAGCCTGCAAAGTTAATGCAACGGGTCTTTTTCCGAGTGGCAGGCAGTGACTTGTGGGGTACCGCAGGGATCGGTGCTAGGACCCCAGTTATTCACAATGTATCTTAATGATCTAGACGAGGGAACTAGATGTAATATCTCCAAGTTTGCAGACGACACAAATTCTAACAGGACTAGACAGACGAGATGCAGGAACGATGTTCCCTTTTAGGGGGCGTCCAGAACCAGGGGTCACAGTCTAAGGATAAGGAGTAAGCCATTTAGGACTGAGATGAGGAGGAATTTCTTCAACCAGAGAGTGGTGAACCTGTGGAATTCTTTCCCACAGAAGGCAGTTATGGCCAATTCATTAAATATATTCAAGAAGTAGTTTGATATATTTCTTAAGGCTAAAAGGATCAAGGGATATGGGCAGAAAGCAGGGATAAGGTACTGAATTTGGATGATCAGCCATGATCTTATTGAATGGCGGAGCAGGCTCGAGGGGCCAAGTGGCCTATTCCTGCTCTTATTTCTTATGTTCTTATGTTGTTATCCCTGTATTTCCAGGCCTGTCAGTTAAACATCAGTTTTTAGAAACAATAATCAAGGACAAAATTAACGGGCACTTGGAGAGATTTAAGCTAATTAAGGAGAGCCAACACGGATTTGTAAAAGGCAGATCGGGTCTGACTAATCAAACTGAATTTTTTATGAAGTAACAGAGAGGATTGATGAAGGGAATGCAATGAATGTTGTCTAAATGGATTTTCGGAAGGCGCTTGACAAAGTACCACATAGAAGGCTGGTTAATAAAATTGAGACTGATGGAATGGTGGGTCAGTGGCAGCTTGGATAATGAATTGGCTTAAGGACAGAAAACAGAGAGTTGTGAAAAATGGTTGTTTTTCGGACTGGAGGATGGTACACAGTGGGGTTCCCCAAGGGTCAGTGCTGGGGCCACTGATTTTTTGTTACATATAAACGACCTGGATATTGGAATACAAAATAGAATTTCTAAATGTGCCGATGACACCAAACCTGGGGGTGTGGCAAACAGTGGTGATGATATCAATCGACTGCAACAGTACATAGAAAGTCTAGCAGAATGGGCAGACAAGTGACAGATTGAATTTAATACAGAGAAGTATGAGGTGATGCATTTTGGCAGAAGGAAAAGGGAGAGGCAATATACAATTAATGGCACAGTTTTAAAGAATTCGCTGGGACAGAGGGACCTGGGAGTTAATGTTCATAGGTCCCTGAAGGTGGCGGGACATATTGAGAGAGTGGTTAACAAATCATATGCGATCTTGGGCTTCATAAATAGAGGTATTGAGTTCAAAGGTGGAGAAGTTATGCTGAATCTTTATAAAGCGGTGGTTTGGACACAACTGTAGTATTGCATCCAGTTCTGGTCACCACACTTTAGGAAGGATTTAAATGCACTTAAGAGGGTGCATAGGAGTTTATAAGAATGGTTCCGGGGATGGGGATCTTAGCTACAAGGACAGGTTGGAGAAGCTGGATTTGTTTACATTAGACCAAACGAGGTTGAGGGGTGATTTGATAGAGGTGCACAAGATTATGACGGGTTTGGATATGCTAGACGGGGAAAGGCTGTTCCCACTAATTAATGGTACAAGGACTAGGGGACACAGATTTAAGGTTTTGGCCAAGAGGTACAGGGAGGATATGAGGAAAAAAAATTACGCAGCGAGTGGTGAGGACCTGGAATTCACTGCCGATGGAAGTGGTATAAGCGGAGACACTCAATGTTTTCAAGGGGAGACTGGATAGGCACTTGAGGGAAATGAACTTGCAGGGATATGGGGATAGAGCGGGAGAATTGGACTGACTGGATTGCTCTACAGAGAGCCGGCACAGAATCGATTGGCCGAATGGCCTCATTCTGTGCCGTTATGACTCTATGGGGGAAAAATTCAGTTGGTTGCGCCTCCCGTTAGCGCCTTAAAAGGGCGCTAATGGGGCGTTAAGGCGCTAACGCCCGGGCGCAGCGCTGTTTGCGCCGCTCGAGAACTTAACTTGAGATTGTGCGGCGGCGCTAAAACTTACCGCTGCGACCACCTGCGCGCGCAGATTGTGACGTCATTCCGTGGTGCAACGCCCTTGGGGCGCCCCGGAGCGGAAATTGAGTGGCGCCCCCTGCCTTACCGCCTGGCGCTTCCAACGACCGGAAGACTGGAACGTTATCAATCGGTGTGGGGCTGGGGGGGGCGCTATTTAAAGGGGGCCTCTTCCTGTCTTTTTCTGTGGTCGACATTTATGCACCACTCGTTCTGAGAGAGAGAGAGAGATTCGGAGAGAGAGAGAGAGAGACTTCTACATTGACTCAACGCTTTGTGAGGTAGTTTTCCCTAGTTCATCCTAACTTTGCTGCTACTTTCGTTGCTGTACCTCATTACTTTTCTGGCAAAGAGAATATGGGGGCTGCAATGATTGGGGGCGTCGTCCTGCTCCAGCTCAATCGGAGGATAGTGAGACGCAGACAGAGAGTGGCAATGATGGCCAGACGGAGGAGGGCCATCAGGCGCATGTACAGGAGAGCTTACCCTCCCAGGGTATATCGTGAACAGCTCTCCTACATCCACATGTCCGAGGAGCTGTGTTTGCGAAGGCTGCGATTCAGCAAGGAGGTGGTCACTGAGCTCTGCCACCTGCTGCAGCCAGATCTGCAGCCTCAGCTGAGGGCCAGGACGTCTCTGTCGGTGGCAGTGAAGGTCACAGTGGCTTTGAACTTCTACGCCACTGGCTCATTCCAAGCTGCTGTTGGGGACCTCGCCAATATCTCCCAGTTTGCGGTGCATCGCTGCATCCGGCAGGTCACCAATGCCCTCTTCACAAGGAGACGAGACTTCATCTCCTTCCCTATGACCCCAGACAAGCAGCATGACCGTGCTATGGGCTTTGCGAGGGTAGCGGGCTTCCCCATGGTGCAGGGCGCCATTGACTGCACGCATGTGGCTTTGCGTGCTCCGCGAGAGAATGCAGAGGAGTTCCGGAACAGAAAGGGGTTCCATTCCTTGAATGTGCAGTTGGTCTGTGACCACAGACAGGTGATTCTCGCTGTCAATGCCCACTATCCGGGCAGCTGCCACGATGCTTTCATCCTGCGCCAGAGTACTGTGGCAGAAATTTTCGAGGCACCGCATCAGCCAGTTGGTTGGCTTCTGGGGGACAAGGGGTACGCATTGAGCACCTGGCTGATGACACCGCTCCGTGCGCCAAACACCCCTGCTGAGCTGCGGTACCAGGAAAGCCAACAAGCAACCAGGAACATTATTGAGCGCACAATCGGCGTGCTCAAACAACGATTCCGCTGTCTGGACCATTCCGGAGGAGCCCTGCAGTACTCGCCTGAGCAAGTTTCCAAATTCGTAGTGGTGTGCTGCATGTTGCACAACATGGCAATCCTCAGGACGCAGCCAATGCCACCAGGCCTTGCAGCACCACAAGAGGAGGAGGAGGAAGAGGAGGAACAGGCCGAGGACGATGATCAGCAGCAGCACCAAGGCAGGAGGGCGGCCCACAATGGTCAAACTGCAAGAGACGTCCGTCAACGACTAATAGCAAGCCGCTTCTAGGGCCCCTGCCATTGCTACAAACACGAATCAACCCAGCACGCAACCCCTAAGCCGGCCAAGGCACCAATAATTCCAACCACCAGCCATGTATATTTTGAATACAGAAACTTATTTATTGTACAAACTCTGTGTGTGTCAATTCCTCATGACAAACTCATAGAAATAAACACAAAAAAACAGTCAATAACATAACTGGTTCTCACAACCTGGAGATAATGTCCAAAACACTAAACAAAAGTTGGGCCATGAACCTCGGCCTTTAATAAAAAAATGACCAGCATTTTGGCACACCTCCTACTTTTTGCCCTTCGAGGGTGATCTCCTTCCCTTGCGCACTTCCCCCCTTCTAACCCTACTGCTCCTCCGTAATGGGACCTCAGTGGCTGCAGCAAGGCTGGTGGAAGGCTGCTGCTTGTCAGACCCTGACACTGCAGATGCCCCTGAAGGACGGCCTCGACAACTTCTGGGCCTGGAGGGCCCGGCTGCAGACTGCACCAACTCTGCATGGGCGGCAGCAGTCTGTCCTACAGGCGGTGGCAAGTGCAGTGGAGAAGTGACAGTGTTGGCAGCAGGAATGCTGTCATCGTGAGGGAGGACAGCAACTCCCTGCTCGCCCGACACACTGGCACTCCCACGGGGCAGCACTTCAGCATCCGGAGCAATTTGCCGGAGAACAGATTGCTGGCCTGCTGCGGCGCGGTGACAGCCCCGGGGACATGTGCACGAACCATCGAGGATGGCAGCAGTCAGTGCTCGCGTGGCCTCAATCTGAGTCTGCATGAGAGCAGTCTCAGATGTTTTCCTGGCAGCCAGTGACTGAATTGCAGCACTAAGCTTTAGTGTGGCATCCGCCTGTGCTACAGCGAAGTGCTCCACACTCCTTGCCAGTGCCTCAATGCATTCGGGCACCCTTCCCACTGCACCCATGAGCTCAGTGTGCATGCCCACCGCCTGGCTGTTCATTTCTGCAATCTGCCGCTCCTCCTCTGCGTCCATTGCATTAGGAGTGTCTGGCATACTCTCCCTCTGGGGAGAAGGCTCCCGTTCTTCCCTTCCCCCCCCCCCCCCCCATGGCGTGGCTGCAGCCCGCTGGGTCCTGGAGCTTCACCATCATCAGCCCCTTCCCCCCTGCTCCCCCGTTCTTTCCTCCCCCCCCAATGGCGTTGCTGCAGCCCGCTGGGTCCTGGAACTTCACCATCATCAGCCCCTTCCCCCCTGCTCCCCTCCGGGGAAGGCGTGTTCCCAGTGTGGCCATGGGCTTCCTCGGGAGAGGGTGGCACTGATGCTCCGGCTTCCTCTTCCTCCTCAGCTGCAGCATCACTCCCAGTGGCAGCTTCAGGGACCATCTCCTCAGCTGGTGAATCACCATCTGAAAGCAGGGAGGTACAAGAGTGGCTTTAGCGTGAGGACAGGGTGGCAGTAAGGGAGGAATAAGTGCAGCGAGTTAGCAAGTTGGATTGAAAGTGTCAAAGGCTGGTATTGTGAGGGACAAGTGGAAGGACAGAGGACAAAAAGGTGATGACCTTACCATTGCTGTCCACAACGGGGTCGGCGTCCCCAGTGGCGACGGGACCGATCACCCGGCTTGCCACAATCCTGTGGACGCGCTCCTCCAGATCGCTGAGGGGTTGCAGCAGAAGCCGCCCTCCACCCGTCCGTTGCTGCTGTCTCCGATTATGAGCCAGCTTAGCCTGCAAGAAAAAGGACAGCATCTGAGTCAATATACAGCCATGGTCTTGCCTGTTGTGCCTCCCATAGGTGAATAGCCCTTACTGTATGCAAAGTGTGGAATGTGTGTGTGTGTTTGATGAAAGGGCCATAGGTGTTGCATGAGTGTTGTGCATTGGGGTTTTAAGACCCTCTGGCCATAGAGTGAGGTTGAGATGGAGGGATGGAGAGGTATTGAGAAAAAGCCACTCACCCTGACGACCCGAGTGAGGTCGTTGAACTTTTTGCGGCACTGAACATGGGTCCTGGGCACCATGCTCCTGGAGGAGACGCTCTGAGCCACCTCCCTCCACACTCTTCTGAACTCGCGTGGCAAAGGCCTCCTGCCACTCTCCGGGAACAGCATGCATCGTCTGCGCTCCACTGCGTCAACCAGAGCATCCAAGGCCCGCTCGGTGAAGCGATGAGCGCATTCTCTCACCCTCTCCATGCTTGGCAGCAAAATGGATTACAGGTCTCTCCAGGCTGAGATTCAAGGCTGCAATGAGCAGGGTGTGGCTGGGGAGCAAGTGCCCCCCCCCGCTTTAAGAAGTGTCCGGCGCCAGTGTGTCTGTGTTCCCTCGCTAACTGGCAGCAGCTGCGCTGCGCTCGTGCGCTGAGGTAGCGCCTCACTCCTAGGCCTTTGCGCCTTAAGAGAGGTGTGCAGCGCCTGCTTTAGCGCTCCACTCACCTCCCGGGGCGGTAAAAGTGAAGTTTCCTGTCAGTGCCGATAATTAGCGCCAGGCGCTAATATTTGCGCGCGGACGATATTTGCGCCCCAAATGGGGCGCGACCTAATTTCTACCCCTAGGACTCTATGGCAGCCAGCATGGATTCGTTATTGGCAAATCATGTTTGACTAATATAATTGAGTTCTTCGATGAAGTAAAGACGAGGGTGGATGAGGGTAGAGACGTAGATGTTGTGCATAAGGGGCTTTCAAAAGGCGTTTGATAAAGTGCCACACAACAGACTTGTTAGCAAAAGCCGATGGTGTTAAAGCGGGAGCGGCTGTGTGGATACAACATTGGCTAAGGACAGAAAGCAGACATTCGCGGTGAACGCTTGTTTTTCAGACTGGAGGGAAGTGTGCAGTGGTGTCCCCCAGGGGTCGATGTCGGGACCACTGCTCTTTATGATATATATTAATGAGCTAGACATAGGTATACAGGCATCATTTCAAAGTTTGCAGATGACACGAAATTCGGACATGTAGTAAATAGTGAGGAGAGTAGTAACAGGCTTCAGGAGGACAAAGACAGACTGGTGAAATGGGCAGACACAGGCCAAATGAAATTTGAGAGAGAGAAGAGTGAAGTGATTCATTTTGGTATGAAAATTAAGGAGAGGCAATATAGACTAAATGCTATAATTTTAAAGGGAGGCCAGGAAGATAGAGAGCTGGTTGTGAACGTACACAAGTGTCTGAAGGTGGCAGGACAAGTTCAGAAGGCTGTTAAAAAGTCACACGGGATCCTTAGCTTTATAAATGGAGGCAGAATACAAAAGCAAGGAAGTTATGCTAAACTTTTATAAATCACTGTTTAGGCCACAGCTGGAGTATTGTGTCCAATTCTCGGCACCAATTTAGGAAGGATGTCAAGGCCTTGGAGAGGATGTAGAGGAGATTTACTGGAATGGAACCAGGGATGAGGGACTTCAGTTACGTGGAGAGACTAGAGAAACTGGATTCCTTGGAGCAAAGAAAAGGAGGGGAGATTTGATAGAGTTGCTCAAAATCCTGAAGGGATTTGATAGAGTAGATAAGGAGAAACTGTTTCCAGTGGCAGAAGGGTGGGTAACGAAAGGACACAGATTTAAGATAATTGGCAAAAGAGGCGACATGAGGAAAACATTATTTACGCAGCGAGTTGTTGCGATCTGGAATGCACTGCCTGAAAGTGTGGTAGAAGCAGATTCAACAGTAACTTTCAAAAGGGAATTGGATAAATACTCGGAGCTGAAAAAGTTGCAGGGCTATTGGGAAAGAGCAGGGGAGTGTGACTAATTGGATAGCACTTTAAAAGAGCCGTCACAGACACGATGGGCCGAGTGGGCTCCTGCGGGGTAGTATCATTCTATGATTCTATGAAGGGAGCGGGGTCAGAGACGGGGCTGATTGAACACCCTGTGTTCATGCCCAGTGAGACTGCACACCAGGAGCAGAGCCTGGTCAATGTGACCCTGTGACACCTCGAGTGGAAGGGGCACCGGCTGCTTTGTGACATCACTCCTGGCTATTGTGTGATTGGCTCCCGGCTCCTGTGTGATGTCACCTGGAGACAGGGCCCCGCTCCTGGTTACGGCCCATTAGTAAGATGTTAGTGTGGGAGGAGCTGAAGTGACATCTGACAGTGGAAGTGAGTTTAGTCCAACAAACAGGGCAAAAGACAGAAAAGAACAATTTAATATTAAAGTAAGCAATAAAACACACATTAATCGCAAACATATTCAAATTAAATATATTCACAGTCACAAGCATTCCCACTCTAATCTAGTTACAAAGTCTGGGATTAATATGAAACATTTCTATATTGACAGTCTCTGGGTGTGAGCAATATCTCAGGAAGGTGGAGAGAGAGAAGTCGAAAAATCGCCTCACTAACTGTGACTGGAGAAATGTCGCTGGGTTCTCAGAGCAGATCTGGTGGGACCGAGACCCGCAGTGTCGGAGACGGGATACAACGGGAAGCTTCAACAATGATTGGAAAGGTGAGGAACTTTACCGAGAATCCCATCAGTCCAGGATTTTTCCGAGGTGAGAGTCAGGCTCGGCCTTTGATGCAACAAGTTGAGCAGAGAGTAACTCAGATAAACCTTGCCCGTACCTCACCCGGGAGTGTTTGACACTTACATGTCGAGAGATCTTTATTCTGTATTCACCCCATGCTGTACCTGAGCTGGTTGTGCTTCATTGGGTAGCTGTACGCTGCATTGAACACATGCTGTATCTGAGTTGGATGTGCTTGATGAACCAAATTAGCGCGAGATTTATTCTTTATCTAACCCGTGCTGTACCTGCCCTGGAAATGTTTGATGGGTCAGTGTAGAGGGTGTTTTACTCTGTATCTAAACCGTACTGTACCTGCCCTGGGAGTGTTTGATGGGGCAGTGTAGGTGAAGTCTTATTCTGTATCTAACCTGTGCTGTAGCTGGCCTGGGAGTGCTTGATGTGAATGTGTAGAGGGAGCTTTTCTCTTTATCTAACCCGTGCTGTACCTACCGTGGGAGTGTTTAATGTGAAGCTGTAATAGCAGTTTCTCTCACTTTATACTCCTGTCCTGTAACTCTACTTATTCCCTGGCCAATTTGAAACGGTAACCAATGCACAGGTCAATAAAGATGCAGTTAATTGTTAATTTGGACATGGTAACCAATACACAGCGGATGAGTAGAAATTTCCTGCATCTAATATTGAGAAGACGGATTCCATTTTCTTCAATTCCCTCCACAAACTGCATTCCCTAATCAGTGACTCCATTCCTGTCCTTGGCGATTGTCTGAGGCTGAAACAGACTGTTGATAGGACCATAGGAACAAGGGTAGGCCATTTAGACCCTCGAACCTGTTCCGCCAGTCATTGAGGGCTTGGTGATCTGCGAACTAACTCCATATAGCCAGCTTTCCCCGGAATTCTCTAATACCTTTTGTTAACAACAAACTATCAATCTCAGTTAAAAAAATAACCACTGTTCTAACATCAATTGCCGTTTGTGGAAGAGAGTTCCAAACTTCTATCACCCTCTGTGTGTTGAAGTGTTTCCTAATTTCACTCCTGAAAGAACAGGCTCTAATTTTTAACTATGCGCCCTAATCGTAGTCTCCCCAAACAGCGGAAATAGATTATCTCTATCTACCCTATCAGTTCCCCCTAATATCTTGAAACATTAATCAAATGGCCCCTTAACCCTTTAATTTCCAGAGAATACAACCCAAGTTTGTGTAATCTCCTCTCGTAATTTAATCCTTGGTGTCCAGTTATTATTCTGGTAACCCTACGCTGCACTCCCTCCAAGGCCAATATATCCTTCCTAAGGTGTGGTGCCCAGAACTGCTCACTCTGTTTTCTGTCCCTTAACCATGCTGCTCCTGCCCTTTATATCCCAGGTGCTTCACTTTTGCTAACAAGCCTAGTATGCGGCACTTTATCAAACATCTTTTGACAGACCTCATCCACCCTCTCTGGTGCCTCATCAAATTAGTCAAACACGATTTGCCATTAACAAACCTGTGCTGGGTCTCCATGATAACTAATACACAGTGGAATAACGATCCAGTTAATTGGTAAATTGTGCTTAATGACTAGGACACAGGGGAATAAATGTACCGTTCACTGTTAACTTGGACATGAAAACCAGCACAGAGGGAAATATAGCAGGAGATGGTTTTAAATTGGACATTGGTAACCAATGCACCAAGGAACAAAGTTACAGTTGTTTGATAAATTGGACATGAAAACTAATACACAGGTGGCAGAGCAGACTCGAGAGGCCGTGTGGCCTACTCCTGCTCCTGTTTATTATTGTATTCAGAGCGTTGCAGTTAATTGAAAAACTGGACATATTAAGCAACAGAGGGGGAGAAAGCTACAGTTATTTAAATTTGATATGATAAATAATACACTAGTGCATAAAGTTCAATTAAATATAGCAAATACAGTGACTAATACAATTAGTTAATCGTTAAATTTGTCTTGATAACGAATGCACAGGCTAAAACTGTTGCAGTTAGTTGTTAAATTCCGCGTGATAATCAGTACACAGGGAATAAAATCAGTTAATTGTTAAATTGGAGGTGATAGCCAATACACAGGGAATAAAGTTACAGTTAATTGTTATATTGGGCATGATATCCTATATACAGGGGAATAGCGTTTACTGTTCATTCTTAAATTGGACATAAGCAGTACGCAACATCAACAACTTGTATTTCTATAGCGTCTTTAACGTAGTAAAACGTCCCAAGGCGCTTCACAGGAGCGATATCAAACAAAAATTGAGAGCGAGCCACTGAAGGAGGTGTTAGGGTCGATGTCACAAAGCTTGGTCAAAGAGGTGAGTTTTTGAGGAGCGCCTTAAAGGAGAAAAGAGATGTAGAGAGGTTTAGGAATGGAATTCTAAAGCTTAGGGCCTGGACAGCTGAAGGCACGGCCATCAATGGTTGAGTGATTATTATCAGGGATGCTCAAGAGGGTAGAATTAGAGGAGAGCAGAGATCTCGGTGGGGGTGGGGGAAGTTGTGGGGCTGGAGGTGATTACAGAGATAGGGAGGGGCGAGGCCATGCAGGGATCTGAAAACAAGGATGAGATTTATCCAATCGTAGCATTGCTTAACCAGGAGCCAATGTAGATCAGCGAGCACAGGGATGATGGGTGAACGGGACTTGGTGTGAGTTAGAAAAAAGGCAGCTGAGTTTTTGATAACCTCAATTTTACATAGGATAGAATGAGGGAGGCCAACCAATAGTGCTTTGGAATAGTCCAGTCTAGAGGTAACAAAGGCATGGTGGAGGGTTTCAGCAGAGGATGTGCTGAGGCAGGGGCGGAGTCAGGCGATGTTACTGAGGTGGAAATAGGCGCTTTTAGTTATGGTGCTGATATGTGGTCAGAATCTCATTTCAAGGTCAAATATGACACCAAGGTTACGAACAGTCTGGATCAGCCTCAGACAGATGCTAGGGGGAAAAAAGTTAGAGCTAATTGTTCAATTGAATGTAACAAATACACAGGCTAATAAAATTAGTTACTTGTTAAATTGGTCTTGATAACGAGTACACAGGGGTACAAAGCTACAGTTAGTTGTTAAAATGGAAAGAAAACGAAAGCACAGAGGAATAAGTTTATAGATAATTGTTAAACTGGACATGGTAACTCATACACAAGGGTTAAATAAATCTCCAGTTAATTGTTAAACTGGACATGATAACTAATACACAGCGTCTAAAGTTACAGTTAATTCTGAAATTGAGCTTGATAACAATACACTGACTAATAAAATTATTGTGAGAAGCCGCACAACACCAGGTTATAGTCCAACAGTTTTATTTGAAATCACAAGCTTTCGGAGCACTGACTTCACCTGACGAAGGAGCAGCGCTCCGAAAGCTTGTGATTTCAAATAAAACTGTTGGACTATAACCTGGTGTTGTGCGACTTCTCACATTTGTCCACCCCAGTTCAACACCGGCATCTCCACATCATGGCTAATAAAATTACTGTTAATGTTAAATTGGGCTTGATAACAAATACACAGGGTAATAAAGTTAATCATGAAATTGGAAATGATAACATACACAGGGTGGAGCATTGCAGCTGATTTTTAAATTGGCTTGATAACCATTGTTGAGTGGAATAAAGCTACAGGTAATCGTTAAATTAGACGTGATAACTAATACAAACGGCGTAAAGTTAAAGCTAATTGCTATATTGGGCTGGACAACAATAACCAGGGGGATAAAATTTACTGTTAATTTTTAACATCGACAGGATAAGCAAGACGCAGAGGAAAAATGGTACAATTAATTGTTCAATTGAATATAACGAATACACTGGATAATTAAATTAGCTAATTGTTAAATTGGGCTTGATAACTAATGCACAGGGGTGATACAGTTACAGTTCATTTTTTAATTGAGGAAGAGAAGACAGATTGAGACAGAGAGAAATACAGAGTGAGGGAGGCAAAGGGAGAGGTAACGCAAGTGAGTGACAGTGAGACATTGAGAGAAAGAGACAGAGGGGGAGTGACAGAGAGTCAGAGAGGAAGAGAGAGTGACATAGACAGACATTGAGAGGGACTGAGAGAGATAGAGAGGACAAAGATAGAGATACAGATAAGACAAAGAGAGAGAGAGGGAAACAAAGGGAGTGGGCAGACAGAGATAGAAACAGAGAGTGACACAGACAGACGGGGAAGAGCTAGAGAGATTAGAGAGATTAGAGAGAGTTATATGCGCAGAGACAGAGACAGACAGAGAGAAAGACAGATAGGAGTGAGAGAGAGAGAGATGGAAAGATAGCTGCAGACAGAAAAATAAAGGAGGACAGAATGGGGCAGGGGAGACAGAGATGAGAGAGACAGAGATACATGGACACAGAAAGACAGAGAAATGCAGGGAGAGTGACAGAGGGAGTGAGACAGGAAGAGAGGCAGAGAGAGGTAGAATCACAGTGGGAGCGAAAGAGGGAGGCATAGAGAGACAGATTTTGAGAGCGAGAGAAAGGCAGAGCGACCGAGAGTTAGAGGGAGAGAGAGACGGAGAGCGAGAAAGACGGAGAGCACATACAGTGACAGAGAGAGGTGCGAGAGCTAAATGAAGAGATGTACAGAGTGAGACACAGACTGATTGAGAATGGCAGAGAGACTGAAACAAAGAGACAGAGTGAGAGAGAGGCAAGGAGAGAGAGAGAGTGAGCTAGAGAAAGTGAGATAGATAGAGACAGAGGGGGAGAAAGAGAGAGAGAGCGGCAAACAGAGATTGAGATACAGAAACAGAGCCAGAAAGAGGGACAGAGAGGGATGGAGAGAGAGAGAGTAGACAGATATATAGAGAGACACAGAAGAGAAGACACAGAGAGAGACAGACAAAGAGAGAGATGGTGAAGAGACTGATTTAGAGAGGCAGAAAGAGAAACCAAGATGGAGACAGAGACAGAGGGAGGCATAAAGACAGAGATAGAATGGGAAATGGGAGACAGAGAGAGACAGAGGCAGGGAGAGAGTTAGAGAACGAAAGAAGAGGAGAGAGAGAGACAAACACACAGTGATCAAATGAAAGAGGGAGACTGAGAGACAGAGGGAGAGAGCGAGGGAGACACACACAGAGAAGAACAGTGAGAGAGGGAGAGAGACAGAGATGAGGAGACAAAATGACATTGAAAGATAGAGAGAGAGAAAGTGAGACAATGAGAGAAAGATAGAGAGAAACGTAGAGAGATAAACAGGAACGGACAAAAAGATTGACAGTGAGAAAGGAGAGCCAGAGAGAGAGAGAGAGAGAAAGAGAGACAGAGGGGGAGAGGGAAAGTAAGAGAACGAGATGGAGCGAGACAGAACGAGTGACAGATAGAAAGACAGTGAGAGATACAGAAAGAAGGACGCAGGACAGAATGAGGGTGGATTAAAGAGAGACAGAGGAATGGAGAGAGAGAGAGAGAGAGAGAGCGAGAGCGGGGGAATAAAAGAGAGACAAAGAGAAACAAACAGATTGGGAGAGACAGATGGTTTCAGAGCGAGAGCCAGGGACAGATACAGAGAGATGGACAGAAACAGACAGAGAGAGAGTAAGAAATGAGAGTAAGGGAGACAGTGTGGGGGAGGGGGAGAAACAGAGAGAGAGAAAGAAGGAGTGACCGACAGAGAAAGTGAGAGAGGCAGATAGTGAGAGAGGGAGAGAGAAAAAAAGAGATACAATGGGAGATAGAGATGTCGACAGAGAAAGGGAGAGAGGTAGACGGAGCGAGAGAAGAGGAAATATGTAGTGTGGGTCGGAGAGAGAGAGGGAGAGAGAAAGATAGCAAGAATGAGACAGAGAAAGAGACAGATACAGTGATATGGGGAGAGAGAGGCAGACAGGGAGAGACAGAACGAGATAAGGAGAGTCAGAGAAGAAGAGTCAAAGAAGGGACAGGCAGCGGGAGGGGGCAGACGGGGAGGGGGCTGGCAGGGGGAGGGGGCAGACAGGGGGAGGGGGCAGACAGGGGGAGGGGGCAGACAGGGGAGGGGGCAGACGGGGAGGGGGCTGGCAGGGGGAGGGGGCAGACAGGAGAAGGGGAAGGCAGCGGGAGGGGCTGGCAGGGGGGAGTGGGCTGGCAAGGGGAGGGGGCAGTGAGATAAAAAGGAACAGAGAAAGAGAGAGAGGGAGGGACAGAAAGAGAGACCGAGATAAGTAGAATCAGAGGGGGAGCGATAGAGGGAGGCATAGTGAGACAGAAAGACAGAAATAGAGAGACAGAGTGAGAGAGAGAGAGATAAAGGCAGAGCGACCGCGAGTTAGAGGGAGCGAGACAGTGACCGTGAGAGTTACAGTGACAAAGACGGAGAGAGAGAGAGAGAGAGAGAGATAGAGTACACATACAGTGACGGGGAGAGATGTACAGAGTGAGTCACAGACTGATTAGGATTGGCAGAGAGACAGAGGGGGTCATAGAGACTGAAAGCGAGAGACAGAGGGAGAAACAGTGAGAGAGGGACAAGGCGAGAGAGAGCTAGAGAAAGTGAGACAGATAGAGAAAGAGAGAGAGACGGGAGGAGAAAGGGAAGGAGAGCGAGAGAACGACAGGCAAGGAGAGAGAGACAGGAGAGAGAATGAGATACAGAGGCAGAGACAAAGAGAGAGAGAGGGATGGAGAGAGAGAGAGTGAGACAGATATATTGAGAGAGATAGAAGAGGAGACAGACAGAGAGAGACAGACAAAGATAGTGACGGTGAAGAGACTGATATAGAGAGGCAGAAAGAGAGACCAAGATGAAGACAGAGACAGAGGGAGGCATTAGGACAGAGACAGAAAGGGAAATTGGAGACAGAGAGAAACAGAGGCTGAGAGAGACAGAGGCAGGGGGAGAGAGAGAGAAGGGGAGAAGAGGAGAGAGGGAGACAAACACACAGTGATCAAATGAAAGAGGGAGACTGAGAGACAGAGAGGGAGAGAGCGAGGGAGAAACAGAGAGACAGAGAAGAGCAGAACGAGAGGGAGAGAGACAGAGATGAGGTGAGACAATGGAATTGAAAGATAGAGAGAGAGAAAGTGAGACAATGAGAGAAAGATATAGAGAAATGCAGAGAGATGGGCAGGAACAGACCAGAAGATTGACAGGGTCAGAGAGGGAGAGCCAGAGAGACAGAGACCGAGGGGGAGAGAGAAAGAAAGAGACCGAGAAGGACCGAGACAGAACGAGAGAGAGAGACAGAACTAGAGATGGATAGAAAGACAGTAAGAGATACAGAAAGAGGGACACAGGACAGAAAGAGGGTGGATAAAAAAAGAGAGAGAGACAGAGTGAGAGAGAGAGCGAGGCCGGGGGAATAAAAGAGAGACACGGAGAAACAAACATATTGATTGATTCAGAGGGATTCAGAGCGAGAGACAGGGACAGATACATAGAGATGGACAGAAACAGAGCGAGAGAGAGAATACAAAATGAGAGTAAGATAGACAGAGTGGGGGAGGGCGAGAAACAGAGAGAGAGAAAGAAGGAGTGACAGAGAGTGAGAGGCAGAAAGTGAGAGTGAGAGAGAAAAAGAGAAAATGGGAAATAGAGATGTAGACAGAGAATAGAGAGAGCGACAGAGAAAGGGAGAGAGGTAGACGGACGGAGAGAAGAGGAAATATGCAGTGTGAGAGCGATAGGCAGAGTAATAGATACCGAGAGAGAGAGAGAGAGATACAGAGTGGGACAGGAGAGAGTGAGGGAGACGGAGAGAGAGACAGAGAGAGAGAGTGATAGAGAGCAAGAAGGAGACAGAGAGAATGACAGATACAGTGATATGGGGAGAGACGGGGGAGAGAGAGAGACAGGTAGATAGGGAGAGTCAGGGAAGGAGAGTCGGTGGAGGGGCAGACGGGAAGGGGGTGAGAGACGCATATTGAGAGTGAACAATAGAGACAGACAGAGAGAGACTGCGAGAGAGAGAAATAGAAATAGTGTTAGAGGGAGGTGGAGCGAGAGAGGGAGGGACACGGGGATAGTGAGACAGACAGAGACGAATACAAGAGGAAATGTGCGAGAGGGGGAGACAGAGACAGAGGCAGAGAGATAAACAGAGATTATGGCCAGAGAAAGAGACCAACAAAGACAGAGAGCCACAGAGGGAGACAAAGGCAAACACAGACAGATAGTCAGAGAGACAGGCAGTCAGAAAGAGAGAGAGGCAGCCATACATACAGCCAGCCAGACAAAGAGAGAGAGACGGAGAGAGGGGGAGATGGGGAAACGTGGAGAGGGGGAGACAGGGTGATGTGGAGAGGGGGAGACATAAAACCCTGCATTTAACCCGTCCTGTACCTGGCCGGGGAGTATTTGATGGGACAGTGTAGAGGGATCTTTACAATGGCCCAAAAATTAGTCCCGCGACGCGAGAGTACGCACTGCATACTCTCGCGTATTCTGTCACCAATTGCCGGTTTTCTGCATGCACTGCGCATGCGCTGAAAACCGGCACTTGGTTTTTGGAAAAGGGGGCGGTTCCTCGGTGCACCGCGTGCGCGCTACAGGCTGCGCGCACGCTGTGCACTTAGTGCTTTGGACGCGCAGGTAAGGACCGAAGATTTTAGAAATGAAAAAAGGAGTAAGACCCACTTTTAACAAGGTAAGTAGTGAATTAAGTATTATTTTGAATTTTTTTTAACAGGTATATCTTTTTTAGAGACTTTAAAGACAGGTAAGTTTATTTTTATAACTTTTTAAAAGATTTTAAATTTTTTCAAAAATTTAATTTTTTATTTAAAATGGTTAATTTATTTAACTATACTTATTTTATTAATGTGATGGGTATTTTTTTTATTTAATTGAGGTTTAGCTGTTCTTTTGGGGGGTATAGATTCATAGATTTCACAGCACTTATGTGAAAGTTATGAATGGAAGATGGTGTGCTGCCATTGGCTCTAACTGAGTCACGTGATCCCACAGCTCGCACGAATTCACTACGCCGGTGGGATACGCAAGCATTGCCCAGCTGATGTCTAGAACATCAAGTTCGTGCGAGCTGGATCTGAAAAAGCCAACGCGGAGTGAGAGATCGCGGGGAAGACTTACCCCCGCGTCAACACTCAGTCTTTAATTTCTGGGCCATTGCGTCTAACCCATGCTGCACCTGCCTTGGGATTGTTTGATTGGAGCTTGTAAGGGAGCTTCACTCTGTATCTAACCCGTGCTGTACCGGCCTTGGGAGTGTTTCATCGGGCAGTGTAGAAGGAGTTTACTCTGTAACTAACCCGTGCTGTACCTGCCCAGGGAGTGTTGATGGGGCAGTGTAGAGGGAGTTTTACTCTGTATCTAACCCATGTGGTACCTGTCCTGGGAGTGTTTGATGGGACAGTGTAGATGGAGCTTTACTCTGTGCCTAACCCGGGCTGTACCTGCCCTGGGAGAGTTTGATGGGACAGTGTAGATGGAGCTTTACTCTGTACCTAACCCGGGCTGTACCTGCCCTGTGAGTGTTTGATGGGACAGTGTAGATGGAGCTTTACTTTGTATCTAACCCATGTTGTATCTGCCCTGGGAGTGTTTATGGGCAGTGGGACAGTGTAGAGGGAGCTTTACTCTGTACCTAACCCGTGTTCTATCTGCCTTGGGAGTGTTTGATGGGGCAGTGGGACAGTGTAGAGGGAGCTTTACTCTGTATCTAACCCGTGTTGTATCTGCCGGGGGAGCAGTTTAAACTCAGATGTTTTCTGTTGCCCACGCCTCACATTCCTGAGCATTAAACTCAGAGACAGTGTTTATGTTGGTCAATCCTGTTATTACAAACTTCTTTCTCATCACCCAAAAGTTTCTACCTCTCGTTGAGTTCAGGTTCCTCAAGTAGTTCCTTCATGGTTTAGTGCTGAGCGTCGATATTGAACCACAGGAGGCGTCACCGCCAGTTCCCATCGTGATATCCCTCAACAGGTCCCAGCCTCTAACTCCATCCCTCTGCTCAGCCACCGTCTGAGGCTGAACCCGACTGTTCACAACCTCAAGCTCGTATTTGACCCTGAGCTGAGCTCCCGATCCATATCCTCTCCATCACCAAGACCGCTACGGCCCTCTCCATAACATCGCCCGTCTCCGCCCCTGCCTGAGCTCATCTTCTGCTGGAATCCTCATCCATGCCTTGGTTACCTCCAGACACGAGTTTTCGAATGTCCTCCAGGCCGACCTCCCACATTGCAGCCTGTCTAAACTTGAGGTCATCCAAACCACGGCTGCCCGTGTCCTAACTCGCGCCAAGTCCCGTGCACCAAGTCCCGTTCACCCATCACCCCTGTGCTCGCTGACCTACATTGGCTCCCGGTCTGGCAATGCCTTGATTTAAAATTCCCATCCTCGTGTTCAGCCCCAACTCATTGCCACGTGCCCAGTAAAGGAATTGTATCCCCAAAATGCCAAACGTTAACATGTGTTTAGTATTTTGCCGTAAGTACTTTTCACCCCAGATTAACAGTTTGATTCCTATAATTGGCATCAAGGAGACAATAGGCACAGGGCAGGGGGTAGAATTCGGCTCGGACTGTAGCACAAAACACCATCAGCTCCAAGTTCCCCCACCCCCACTCCAAGTCACAGACCATCCAGACCTGGACATATATCACCATTCCTTCATCGTCACTGGGTCAAAAGCCTGAAATTCCTTCAGTAACAGTATTGTGGGAGCACCTTCACCACACGGACTGCAGCGGCTCAAGATGAAGATCCACCATTTTCACAGGGGTAACTAGGGATAGGCAAGTAATACCGGCCTTGACGGCGTCACCCATATCATGAGAACAAATACATAGAAATAATAAATAGGAATAACATCAATGATTTTTAATTCACTGATTGAATCCAGACGAGGCCTGTGATCAGAGCGGGGCCTCATGCTCTGCTAATCAGATTACATCGAATGTACAGCACAGGAACAGGCCATTCTGCCCAATGCTCCGTGCCCGCCTTTATGCTCCACGTGAGCCTCCTCCCACCCCTCTTCATCTAACTCGATCAGTGTAACCGTCTATTCCTTTCTCCTTCATGTCTTTATCTCGATTCCCCTGAAATGCATCTATGCTATTCGCCTCCACTACTCCCTGTGGTGGTGAGTTCTCACCACTCTCTGGGTGCAAATGTTTCTCCTGAATTCCCTGTCGGATTTATTGGTGACTATCTTATATTCATGGTTCCTACTTTTGTTCTCATAATTATTTCATGATTTCAGTTTTTTTAAACTCTATTTCTAAAATTGTCAACGCACCTTGTCTCACCAGCCCATTGTGTTTGATTTTCTGCTGCTGCCTTTATCAGAGTACAAATAACGATTAGAATCTGGCTCAAAAACTGCAGAACGTCAATTCTACACATGAGACAAGGACTCAATGGCTTCTGTTATCACAGAATCACAGAATCATACAGCACAGAAGGAGGCCATTCAGTCCATCGAGCCTGTGCCGGCTCTTTGAAAGAGCTATTCAATCAGTCCCACTCCCCTGTTCTGTTCCCGTAGCCCTGCAAATCCCTCACTTCCAGTATTGATCCCGTTCCCTTCTGAAAGTAATTATTGAATCTGCTTCTATCACCTTTCCAGGCAGTGCATTCCAGATCACAACAACTCGCTGCGTAGAACACATTCTCCTCATCTTTCCTCTGGTTCTTTTGCTAATTGTCTTAATTCTGTGTCTTATGGTTACCACCCCTTCTGCCACTGGAAACAGTTTCTCATTATTTACTCTGTCCAAACCCTTGAGCACCTCTATTAAATCTCCCCTTAACCTTCTCTGCTGGAAGGGGAACATTCTCAGCTTCTCCAGTATCTCCATATAACTGAAACGTCTCATCTCTGGTACCGTTCTGGTCAATCTCCTCTGCGCCTTCTCCAAGGCCTTGACGTCCTTCATAATGTGCGGTGCCCAGAATTGAACACAATACTCCAGCTCCGGTCTAACCGGTACTTTATAAAGGTTTAGCAAAACGTCCTTGCTTTTGTATTCTATGCCTCTATTTATAAAGCCAAATATCCTCTGTGTCTTTAACAATCTTATCAATTTGTCCTGACACCTTCAAAGATTTGTTCACATAAACTCCCAGGTCTCTCTGTACCTGCAGTACTTTTTAAAAAATTGTACCATTTAGTTTATATTGCCTCTCCTCATTTTTTTCCCAAAGTGTATCATTTCACACTTCACTGAGTTAAATTTTATCTGCCATGTGTCTGCCCATTTCACCAGTCTGTCTATGTGCTCTGGTAGTCTGCTACTCTCCTCACTGTTTACTACATTTCTGAGTTCCGTGTCATCTCCAAACTTTGAAATTATGGCTTTAGACTTAAGTCCAGGCCATTGTCTATCAAAAAGAGCACTGGACCTAATATCGACCCCTTGGGGGACACATCTGTATACTTCCCTCTGTCTCTTTAACAACCGTTCACCACTACTCTCTGTTATTTGTCCCTCAGCCAATGTCGTATCCACGTAGCCACTGCCCCTTTCATCCCATGGGTTTCCGTTTCCCTGTCAAGTCTATTAAGTAGTACTTAATCAAACACCTTTAGAAAGTTCATATGCACAACATCAACCCCACTACCCTCATCAACCCTCTCCGTTACTTCATCACAGAACTCAATCAAGTTTATCAGACAGACTGCACTTTAAACAATCTGTCCTGATGGTCATTTATTAATCCATGTTTTTCCAAAAGACAGATAATTTTGTCCTGGAATATGGCCTCTGGAAGTTTCCCCACCACCGACATTAGGCTGACTGGCCTGTAGTTACATGGTTCATCCCTCTCTCCTTTTTTAAACAGGTTGTTACATTTGCAACCCTCCAGTTTTCTGGCACCACTCCCATATCCAAGGAGGATTGAAAGATTCTGGCCAGAGCCTGCGCTATTTCCACCATTCCTTCCCTCAGCAACCCTCATACATCCCATCCGGACCGGGGAAATGTTCTCCTTTACTGTGGTACAAAAAGTGTTGGATTGAAAGGGGTTAACTGAAGCTGTTTGTTCAGTGACTGTAATTAATGTCAGTCTTCACGGTTAACTGAAGCTGTTTGTTCAGTGACTGTAATTAATGTCAGTCTCCATGGACCCTAATTGTATCAGTGCAGGGTTTCCCTCTTCTATTAATAAGGGACTCCTTTCAATGTGTTATCCATAGTGTCAGTGAGAGCATCACCTCCGGCACTAACAGGGATCAGCGCGCTGCTCCACAGAGAGGGAGTCAGAATCTGAGAACAATAGATTGGAATGTTACAATAATGGGTCGGAATCTGAGAACAGTAGATTGGAATGTTACAACAATGGGCAGGAGTTTCATCTCGGAGTTTGACTTACTTTCAGAATATTATGATTGGCTACCATTAGACTTGCGGATCTATTATGCACTTGTGATTATTCAGCACTTTTACTATCCCTTCCTCGCTGCTCTTGGTGTTCCTGGTAAGTCTCTCTATCCAGCTATTAATCCTATAGAGCACGTTTAACTGCATTACTGTTCTGGTAATTTACTCTCCCCTTCTTGTTGCTGTTATTGTTCCTGGTAAGACTCCGTATCCAACTATTAACTCTGCAAAACTTTGCTAACTGTATTACTGTTCTGGTAATTTACTCTCGCCTCTTTGCTGCTGTTGGTGTCACTGTAATATCCAGAAAATAGATCTGTAATCCTCGGAATCATCAGTCCTGCCTCCCACCACCTCCACAATATCGCCCGTCTCCGCCCCGCCTCAGCCCTTCTGCTGCATAAACCCTCATCCGTGCTTTTGTTAAATCCAGGCTCGAATATTCTAATGCTCCGCTGACCGGCCTCCCAGTTACAAGCCTACATAAACTAGAGCTCATCTAAAATTCTGCTGCCCTTATCCTAACCCGCATCATGTCCTGTTCACCCATCACCCCTGTGCTCGCTGACCGACATTTGCTCCCAATCCGGCAATGCCTTAATCATAATATTCTCCTCCTTGTATTCAAATCCTACCATGACCTCACCCCTCCCATTATTCCCATGCCCCTGCTCTTTTCCCATAGTGATGAAAATTGTTCCCCTTCAAGTACTTATCCAATTCCCCTTTTAAAGTTAATGTTTTCCCTCTGTACCTCTCCCAGTCTTTCTGTCTCTATTTTTATTTCTCTTTCTCTCTGTCTCTCTCTCCCCCTCTTCACTCTCTCCCCATCTTCTCTCTCCCCCTCTTCTCTCTCTACCCCTCTTCTCTCTCTCTCTGTCTCCTGCTCATAGAATCATAGAACAGTAAAGCCATTCGGCTCATCGTTTCCGTGCCATCTCTTTGAAAGAGCTATCTAATGAGTCCTACTCTTTACCCAGAGCCCTGTAAAAAAATTCCCCTTCAACTAATTATCCAATTCCCTTTCAAAAGTTACTATTAAATCTGTTTCCACCACGTTCTCAGTCAGTACATTCCAGAACACAACAAATCGCTGCGTAGAACAAATTCTCCTCATCTCTCCTCCGGTTCTTTGGCCAATTACCTTAAATCTGTGCCCTCTGGTTACCCACCATTCTGCCTCTGGAAACAGTTTCGATTTACTTACTCTATCAAAACCCACCATGATTTTAAACATCTATATTAAATCTCCCCTTATGGAAAAGGACAAAGATAGAGCAGCTGTAAAAGTTCTCATTTGTTGAAAGGCTAATTGTATTCAGCTGAGGTGAGATTTAGCAAAAGTGGACTGAAAACAGCTACTTGAAGGGAAATCACTGTCAGAGCCGTGGGAAGCATTCAAGGAGGAGATAATGAGGGTTCAGAGCAAATATGTTGCCACAAAGAAATAGGATGTGATCCCCAATTCTAGAGTCTCCTGGATGTCAAGGAACATACAGGGTAGTATGAGGAATAAATGGGAAGCTTTTGACAGATACCGAGAGCTCAATACTACAGAAAGCCTAGAAGGGTATACAACGTGGAAGGTTGTAATTAAAAAGGAGATTAGGAAAGCAAAGAAAGGGCACGAAAATATATTGGCAAACAAAATCAAGGAAAACCCAAAGAGGTTTTATAAATACATAAATCGCAAGAGGATAGCTAAGGAAACAGTAGGGCCTATTAGAGACCAAAAAGGTAACCAGAGTGTGGAGGCAGAAGACGTTTTGTATGGTTCTTAATGAATACTTTGCATCTGTCTTCACAGGAGAGAGGGACAAGGCAGACATTCTGGTTAAGGAGGAGTGTGAAATATTAGATGAGATAAACATAGCGAGAAAGGAAATATTAAGGGGTTTGGCATCTTTGAAAGTAGATAAATCACAAGGCCCGGATGAAATGTATCCCAGGCTGTTAAGAGAACTAAGGGAGGAAATAGCGGAGGCTCAGATCATCATGTTTCGATCGTCTCTGGCTACTGGTGTAGTGCCAGAGGACTCCTAACGTTGTATCGCTGTTTAAAAAGATAGAAAGTGTTAGACCAAACAATTACAGGCCAGTCAGCCTAATGTCGTTGGTGGAAAAAGTATTAGAAAAGTTCTGAGGGATATTGTAAATCGGCATTTAGAAAGGCACGGATTAATGAAGGACAGTCAGCATGGATTTGTAAAGGGAAGGTCGTGTCTGACTAACTTGATTGAATTTTTTGAGGAGGATCGATGAGGGTAATGTATTTGACGTAGTCCGCATAGATATTAGCAGGGCCTTTGACAAGGTCCACATGACAGGTTGGTCAAAAAGTAAAAGCCCATGAGATCCAAGGGTAAGTGGCAAGGTGGATCCAAAATTGGCTCAGTGGCAGGAAGCAAAAGGTAATGGTCGACTGGTGTTTCTGTGACTGGAAAGCTGTTTCCAATTGGGTTCCACAGGGCTCAGTACTTGGTCCCCTGCTTTTTGTGGTACATATCAATGATTTAGACTTCAATGTTGAGGCCATGATTAAGAAGTTTGCTGATGATACATAAATTGGCCATGTGGTTGACAGTGAGGAAGAAAGCTGTAAACTGCAGGAAGATATCGATGATCTGCTCAGCTGGGCAGAAATGTGGCAATGGAATTCAATCCAGTGAAGTGTGAGGTGATGCATTTGGGGAGGGCTGAAAACAAAATGGAATAGACAATAAATGGTAGGATACTGAGAAGTGTAGAGGAACAGAGGGACTTGGGAGTGCATGTCTGCAGATCCCTGAAAGTAGAGGACATGTATTAGGGTAGTTAAGAAGACATATGGCATACTTTGCTTTATGAGCCTAAGCATAGAAGATAAGAGCAGGGAGGTTATACTTGAACTGTATTAAACACTGGTTAGGCCACGGCTAGAGTACTGTGTACAGTTCTGGTCACCACATTACAGGAAATATGTCATTGCACTAGAGACATTTCAGAGGATGTTTCCTGGGCTGGGGAATTTTAGCTATGAGGAAAGATTGGATAGGCTGGGGGTTTTTACTTTAGAACAGAGGAGGCTGAGGGAAGATTTAATTCAGGTCTATAAAATTATGAGGAGCCTAGATAGAGTGGTTAGGAGGCATCTATTTCGCTTAGCAGAGGAATCAATAACCAGGGGCATACATTTAAAGTAATTGGTAGAAGGATTAGGGTGGAGATGAGGAGAATTTTTTCCCCGAGAGGGCAGTGGGGGTCTAGAACTGACTGCCTGAAAGGGTGGTAGAGGCAGAAACCCTCATCACATTTAAAACGTTCCTGGATATGCACTTGAAGTGCTGTAACCTACAGGGCTACGGACCAAGAGCTGGTAATTGGGATTAGGTTGGATAGCTCTATTTCGACCGGCGTAGACACGATGGACCAAATGGTCGTCTCCTGTGCCGCAAATTTCTATGATTCTATAATTCTATGATTCTTAACCTTCGCTGCTCTAAAAAGATCAATTCCAGCTTCTCCAGTCTCTCCACGTAACTGAAGTCCCAGATCCCTGGTACCAATCTGGTAAATCTGCTGTACACCTTCTCTAATCCTTGTCATGCTTGCCCAAGAAAGTGTTCAGAATTGGATACAATACTCCAGCCAATGATTTATAAAAGGTTAGCATTTCTTCCTGGATTTTGTTACTTTGTTTTTCTGTTTGTAAAGCCAAGGACTCCGTATGCTTTATCAACAGCCATCGCAACTTGTCCTGCCACCTTCAAAGATTTGTGTAAGTACGCCCCAGCTCTCTCTGATCGTGCACCCGCTTTAAAATCGTACCGTTTAGTTTATATTGCCTCTGCTCTTGCTTCCTACCAACATGTATCTCCTCACCCTTCTCTGTGTTAAATTGTATCTGCCATGTGTCTGCCCATTTCCCCAATCTGTCTATGTTCTCTGAAGTCTGTTACTTTCCTTCTCACTGTTTATTAATATTTCCGAGTTTGAAATTATGTGCTGTATACCCAAGTCCATGGCATTGATATACATGAAAGGAGCAATGGTCCCAACACCGACCCCTGGGGAACACCAGTGTAGACTGAGTCTGAAAAACAACCGTTCACCACTACTCTCTGCTTTCTGTCTCTGAGCCAATTTCCGAGCCATGTTGCCACTGCCACTTTAATCCCATGGGCTTCAATTTCGGTATTATGTGGTACTTTATCAAGCACCTTTTTAAAGGATAGGGACATTGGGAAAGTATGAGCAATAGCAATCATAGAATAATAGAATTGCTGAGACAAGTTGTGAGACAATTTGTGTAGCGGAGCATGATTCTGATCACAGGACTTGCCTGGTTTCAATCAGTGAATTAAAAACTCATTGTTTGTATTCCTATTTTATAATTTCTATCCATTTGTTCTCAGGGTCTGGGTGACACTCTTAAGGCTGGCATTAATTGCCCATCCCTAGTTACTCATGAGAAAGTGGTGAGCCTTCCTCTTGAGCCGCTGCAGTCCGTGTGGTGAAGGTGCTCCCACGATACCGCACGAGGATGAGAATTTTAAAATGGAGGCCTTGCCGGACCGGGAGCCAATGTAGGTCAGCGAGCACAAGGGTGATGGGTAAACGGGACTTGGTGCGAGTTAGGACACGGACAGCAGAGTTTTGGATGAGACAGAAATGCTCGTAATTAATTTTAGATGTTACTCTTATATCTCCCCACCCCTCGAGCAATCTGTCTCGGATGATAACAAATTACTCTGAATGGGTTCAAGCCGAGCCTTTGAGAGACAAAGTCTTAGTCCAATTCGTCAGCACGCTGTGACATTTGATATCTGCCGATGTCCACAGACAAGGGCCGAGCAATGTGTCTCGGGCGGTGGGTTAAACGGGCGGTATCTGATCGGGCGCCCGTTACACGCACCGCCTGATATTCAGTTCCACTGCAGTCAATGACGGATTTCTAGGCCTAGGACTTCAATTCTTAACACTACTTTTCCAGCAAAGGTTTCTCCGTAACTCAGTGAAGTCACTTCAGTGTCAAAGAACTAGTCTCAGTAATCCTGCACCATCAACACCCCTGTGGATCCAAAATCCATGGTCCCCTGTTTAAAAACAACTCCATTCTGGCTCTTAATTTTATAACATGCAATGAACACCTAAACAAGAGGGCGGAGCCACAGTCAGTGAGACAGAAACATTCACACAGGCTATTAAAAGAGACAGGACCAGTCACACAGGCTGTTTAAAGAGACAGGACCAGTCACACAGGCTTTTTAAAGAGACAGGACCAGTCACACAGGCGTTTTAAAGAGACAGGACTAGTTATTCAGGCTTTTTAAAGAGACAGGACCAGTCACACAGGCGTTTTAAAGAGACAGGACCAGTCACACAGGCGTTTTAAAGAGACAGGACCAGTCACACAGGCGTTTTAAAGAGACAGGACCAGTCACACAGGCTTTTTAAAGAGACAGGACCAGTCACACAGGCGTTTTAAAGAGACAGGACCAGTCACACAGGCTTTTTAAAGAGACAAAACGCTGCAAACAAAAGGGCGTTTAAATTTCCCTCGGGCGGTGTTGCAAATGTTCGTTCAAAGATTCTAATCTTGACCTGAATATGACCCCTTATAACCTGCTTATTTTGCAGACATTTAGTTGTAATATGTGTACGTGTCCTTAATATTGAGAAATGTTTAATACAATGAATAGAATTAGTAGGGTCTTGCCCACATGTCATCCCTCTGTCTACAGACACTAATCCAGAACACTCTTGACTTGTGCCCTGTAGGTGTTGGAGATGATTTGTGGAGTCAGGAGGTGAGTTACTCACCGCAGAATACCCAGCCTCTGACCTGCTGTAGTAGCCACGGCATTTATGTGGCTGGTCCAGTTGCGTTTCTGATCAATGGAGACCCCTAGAATTTTGATGGCGGAGGATTTGGTGATGGAAATTCCGTTAACTGTCAGGTGGAGGAGGTTAGACTCCCTCTTGTTGGAGCTGGTCATCGTCTGCCACTTGTGTGGTGAGAATTTACCGTAATGACTCCAGGGATGAGGGATTTCAGTTATGTGGGGAGATGAGAGATGCTGGGATTGTCCTCCTTATAACAGAGAAGGTTGGGGGGAGATTGAATAGAAGCGTTCGGAAACAAAAGGGATTTTGATACAGTAAGAAAGGAGAAACTGCTTCCATAACTTGCCTTGTCATTACCAAAAACACAGATATAAGATAATTGGTAAAAGAAGCAGGGAGCAGATGAGAAGAACTTTGGTCACGCAGTGAGTTTTTATGACCTGGAATGAACTCTGAAAGTCTGGTGGAAGCAGATTCAGTAGGCTCAGGTCGTAGTACTCTCGGCTCTGAGTCAGTCGGTTATGGATTCAAGGCCCACTCCACCGACTTGAGTACAGTACTGAGGGAGCGCTGCACTGTCAGAGGGGCAGGACTGAGGGAGCGCATCACTGTCAGAGGGTCAGTACTGAGGGAGCTCTGCACTGTCAGAGGGGCAGTACTGAGGGAGCGCTGCACTGTCAGAGGGGCAGGACTGAGGGAGCGCTACACTGTCAGAGGGGCAGTACTGAGGGGGCGCTGCACTGTCGGAGGGGCAGTACTGAGGGAGCTCTGCACTGTCAGAGGGGCAGTACTGAGGGAGCGCTGCACTGTCAGAGGGGCAGGACTGAGGGAGCGCATCACTGTCAGAGGGTCAGTACTGAGGGAGCTCTGCACTGTCAGAGGGGCAGTACTGAGGGAGCGCTGCACTGTCAGAGGGGCAGGACTGAGGGAGCGCTGCACTGTCGGAGGGGCAGTACTGAGGGGGCGCTGCACTGTCGGAGGGGCCGCCTTTCAGATGAGACGTTAAACCGAGGCCCCGTCTGTTCTCTAATGTGGACTTAAAAAGTCACATGGTTGTATATTGAAGAACAGCAGCAGAGTGAACCCCGGTGTTGTGGCCAATATTTATCTCAATCAACATCTCTAAAGCAGATTATCTGGTCACTATCACATTGCTGTTTGTGGGAGCTTGCTGTTAGCAAATTGGCTGCCACGTTTCCTACAGTACAACAGTGACTACACTTCAAAAGTACTTCATTGATTGTAAAGCACTTTGGGCTATCCCAAGATCGTGAAAAGCGCCATATCAATGCAATTCTTTCTTTCTTAACTGTAACTTCCATATACTTGAAAAGCAGAAATTTTCAGTGCTGTGTGGAAATGGCTCAATCGTTCATTACCATTCACAACAGGAAATGACAGCTTTGAAATAATTTGATGTGTTGGTTTTGGAATCGCTTGGCTCTCTCTAATTTCATTCCATTGATCACCATGGTAGAGGCACATGATATGATGGAGGGTGGCCTCAGGGTGAAGGCGAGACTCATTCTCCACAAATATTGTGCAGTGGTCAGTCCTACCAATATCATCATGAACAGATGTATATGTGATAGGTAGGTTGTTGAGGGCGAGGTCAAGCAGGCTATTCTCTCATGTTACAGTCATAGATTTATACAGCAGAGAAAGAGTCCCTTCGGCCCATCGTGTCCGCCCCGGCAATCAAGCCCTTACTATTCGAATCGCATTTTCCAGCACTTGGTCCGTAGCCTTGTATGCTATGGCGTTTCAAGTGCTCATCTAAATGCTTCTTGAATGTTGTGAGGGTTCCTGCCTCTACCAACATTTCAGGCAGTGAGTTGTAGATTCCAACGACCCTCTGGGTGAAAAAGATTTTCCTCAAATCCCCTCTAAACCTCCTGCCCCTTACCTTGAAACTATACCCCTGGAAATTGACCCCTCTACTAAGTGGAAAAGTTCCTTTCTATCTACCCTATCTATGCCCCTCATAATTTTGTACACCTCAATCAGGTCCCACCTCATCCTTCTCTGCTCTAAGGAAAACAACCCCAGCCTGTCCAGTCTCTCTTCATAGCTGAAGCGCTCCAGCCCAGGTAAAATCCTGGTGAATCTCCTCTGCACCCTCTCCAATGCAATCACATCCTTCCTATAGTGTGGCGACCAGAACTGCACACAGTATTCCAGCTGTGGCCTAACTAGCGTTTTGATCAGCTCCATCATAACCTCCCTGCTCTTGCCTTCATTAGCCAAGGCATGGAATATAAGTATCCCATATGCCTTTTTAACCAGCTTATCTACCTGGCCTGCTGCCTTCAGGGATCTATGTCCATGCACACAAAGGTCCCTACGATCCTCTGTCTTTCCTACGGTCCTGCCATTCATTGTGTATTCCCTTACCTTGTTAGTCCTCCCAAAATGCATCACCTCACACTTTTCAGGCTTAAATTCCATTTGCCACTGTTCTGCCCATCGAACCAACTATTCTATATCGTCCTGTAGCCTGAGGCTTCCCTCCTCGCTATTTACCACTCGACCAGTTTTCGTGTCATCTGCGAACTTACTGATCATGGCCCAAAAATTCGTGAGGAAGCCTTCGTGCGAGGGTAAGGCCTCCCCGCGATCTCTCACTCCGCGTTGGCTTTTTCAGTTCCAGCTCGCACGAACTTGATGTTCTGGACAGCTGCTGTGCTGGGCTTGCGTATCCCACCGGCGTAGTTAGTTCGTGCGAGCTGTGGGATCACGTGACTCAGTTAGAGCCAATGGCAGCACACCATCTTCCATTCATAACTTTCACATAAGTGCTGTGAAAGTTATGAATACTATAGCCCCCCAAAAGAACCGCTAAACCTCAATTAAATTTTAAAAAAAACCATCACATTAATAAAATAAGTATAGTTAAATAAATTAACCATTTTAAATAAAAAATTAAATTTTTGAAAAAATTTAAAATCTTTTAAAAAGTTATAAAAATAAACTTACCTGTCTTTAAAGTCTCTAAAAAAGATATACCTGCTAAAAAAATTCAAAATAATACTTAATTCACTACTTACCTTGTTAAAAGTGGGTCTTACTCCTCCTTTTTTTATGTGTAGAATCTTCCGTACTTACCTGCGCGTTGAAACCACTAAGTGCACAGCGTGCGCGCAGCCTGTAGCGCGCACGCGGTTCACCTAGGACCCGCCCCCTTTTCCATTCACCAAGTACCGGTTTTCAGCGCATGCGCAGTGCATGCAGAAAACCGGCAATTGGAGACAGAATACGCGAGAGTACGCAGTGCGTACTCTCGCGTAGCGGGACTAATTTTTGGGCCCATATCTCCTACATTCATATCTAAATCATTAATGTACACTACAAACAGCAAATGACCCAGCACCGATCCCTGCGGTACAACACTGGACACAGGCTTCCAGTCACAAAAATAACCTTCGACCATCACCCTCTGCCTCCTGCCACTAAGTCAATTTTGGATCCAATGTGCCAAGTGGTCCTGGATCCTATGGGCTCTTATCTTCTTGACCAGTCTCTCATGCGGGACTTTGTCAAAATCCTTACTGAAGTCCATGTAGACCACATCAACTGCACTGCCCTCATCCACACACCAAGTCACCCTCTTGAAAAATTCAATCAAATTGGTCAGACATGATCTCCCCCTGACAAAGCCATGCTGACTATCCTTGATTAATACTTGTCACTCCAAGTGGAGACTAATTCGGTCCCTCAGAAATTTTTCCAAGAACTTCCCTACCACTGATGTTAGGCTCATTGGCCTACTAATTCCCTGGTTTATCCTTACTACACTTCTTGAACAATGGTACTACGTTAGCTGTCCTCCAGTCCTCTGGCACCTCCCCTGTGGCCACAGAGGTTCTGAAAATTTGTGTCAGAGCCCCTGCAATCTCCTCCCTTGCCTCACACAGCAGCCTGAGATACATCTCGTCTGGGCCTGGGGATTTATCCACTTTTAAGCCCGTTAAAACCGCTAGTACCTCCTCCCTCTCAGTACTAATTTGTTCAAGTATATCACAATCCCCCTGCCTGATTTCTATGCCTACATCGTCCTTCTCCATAGTGAACGCAGATGCAAAATATTCAATAAAAACCTCACCTACATCTTCTGGCTCTACACACAGATTGCAACTTTGGTCCCTAATGGGCCCTACTCTTTCCCTGGTTATCCTCTTGACCTTAATATACTTAAAAAACACCTTGGGATTTTCCTTTATTTTGCCCGCCAGTGTTTTACCATGCCCGCTCTTTGCTCTTCTAATTTATTTTTAAGGCTTTGTGTCTTAATGCGAGCAGCATTCCTAATAAGGTGGAAGAATTAGCTGCTCAAATAGATATAAACGGATATGATATAATTGTGATTACGGAGACATGGCTCCAGGGTGACCAACGCTGGGAATTCAACATCCAGGGGTATTCAATATTCAGGAAGGACAGGCAAAAAGGAAAAGGAGGTGGGGTAGCATTGCTGGTTAAAGAGCAGATTAACAGAATAGTAAGGAAGGATATTAGCTCTGATGATGTGGAATATGTATGGGTAGAGCTGAGAAATACCAAGGGGCAGAAAACGTTAGTGGGAGTTTTATACAGACCCCCAAACAGTAATGCTCTGGTTGGAGATGGCATTAAACAGGAAATTAGAAATGCATGCAATAAGGGCTCAGCAGTTATCATGGGTGACTTTAATCTACATATAGATTCGGCTAACCAAATTAGTAACAATAATGTGGAAGAGGAATTCCTAGAGTCTATATGGGATATTTTACTGGACCAATATGTCGAGGAATCAACTAGAGATCAGGCCATCTTAGTCTGGTTATTATGTAATGAGAAAGGATTAATTAGCAATCTTGTTGTGCGAGACCCCTTGGGGAGGAGCGATCATAATATGATAGAATTCTTCATTAAGATGGAGAGTGAAGTACTAGTTGACTCAGAGACTAGGATACTGAATTTAAATAGAAGAAACTACGATGGTATGAGGCGTGAGATGTCTAGGATGGATTGGGGAATGTTACTTAAAGGGTTGACGGTGGATAGGCAATGGCAAACATTTAAAGATCACATGGATGAACTACAGAATTTATTCATCCCTGTTTGGCATAAAAATAAAACAAAAAAGGTGATGCAACCGTGGCTAATAAGGGAAATTAAGGATTGCATAAGATCCAAAGAGAGGACATATAAATTGGCCAGAAAAAGAAGCAAACCTGAGGATTGGGAGCAGTTTAGGATTCAGCAAAGGAGGACAAAGGGATTAATTAAGAGGATGAAATTAGAGTATGAAAGTGAGCTCCCAGGGAACATAAAAACTGACTGTAAAAGCTTCTATAGATATGTGAATAGAAAAAGATTGGTGAAGTCAAGCGTAGCCCCCTTACTGTCAGAATCAGGGGAATTTATAATGGGGAACAAAGAAATGATAGACCAATTAAATACATACTTTGGTTCTGTCTTCACAAAGGAGGACACAAATAAACTCCCAGAGATGTAGGGGACCATAGGGTCTAATGAGAGGGAGGAACTGAATGAAATCAGTATTCGTAGGGAAATGGTGTTAGGGAAATTGACGGGATTGAAGGCCGATAAATCCCCAGGGCCTGATAATCTTCATCCTAGGGTATTTAAGGAAGTGGCCCTAGAAATAGTAAATGCATTGCTGGTCATCTTCCAAAATTCTATAGACTCTGGAACAGATCCCATGGATTGGAGTGTAGCTAATGTAACCCCACTATTTAAAAAAGGTGGTAGAGAGAAAACGGGGAATTATAGACCGGTAAGCCTGACATCGGTAGTGGGGAAAAGGCTAAAGTCCATTATAAAAGATGTAATAGCAGAGCACTTCTACCACTTGCCCGGCTACATTTCCTAGAATTAGGTTCAGTACCGCCCCCTCTCTTGCAGGACTTTCTATATGCTTGCTCAAAAAACACTACTTAATGCACTTTAAGAATTCCGCACCCTCTAAGCCTTTCACACTCTGACTATCCCAGTTAATATTGGGGAAGTTGAAATCCCCTACCATTCTTACCCTATTATTTCTACACTTCTCTGACTTTTGCCTACATATCTGTTCCTCTAGATCCCCCTGACTAGTTTGGGGACTATAGTACACTCCCAGCAATGTGCTTGCCCCATTTTTGTTTTTAAGTTCTACCCATATGGCCTCATTAGAGGAACCTGCTAAGATATCATCCCTCCTTACAGCAGTAATTGACTCCTTGATTAATATTGCGACACCCCCTCCTCTTTTACACCCCCACCCCCCTGTCTCGCCTGAAGATTCTATAACCCAGAATATTGAGCTGCCAATCCTGCCCCTCCGTCAACCATGTCTCTGTGATAGCAACAATATCATACTCCCATGTGTTCATCAACACCTTCAATTCATCTACCTTACTCGCAAGACTCCTTGCATTAAAATAATTGCCAGCCAGCCTTGCCATACTCCCGTGTGCCGTTACATATTTGCTCTGCCTTCCAGGCTGACTTGTTTTTTCCTCTATATTTGGCTGTGCATCACCCCCTACTATAGCTCCATTCTGTATCCCATCCCCCTGGCAAGTTAGTTTAACCGCCCCCCCCCCACCCCGCACCCCCCAACAGTACTAGCAAACCTCCCCGCAAGGATGTTGGTCCCGTTCCGGTTCAGGTGCAACCCGTCCGACTTGTACAGGTCCCACCTTCCCCAGAAGCAGACCCAGTGATCCAGGAAACTAAAGCCCTCCCTCCTGCACCAACTCTTTAGCCACGCATTCATCTGCTCTATCCTCCTGTTCCTATACTCACTAGCACGTGGCACCGGGAGTAATCCAGATATTACAACCTTTGAGGTCCTCCTTTTTATTCTGCAACCTAGCTCCCTAAATTCTTGTTGCAGGACCTCATCCCTCTTTTTACCCATGTCGTTGGTACCAATGTGAACCACGACCTCTGACTGTTCGCCCTCCCCCTTCAGAATGCCCTGCAGCCGTTCAGTGACCTCCTTGACCCTGGCACCAGGGAGCCAGCATACCATTCCTGAAGTCACGTCTGCGGCCACAGAAGCGTCTATCTGTCCCCTTATAATAGAATTCCCTGTCACTATTGCTCTCCAATTTTTTCCTCCCCTCCTGTGCAGCTGAGCAACTCGTAGTGCCACGGACTTGGCTCTTGCTGCAGTCCCCTGTGGAACCATCTCCCCCATCAGTTTCCAAAACGGAAAATCTTTCAGAGAGGGAGGTGGACCCAGGGAACTTGTGCACTACCTTCCTAGGTCTTTTACTCTGTTTGGCGGTCACCCATTCCCTGTCTGCCTGTGCACTCTTTACCTGCGGTGTGACCACCTTGTTAAACGTGCTATCCATGAAGATCTCAGCTTCACGGATGCTCCACAGTGACTCCAGCCGCAGCTCCAGCTCCGAAACGCGGATTTCGAGTAGCTGCATCTGGAGACACTTCCTGCACATGTCTTCTCCCTTGGCTCCTAAAGTGTCCCTGACGTCCAACATAGCACAGGAGGAGCACTTCACGCTGCCGATCTGCCCTGCCATGTCTCATAGAAACATAGAAACAGAGAAGATAGGAGTAGGCCATTCGGCCCCTCGAGCACGCTCCGCCATTCGATGAGATCATGGCTGAAATCCAAACTCAGTACCCTGTACCTGCCTTCTCCCCATATCCCTTGATACCTTTAGCTTTAAAAATATATCTAACTCATTCTTGAATATATTTAATGACTTGGCCTTAACTACCTTCTGTAGTAGAGAATTCCACAGGTTCACCACTCTCTGGGTGAATAAATTCTTCCTCATTTCTGTCCTAAATGGCTTACCCGTTATCTTTAGATTATGACCCCTGGTTCTGGACTCTCCGACCATCGGGAACATTCTTCCTGCATCTAGTTTGTCCAGACCTGTCAGAATTGTATATGTTTCGATGAGATCCCCTCTCATTCTTCTATAAGCCCAGTCGACCCAATCTCTCCTCAAATGTCATTCCTGCCATCCCAGGTATCAGCCTTGTGAATCTTCGCTGAACTCCTTCCATGGCAAGAACATCCTTCCTCAGATAAGGCGACCAAAACGGCACGCAGTACTCAAGGTGTGGTCTCACCAAGGCCCTGTACAACTGCAGCAAGACATCCCTGTTCCTATACTCAAACCCTTTCGCTATGAAGGCCAACATGCCATTTGCCTTCTTCACCGCCTGCTGCACCTGCATGCTTACTTTCAGCGACTGGTGCACAAGGACACCCAGGTCTCGTTGCACTTGCCCTTCTCCCAATCTATTGCCATTCAGATAATAGTCTGCCTTTCTGTTATTGACACGAAAATGGATAACCTCGCATTTATCCATGTTATATTGCATCTGCCACGCTTCTGCCCACTCACCCAACCTGTCCAAATCATCCTGGAGTTTATCGGTATCCTCCTCGCAGTACACACTCCCACCCAGCTTTGTGTCATCTGCAAACTTGGAGATATTACATTTAGTTCCCTTATCTAGATAATTAATGTATATTGTGAATAGCTGGGGTCCAAGGACCGATCCCTGCGGTACCCCACTAGTCACTGCTTGCCACTCGGAAAAAGACCCAGTAATTCCTACTCTCTGCTTTCTGTCCACCAACCAGTTCTCTATCCAAGTCAATACCTTGCCCCCAATCCCATGTGCCTTAACTTTACACGCTAATCTCTTATGCGAGACCTTATCGAAAGCCTTTTGAATGTCCAAATACACCACATCTACTGGTTCTCCCTGATCTATTTTCCCAGTTACATCCTCAAAAAATTCCAGTAGATTAGTCAAGCACGATTTACCTTTTGTAAATCCATGTTGACATTGTCCGATCCTGTCACTGTTTTTCAAGTGCTCAGCTATTACATCCTTTATAATGGAATCTAGCATTTCCCCCACTACCGATGTCAGGCTTACCGGTCTGTAATTCCCCGCTTTCTCTCTACCACCCTTTTTGAATAGTGGAGTAACATTAGCTACCCTCCAATCCCTGGGTACAGTTCCAGATTCCATCGAATGTTGGAAGATGATCAGCAATGCATCTACTAAATCTAGGGCCACTTCCTTAAGTACCCTAGGATGTAGATTATCAGGCCCTGAGGATTTATCGGCCTTCATTCCCGTCAATTTGCCTAACACCATTTCCCTGCAAATACTGATTTCTTTCAGTTCCTCCCTTTCATCAGACCGTATGTTCTCCAACATCTCCTTGGAGGTTATTTGTGTCCTCCTTTGTGAAGACAGAACCAAAATATGCATTTAATTGGTCTGCCATTTCTTTGTTCCCCATTATAACTTCCCCCGCTTCTGACTGCAAGGGACCTACACTTGATTTCACTAATCTTTTTCTCTTCACATATCTATAAAAGCTCTTACAGTCAGTTTTTATGTTCCCAGCAAGCTTACTTTCATATTCTATTTTCCCCTTCTTAATTAATCCCTTTGTCCTCCTTTGTTGAATCCTAAACTGTTCCCAATCCTCAGGGTTACCGCTTTTTCTGGCCAATTTATATGCCCTCTCCTTGAATCTTATGCTATCCCTAATTTCCCTTGTTAGCCACGGTTGACACACCCTTTTTGTTTTATTCTTATGCCACACTGGGATGAACAAATTCTGTAGTTCATCCATGCAGTCTTTGAATGTTTGCCATTGCCTATCCACTGTCAACCCCTTGAGTGACATTCCCCAATCAATCCTACCCAATTCGCGCCTCATACCATTGTAGTTTCCTTTATTTAAATTCAGGACCCTAGTCTCTGATTCAACTACTTCACTCTCCATCCTAAAGAAGAATTCTATCATATTATGATCACTGTGACGCAAGGGGCCTCGTACAACAAGATTGCTAATTAATCCTTTCTCGTTACATAATACCAAGTCTGAGCTGGCCTGATCTCTGGTTGGTTCCTCGACATATTGTTCCAGAAAACCATCCCGTAAACATTCTAGGAATTCCTCCTCCACAGTATTTTTACTAATTTGGTTAGCCCAATCTATATGTAAATTAAAGTCACCCATGATGACTGCTGTGCCCTTACTGCATGCTTCTCTAATTCCCCTTTTAATGCCGTCCCCAACCTACATATTACTGTTTGGAGGTCTATATACCACTCCCACTAACGTTTTCTGCCCCTTGTTATTTCTCAGTTCTACCCATACAGATTCTGCATCATCAGAGCTAATATCCTTCCTTTCAATTGTGTTAATCCCCTCTTTAACCAGCAATGCTACCCCACCTCCCTTTCTTTTTTGCCTATCTTTCCTAAATATTGAATAACCCTGGATGTTGAGTTCCCAGTCTTGGCCACCCTGGAGCCATGTTTCTGTAATCCCAATCAAATCGTATTCATTTACCTCTATTTGCGCAGCTAATTCATCCACCTTGTTCCGAATGCTCCTTGCATTAATACACAAAGCCTTCAGGCTTGTTTTTTTAACACTCTCAGACCTATATGAATTATTATTTACTGTGACCATGTTTGATTTAAACTGTTGAGTTCTTTTGACCATGTTTGATTTAAACCGTTGAGTTCTCCCTTTAAATTAAAATATATTAAATACACTAGGGACCTTACCTCCCTTTAAACACTACTTACTCTAAACTAGAGACCTTACTTTTACATTAATGACTGGAATGTAGAAATGCTGTAGAAATACTCACCGCTGGTTCTCTGTCCCCTCTTGTGCAGCTTTTTAGCACCTGCTTTCCTGGAAGCTGACAAAGATGGAAAAAGAAAGGAACACCTCCCTCCGCTCACTCACCAAACTCGCAGCTTAACACTCTGTTCCGATCTGCACTCCGTGACAAACTGCACTCTAGCCTCCCTTATTTATACTGCTGAGATTTAAATAAGTGAGCTCTCTGGCAGTTACAGAACCAGATTAGACCACTTAATTAATTAAATACTCTCACTTGCTCTCCAGCACAGAGCTTGCTTAGTCCTGCCCAGGCCTGGAAGAAACTTAAAACTTGAAACAGTAAATTAAAATGCTAATTGCAAGCACACAAGTCTAGAATTTTTAGAAATAAGAGATTAACATTTAAAATTCACTCCGTCACTCACCAAACTCGCAGCTTAACACTCTGTTCCGCTCTTCATCTTCGTTCTCCCACTACCTGCCGCAATCCCAGTCTGGCAGCTGTGTTCTTCAGGGCTCGGGTAATAATGGTACTTCCGAGCCACTCTTGGTGATGGACATTGAAATATCCCCCTCCACACCAGAGTATATTTTGCACTCTTTCTGCTCTCGGTGCTCCCATTAACTGGTGTTCAACATGAAGATGTGCCGATTCATCAGCTGAGGGAGGGCGGTAGGTGGTAAACAGCAGGAAGTTACCTTGCCCATGTCTGACTGGAAGCTGAGAGACTTCATTATACCCTTAGGCAATGTTGAGGACTCGCAGGGTCTCGCCCATGTGGCTGTAAAACACTGTGCCCCCACCTCTGGTGGGCCTGTGCTGCCAGTGGAAAAGGACACAGCCTGGGATGGTGATTGAGGATTCGGGAAATTGACTGATAGTTATGTTTCTGTGAGTATGACTATGCGAGAATTCAATGTTTCCAGAGCGTTTCATGGAGTATTGAGGAGCTTACAGGCTATTTATCTCATTGGTTTAAAGTTTTAACTTTTGCCTTTGATTCTTTGGTATTGCCATTTGCTCCTTTTAATTATTCTTCCCCGCGGTCAAACAACATGACATGTTTGTCTGGGTAAGGTCACTCTTCAGAAACATGTTCTTCTTCTAGTTTCAGGCAATAGAGAAATTAACTGGAAATTGAATTCCGGGACTGAGGCGGGAGCGGTGTAATCTTGGCGGCCCTGGGATTGAAATTCCTGGACTGAGGAGGGAGCAGAGTAATCTAGGGTGCCCTGGGAATGAAATTCCGGGACTGAGGCGGGAGCAGAGTAATCTAGGGTGCCCTGGGAAATAAATTCTTGGATTGAAGCGGGAGCAGTGTAAAGTAGGCGGCCCTGGGAATTAAATCCCTGGATTGATGCGGGAGCAGTGTAATCCAGATATCCCTGGGAATGAAATTCCTGGACTGAGGCGGGAGCAGTGTAATCCAGGCAGCCTGGGAATGAAATTCCAGGATTGAGGAGAGAGCAGTGTAATCTAGATAACCCTGGGAATGAAATTCCTGGACTGAGGGGGGAGCAGTGTAATCTAGATATCCCTGGGAATGAAATCCCTGGATTGAGGCGGGAGCAGTGTAATCTAGGCAGCCCTGGGAATGAAATTCCAGGATTGAGGTGGGAGCAGTGTAATCTAGGGGGCCCTGGGAATGAAATTCCTGGATTGAGGTGGGAGCATCGTCATGCAGGCGAGTCCCATCGTTACATCACTGGGATCATCTCTCAGATCCTGCCGTTTAGGAATATTTATTTATTATTTTTTTTAATCCTGAATATCTGGTATGGAATAAATCAGAGAACTAGTGTGGGGAAATCCATTTTCTCAGTGGTCTAAACAGAGTCCTTAGGTTGGGAATTTGGAAAGAGTGGGATTTAGTAGCAGAGTGTGCAGGAGGAGAGAGCGAGAGGAGCGGTCGGAGATAAAGGTAAGTCAGAGAACCCGGAGCCCTGGAGGGAGTGCAAGGAATGAGGAAAGTGACCTCAGCACAAGGGAAGTCCCTGCAAAGAAATACATGGTGTGTTGATTGTGATTTTTTTGAAGTCTTGAGTTTAATTCTGTTAAGTTAGTTTGTAGTCTATTAAATAGATGCATGGCCGGGCTCCTCAGTCCCATTGAAAGCACATCTTGTGCCATGTGGGAACTCCAGGACACTTCCCATGTGTTTCAGAGCTTGAGCAGCAGCTGGCGTCACTGCGGTGCATCCGTGAGGCTGAGAGCTCCGTGGATACCATGTGAGGAGGTGGTCACCCCACAGCTTAAGAGTGTGCAGGCAGAGAGGGAATGGGTGACCGTCAGACAGACAAGGAGGATCATGCAGGTACTACAGTGTCCCCTGAGTGGATCTCACTCTCTAACCGGTATTGTTCCCTCTGGGGAGTCCAGCCAGAGCCAAGTCCACAGCACCATGCGTGGCCCAGCTGTAGGTGGAGGGAGGAGGAAGATCGGGAAAGCAATAGTGATAGGAGATTCGATAGTGAGGGGAGCAGTCAGGCATTTCTCCGGCCGCAGACGTGACTCCAGGATGATATGTTGCTTCCCTGGTTCCAGTGTCAAGGATGTCACTGAGTGGCTGCAGGACATTCTGAGGGGGGAGGGTGAACAGCCAGAAGTCGTGGTCCATATCGGTATCATCAACATAGGTAGAAAGAGGGATGTGATCCTGCAGGCAGGTTATAGGGAGCCAGGAAAGAGTTTAACAATCAGGACCTCGAAGATAGTAATCTCCGGATTAATCCAAGTGCCACGAGCTAGTGATTATAGAAATGGGAGGATAGAGCAGGTGAATATGTGGCTGGAGAGATGGTGCAGGAGGGAGGGCTTCAGATTCCTGGGATATTACGACCGGTTCTGGGGGAGGTGGGTCCTGTACAGGCTGGACGGGTTGCCCCTCAACAGAGCTGGGACCAATATCCTGACGGGGCGGTAGGGAGGATTGCTGGTGCTGTTGGGGTGGGTTGAAGCTCATCTGCCAGGGGGATGGGCACCAGGATGTGGCTTTAGAAAGGAGAAATAAGGTGCACAAAGGATTGGGAGAGACAGATAGCAGTAGAGTATGGAATAGTACGGTATTAGATGGGGTCAAACTGAGAGAATCCAAGAAGGCCTAAGATAGAAACAGAAAATGCTGGAAACACTCAGCAGGTCAGGCATCATCCGTGGAGAGAGAAATAGAGTGAACGTTTCAGGTCCTTGACCCTTCGTCAGGACTGGAAATGTTAGAGATGTAGCAGGTTTTAAGCAGGTGCAGAGGCAGGGAAAGTGGGGAGGGGAGGAAATAACAAAATAGACGGTCTGTGATAGGGTGGGAGGCAGGAGTGGTTAAATGTTGCCAATGGGGATGGTAGAATCATCAACAGCTGCCGCCTGAGCTGCAGTCAGAGTGGGAGTGGAGCGGAGAATTAAAGTGACAAGCGATCCACTCCCACTCTGACCTCTCTGTCCTCGGCCTCTTAGAAGGTAAGCTCGAGGAACAGCACCTCCTCTTTCTATTAGGAATTTACAAGCTTCGGGAGTGGAGCACTTGTCACTTTAATTCTCTGCTCCACTCCCACTCTGACTGCAGCTCTCTACTGAAATGTTAACTCTGTTTCTCTCTCCACGGATGCTGCCTGACCTGCTGAGTGTTTCCAGCATTTTCTGTTATTTCATATTTCCAGCATCCGCAGTATTTTGCTATTGTAAGGTCTAAGATAAAATAAAAAAAATACTTACATTTATATAGCGTCTTTAATGACCAGCGGACGTCTCAAAGCGCATTGCAGCCAATGAAGTACTTTTAGAGAGCAGTCACTGTTGTAAGCTGGGAAACACGGCAGCCAATTTGAGCACAGCAAGCTCCCCCAAACAGCAATGTGATAATGACCAGATAATATGTTTCTGTTATGCTGATTGAGGGTTAAATATTGGCCAGGGCACCGGGGATAACTCCCCTGCTCTTCGAACTAGTGCAATGGGATCTTTTAGGTCCAACTGAGAGCGGGCTTGGTTTAACGTCTCGTCCAAAAGACGACACCTCCAACAGTGCAGCACTCCCTCAGCACTGCACTGAAGTGTCAGCCTAGATTTATGGGCTCAAGTCCCTGGTATGGGACCATGAAGCCACAACCTTCTGACTCAGAGGCTAGTGTTCCACCAACTGAGCCACAGCTGACACTGTCAGATAGGTTTACAGTGCATGTGTGTAAACGCACGAAGCGTGGTAAATAAGGTTGGTGAGCTGCAGGCGCAAATAACCACATAGGAAAAAGGACAGGAGTGGGTACTAATTATTCCTGGATATAAGATGTTCGAGAAAGATAGGAGGTGGGGTAGCAGTATTGATTAAGAAGAATATTTCAGTGCTGGAGAGAGAGAATGTCCTGGAGGGGTCAAGGACAGAATCTATTTGGTTGGATTTCAGAAACAATAGAGGTACCATTACACTACTAGGTGTGTTATATAGGCCACCAACTAGTGGGAAGGATATAGAGGAGCAAATTTGCAGGGAAATAACAGAGAGGTGGAAGAAATATTGTATAGTAATAATGGGGGACTTCAGTTATCCTAATATAGGCTGGGATAGTAATAGTATAAAGGGCAGAGAGGGGGAAGAATTTCTGAAGTGAGTTCAAGAGATCTTTCTTGATTGGTGCATTTCCAGCCCAAAGAGAAGGAGGCATTGCTGGATCTGGTTCTGGGGAATGAGGGAGGTGAAGTGGAGCAAGTGTCAGTAAGGGAACATTTAGGGAACAGTGATCATAGTATCATAAGGTTTAGATTAGCTATGGAAAAGGACAGCGAGCAATCTAGAGTAAAAATACTTTATTGGAGAAGGGCCAATTTCAGTGGGTTGAGAACGGAGCTGTCCTGGGTAAATTGGAATGAAGGATTGACGAGCAAAACTGTAATCGAACAATGGGCCGCCTTTAAAGAAGAGATGGTTCAGGTACAATCGAGGTACATTCACACGAGGGCGTTCGGTAGGGCAACCAAAGCCAGAGCTCCCTGGATGACGAAAGAAATAGAGAGTAAGAGGGACAGAAAAATGGGGCGTATGACAGATGTCAAGTTCAGAATACAAGTGAGAACCAGGCTGAATATAGAAGGTTCAGAGAGGAGTGAAAAAGGAAATAAGAGGGGCAAAGAGAGATTATGAGGAAAGATTGGCGGGTAACATAAAATGGAATCCTAAAGTCTTCTATAGGCATATAAATAGTAGACGTGCAGTAAGAGGAGTGGCGGGGCTGATTAACGGCCAAAAAGGAAACATACGAATGGAGGCAGAGGGCATGGCTGAGATACTAAATAAATACTTTGCATCTGTCTTTACCAAGGAAGAAGCTGCTGCCAAAGTCATAGTGAAAGAGCAGGTTGTTGCAATACTGGGAGGGCTAAACATTGATAAAGACGAGGTACTGGAAAGGCTGGCTGTACTTACACTCGATAAGTCACCAAGAGCGGATGGGATGCACCCTCGGATCCTGAGGGAAGTGAGGGAGCAAATTGCGGAGGTACTGGCCATAATCTTCCAATCCTCCTTAGATACGGTGTGGTGCCAGAGGACTGGAGAATTGCAAATGTTACACCTTGTACAAAAACGGGTGTAAGGATAAACCCAGCAATTACAGAGCGGTCAGTTTAATCTTGGTGGTTGGGAAGCTTTTAGAAACGATAATCTGGGACAAAATTAACAGTCACTTGGACAAGTGTGGATTAATTAAGGAAAGCCAGCACGGATTTGTCAAAGGCAAATCGTGTTTAACTAACTTGATCGAGTTTTTCTTGAGATGACTGAAAGGGTTGATGAGCGCAATGCAGTTGATGTTGTGTACAAGGACTTCCAAAAGACATTGATAAAGTGCCACATAATAGGTTTGCCAGCAATGTTGAAGCCCATGGAATAAAAGGGACAGTGGCAGCATGGATATGATATTGGCAAAGTGACAGGAAACAGAGAGTAGTGGTGAACGTTTGTTTTTCGGACTGGTGGAAGGTATGCAGTGGTGATCCCCAGGGGTTTATACTAGGACCACAGCTTTTCTTGACATATAGTAAAGACTTGGACTTGGGAGTACGGGGCACAAATACGAAATTTGCAGATGACACAAAACTTGGAAGTATATTGAACAGTGAGGCATATAGAGTTAGACTTGAAGAGTACATAGACATGCTGGTGGAATGGGCGGACACGTGGCAGATGAAATGTAATGCAGAAAAGTGTGAAATGATAAAATTTGGTAGGAAGAATGAGGAGAGACAACATAATCGAAAGGGTACAATTCTAAAAGGAGTGCATGAACAGAGAGACCTGGGGGTATATGTGTACAAATCGTTGAAGGTTGCAGAGCAGTTTGAGAAAGCGGTTAAAAAAGCATACGTGATACTGGGCTTCGTAAATAGAGGCATAGAGTACAGAAGCAAGGAAGTTATGATGATCCTGTATAAAACACTGGTTCGGCCTCAGCTGGAGTATTGTGTCCAATTCTGGGTACCGCACTTTGGGAAGGATTTGAATGCCTTCGAGCGGATGCAGAAAGGATTTACAAGAATGATTCCAGGAATGAGGGACTTCAGTTACTTGGATAGACTGGAGAAGCTGGGGTTGTTATCCTTAAGCAGAGAAGGTTGTGAGATGTGATAGAGGTGTTCCAGATCATGAGGGGTCTGGACAGAGTAGATAGAGAGAAACTGTTCCCATTGGTGGAAAGGTCACGAATCAGAGGACACAGATTTAAGGTGATTGGCAAAATAACCAAAGGGCATATAAGAAAAAACTTTTTTACGCAGTGTGTGGTTAGGATCTGGAATGCACTGCCATAAAGCGTGGTGAGGCAGAATCAATCGTGGCTTTCAAAAGGGAATTGGATAAATATTTGAAGGAAAATAAATTGCAGGAGTATAGGTGAAAGTGCGTCGGAGTGGGACTTGCTGAAGTGCTCTTGCAGAGAGCCGGCACGGGCTCGACGGGCCGAATGGCCTCTTTCTGCGTTGTAACCATTCTACGATTCTATCTTTTAAGAAAGAAAGACTTGCATTTATATAGCGCCTTTCACGACCATCGGACATGTCAAAGTGCTTTACAGCCAGTGAAGTACTTTTGAAAGTGCTGTCACTGTTGTAATGTGGGAAACGCGGCAGCCAATTTGCCCACAGCAATCAAAATGATAAGGAGCTGAGTCTGTTATTGTTATGTTGATTGAGGGATAAACATTGGCCATGACACCGGGAATAACTCCCCTGCTCTTCTTCGAAAGAGGGCCATGGGATCTTTTACGTCCACTGAGAGCACAGACCGGGCCTCTGTTTAACGTCTCATCCGAAAGACGGCACCTCCGACAGTGCAGCACTCCCTCAGCACTGCACTGGAGTGTCGGCCTAGATTTACGTGCTACAAGTCCCTGGAGTGGGACTTGAACCCACAACCTTCTGAGTCAGAGGCGAGTGTGCTACCCACTGAGCCACAGCTAACACATTGACCCTTCCTTTTTCTGTCAATTTCTCACCTTTTGTTGTCAGCTTTAGATCAATACAGGAAGAGAAACTCCCTTCTCTCTGTTCTGTCCTCGGTATTTTTGGACTCTACAGGAATCAAGGGATATGAGGATGGGGTGGGTGTGGGGGGAATGTGGATTTGAGGTCGAAGATCAGCCATGATCTCATTCAATGAAGGGCTCCAAGGGCCGTGTGGCCTACTCCTGCTCCTAATTCTTATGTACTTATGTTTATGGGCCGGTGAAATATTGCGTATTCGCTCACTTTTAAATTAAAACTGTGTACAATAAGGTGAGCTAGATTGTGTTGCAGTAAAATGTCGTGGTGAGAATGGGTCTGTTTTTTCAATGACTGTAATTAATACCAGTTACAGTGAGGCCTAATGATGTCACTCGGGGATTTCCCTCTGCTGTAAGTAAGGAGCTCCCTTCACTGTGTCACCTCACACAGTCAGCGCGCTGCCCCCAGCACAACCACCACCAGACACACACAGAAGGGAAGGCATGGTTGGGGTGAAGTGTTTTGGATATTAGGAATATGTTATAATATACAAAATATGTACTGTCCCCTCCTCACTGCTGTTGGTGTTCATAGTAAGGATCTATCTCCAGTTATGAATTCTATGTAATGGAGAGGCCCAGATAAAGAGCTAGGCACTTCAGTGACGAGGCATTGGAGGCTCTGGTTGGCGCTGTTGAACGGCGACGGGCAGTGTTGCACCCTGAGAGTTGCAGGAGGCCATTGACCCGGGAGTTGAGAGGGGTGTGGAGGGAGGTGGCTCAGCACGGCTCCACGAGGAGCCTGATGCCGAGGACTCACTCCCAATGTCGGAAGAAGTTAAACGACCTCACTCGGGTGGTCAGGGTGATTACCTGCTTTTCAATACTTCTACATTCCTCCATCTCAACTTCACTCTGTGTCCAGAGGATTTACAGACCCAAATTCTCAACACTCATCCAAGATCTATGGCCATCTCATAAAACACACATGTACATCCCACACCTTGCACAAATTAACGTCTATTCAACTATGGTAGACACATTTGCCAAACACATGCCTGCAAAAAATAATGGCTATTCAACTATGGTAGGCAGATCTGCCAAACACATGGCTGCATACAATAACGGCTATTCAACTATGGTAGGCAGATCTGCCAAACACATGGCTGCACACAATAACGGCTATTCAACTATGGGAGGCACATCTGCCACACACATGCCTGCACACTCACACACATGCTGTCCTTTTTCTTGCAGGGCAACCTCTCTCATAACAGGCGGGAGCAGCAACGCACGGGAGGAGGACCGGCGGACCTACAACCCCTGACTGAGTTGGAGGACAGATTGCACAGGATCGTTGCCAGCCAGGTCACAGTTGTCGTGGCCTCTGGAGATGTCGACCTCCTTGGGGACAGCAATGGTATGTTCATCAGCTTTCTCTCCTCTCTCACACCATGTCACCCTCACAACACCAGCCTTTTACACTTTCAATCCAACTAACTGACTCCAGACCTTGCTCCCTTCCTGCCCCCCTGCCCCCACGCTAAAGCCACTCTTGTACCTACCTGGTTTCAGATAGTGAACCACCAGCTTACCAGCCTGTCCCTCAGCCTGCCAGTGGCAGCGATGCCCCAGACGAGGAGGAAGAGGAAGCCGGAGCCTCACCGCCTGCGTCTCCCGGGGGTGACACATCAGACACTGGGGCCACGCCTTCTCTGGAGGGGAGCAGGGTGTTGGGGTCTGATGAGCGCAAAGCTCCTGGACCCAGCGGGCTGCCGCAATGCCATGGGGGTAGGGCAGCTCAGGAGCCAGCTCCCCGGAGGGTGAGTGGGAGCGCGAGTTCTGCTTGAGGACCTTGATATCGCGGCCATCAATACACAGGCCTTGAGCATGCACACTGAGCTGATGGGTGCAATGGCAAGGGTGCCCAACAGCATGGACGGACAGGCTAGGAGCGTGGAGGAGTCCGCCGCTAGTACAGCTGTCATCTGTGCGCAAACCCTTGAACTCATCCTTGCCTCGTTGCAGAGGATGGTTGAATTGCAGGGAGACCGTGGTGAACCAGAGCCGCGTATAATGGGTGAGGTGGCACGATCCATTGCAACACCGGCCGACGCCACACAATGACTTAGTGCTGCAATTGAGTCATTGGCTGTTGCTCTGATCAAGTCTCAGATTGATGTCACGCAAGCACTGACTGCTGCCATCCTCGCTGGGTCACCCACAGTCCCTCGGGATGTCACATTCGGCCAGCAATCTGTGCTCGAGAAGATTGATCCCGATGCTGAGGTTCAGCCCCGGGGGAGAGCCAGTGTGTCGGTCGAGCAGGAAGGTGCTGTCCTCTCTCAGTTTGACAGCATTCCTGCTCCCACCACTGTCACTTCCCCATTGCACTTGGCACGGCCTGCAACACAGCCAGCCCAGACTGCTGGCGCCCGTGCAGAGTTGTTGCAGTTTGCAGCCGGGCCCTCCAGGCCCAGTGCTATTCGAGGGTGTCCTTCAAGGTAATCTCTGGATCTGACATTCAGCAGCTTTCCACCAGTTTGCTGCAGCCATGAGGCCACATTAGGAGGAGCAGTAGGGTGGGAATGGGGGAAGTGGGCAGGGGATGGAGATCACCCTCGAAGGCCCATCAGTGCAACCTGTAAATAAATCGGGGGAAAGTTTGTGGGAAAGTTCGAGGTGGTTGTTATTATATTTGATTACTGTTTTGCCGTTTATCTCCATGTTATGAGAACGAGTTTTGTTAGTTCCTGAATTGTTGGGTTTGTTTCTAATTGTTCGTCCTGAATAAATGACAGAGTTTGTAACATAAATATTTTTTTTTATTGTTATTTACATTTTTCCTGATTTGACTTATTGCATCTTTGCCCGGCAATAGGGGTTGCGGGGTGCTTTCAATTATGTGCTTCTTCATCCCAGAAACCATCTTCTCAATAAGGGGTTAGAATCGGTGTCTTATTAACCATTCACGGACTGCCCTTGCAGTGGCAACATTGTGCGCCTCCCTCCCACGTTGGTGCTGCTGATCCTCCTCTTCATTCTCCACCTCCTGCTCCTCTCCCTCTTCCACCTCCGCCTCAGGTGGTGCAACAATCCCTGGTGGCAATGGCTGGGTCCTCATGATTGCAATGTTATGAAGCATGCAGCACACAACAATGAAGAGGGAGTGTCGCTCGGGAGAATACTGCAGGGCTCCCCGAGTGGTCCAGACACCGGAATCGTTGTTTCAAGACGCCGATGCCTGCTCTATGATGTTCCTGGTGGTGCTATGGCTCTCATTGTATAGCAGATTGGCAGGGGTGTTAGGGTTACGGAGCGGTGTCATCAGCGAGGTGCAGAGTGGATAACCATTGTCCACAAGGAGCCATCCACTAGGTTGACAGGGTGTTTGGAAAAGATCTGCGACACCGGTCTGATGCACGATAAAAGCATCGTGGCTGCTGCCAGGATAGCGGGCATTGACGGTGAGTATGAGCTGTCTGTGGTCACACAACAACTGGACATTCAGAGTGTGGAAGCCCTTGTGGTTTCGGAACACCTCTGCATTCTCATGCGGTGCCCGCAATGCCACATGCGTGCACTCAATGGCACCCTGAACCATGGGGAAGCCCAATATCCTCACAAAGCCACATGCGCGTTCAAGCTGTTTGTCTCGGGTCATGGGGAGAGATGTACTGGCGTCGCATCTTATACAAAGCCTTTGTCACCTCCCCGATGCAACAATGATGAGCGAACTGGGAGATATTCGCTGTGTCCCCAGTAGAAGCCTGAAAGGAACTGCTGACTTAGAAATTCAGAGCCACTGTCACCTTCACTGCCACCGACAGAGACGTCCTGGTCCTGAGCTGAGGCTGCAGATCTGGTTGCAGGAGGTGGCAGAGCTCAGTGACCACCTCCTTGCTGAAGCACAGCCATTGGAAACAGTGCTCCTCTGAAAAATGGATACAAGAGGAGAATTGCTCCCGGAATACCCTGGGAGGGTAAGGTCTCCTGTGCAGAGGCGTGTTGGCCCTACTCCCTCTGGCAATGTTTGCCACTCTCTCTCTCTGCGCCTCTGCTGCCTCCGAAAGTGAAGCTGGACAACGACGCCCCAAGTTATTGCAGCCCAAATACAAGTTTCTAAATATGGAAGCTATGAAGGTCAAATAAATATTAACCTCAAAAGTGGTGCTCAGGACACCAAACTGCTTCGGTCAGCGTTGAATCTCTCCAGACGTATTTCTCCCTCACAACCTGCATGTACCAAAATTGTCACCGACACGAAAAGCCTGGAAGCACCCGCCTGTAAATATTGCTCCCCCAGCCCCTTCCTGACTTGAAAACGTTTGCCTCTACATGTCTTTCCTAGTGGCAGGCGCTAAGGCAGGGGGCGCGACTCAATATCCAATCTGGGGCGCTACACGCTCACATGACGTCACGATCTGCGGGCGCAGGAGATTGTGGCTGTAGTGTTAAGCACCTGCGTAAAACGACTGGTCAACTTCGTGAGCGGCACTAAAATAGTCGAAGGCGCTCAGGGGAGGCGCTAACCAACCGACTTTTCCGCACATGTTTAACTGTGTTTCTCTCTTTGCCATTCCCCATCCCATCCGCGCTGCTGTCAGCTATTGATTCTGAAGGTGATATCGTGTCACCAAGATTCAAATATCCTGTATTCAACTCGAGCAAATTTATTGGAGGTGACTCTTTATTTAACGAATTTCAATCTGCTATCGACACTGAACATTAATATCAGGTCAGAAGAATGTTGTCTTGGTTTAGGAGACTTTTCACCTAATGGCGAAAGATCATCGACCTGAAACGTTTACTCTGTTTCTCTCTCTCTCCACAGATGCTGCCTGAACCGCTGTCTATTTTCACCATTTTCTGTTCTCATTTCAGATTTCCACTATTCACAGTTTTCACCTTACGCTCGGTATGGTTACTCACAGAGTCACAGGAACAAATCCTGGCAGATCACATCCACATCTTTAAATGCCTGAAATATCCGCTAATCATTCAGTTCCAGTCAGTGTCTCCTTTCCCACCCTCTCCAGTTCTGCATTAGTGGCACTGCTTCTGATGGTTAAAGTAGGATTACAAGGATAAATTACATTCTCACAAAATGTTCATTCAGCCAGATTTCAATACATTTATTTCCAATCATTATTTTGAATTCACAATTGGCTCCCAAGCCCGTCTGTCACAGTTCAGTGGATCTGTCAGTGAGACCCAGAGTGATTCTCTATTGCCTCCTGCTGTACTTCAGGATAAACAATCCCAGCTGATTCTAACTGAATTAGTGAGGATAAGAAAATCCTTTGATATCTTCTCGTCTAATATTCTGTGCACAAGTTGGAAAACAACAGGGCAAAAAGTACAAGGATAAATCTCTTCCATTTCCGTTCAGATACATTACAAAAGCATTCAGCGGCACTTTGACTGTGGGATAAGTCGTCTGATTTCGCTACTGATAAATGCATTGAGAGGGACATTACCTGGTCAATCATCACTATTTTAATTCAGAGTCCATTATTATTACTGTTATTTGGAACATCTTCATTTCAATGAGCTACAATTTGTATATTTCAACAAATATGTAAAAGTTCAATTTTCCAAACACATCTGAAAGCCCAGTTATCTTTATAACTGCAGTGCACTTGTATTTATTATCTTAGCACTTGCATATTGGTGACAGTGACCATAACTCGATGAGATATAAGATAGTCATGGAAAAGGAAAAAGATGGACCGGAAATAAAGGTTCTAAATTTGGGGTAAGGCCGATTTTAATATGATAAGGCAGGATCAGGCCAAAGTGGACTGGGATCAGCTACTTGTAGGAAAATCCACATCAGAGCAATGGGAGTCTTTCAGAAAGGAAATAGCGAGAGTACAATGCCAACATGTTCCCGTTCAGGTCAAGGGTGGGACCAACAAACCCAGGGAACCCTGGATGTCAAGGGATATACAAGAATGGATTTGAAAAATGGAGGCTTTTGGCAGATACAAAGGATTAAAAACAGTGGAAGCCCTAGAGTAGTATAGAAAGTGCAGGGGGGTAATTAAAAAAGAAATTCGGAGAGTGAAGAGGGGGCATGAAAAAACACTGGCGGGCAAAGTAAAGGAAAATCCCAAGCTGTTTTATAAGTATATTAAGGGCAAGAGGATAACCAGGGAAAGAGTAGGGTGCATTCGGGACAAAAGTGGCAATCTGTGTGTAGAGCCTGAAGATGTAGGTGAGGTTTTAAATGAATATTCTTCATCTGTGTTCACTATGGAGAAGGACGATATAGGCATAGAAATCAGGCAGGGGGATTGTGATATACTTGAACAAATTAGCATTGAGAGGGAGGAGGTACTAGCGGTTTTAGGGGTTTTTAAAATGGATAAATCCCCAGGCCCAGACGAGATGTATCCCAGGCTGCTGTGTGAGGCAAGGGAGTAGATTGCAGGGGCTCTGACACAAATTTTCAGAACCTCTCTGGCCACAGGGGAGTTGCCAGAGGACTGGAGAACAGATAAAGTAGTATCATTATTCAAGAAGGGTAGTAGGGTTAAACCAGGGAATTACAGGCTAGTGAGCCCAACATCAGTAGCAGGGAAATTATTGGAATAAATTCTGAGGGATAGAATTAGACTCCACTTGGAGAGGCAGGGATTAATCAGGGATAGTCAGCCTGGCTTTGTCAGAGTGAGATCATTTCTGACCAATTTGATTGAATTTTTCGAGGGGGTGACTAGGTGTGTGGATGAGGGTAGTGCAGTTGATGTAGTCCACATGGACTTCATTAAGTCTTTTGACAAAGACCCACATGGGAGACTGGTCAAGAAGGTAAGAGCCCATGGGATCCAGGGCAATTTGGCACATTGGATCAAAAATTGGCTTTGTGGCAGGAGGCAGAGGGTGATGGTCGAAGGTTGTTTTTGTGACTGGAAGCCTGTGGTGTACTGCAGGGATCGGTGCAGGGTCCTTTGCTGTTTGTATTGTACATTAATGATTTAGATATGGATGTAGGAGGTATGATCAGTAAGTTCGCAGATGACCAGAAAATTGGTGGAGTGGTAAATAGCGAGGAAGTAAGCCTCAGGCTACAGGACGATATAGACGGGATGGTTAGATGGGCAGAACAGTGGCAAATGGAACTTAACCCTGAAAAGTGTGAGGTGATGCATTTTGGGAGGAATAACAAGGCAAGGGAATACACAATGAATGGTAGGACCCGAGGAAGGACAGAGGATCAGATGGACCTTGGGGTGCATGTACATAGATCCCTGAAGGCAGCAGGACAGGTAGATAAGGTAGTTAAAAAGGCATAATGGATACTTGCCTTCATTAACCGAGGCACAGAATATAAGAGCAGGGAGGTTATGATGGAGCTGTACAAAAGGCTAGTTAGGCCACAGCTGGAATACTGTGTGCAGTTCTAGTCGCCACACTATAGGAGTGATGTGATTGCATTGGAGAGGGTGCAGAGGAGATTCACCAGGATGTTAACTGGGCTGGAGCGCTTCAGCTATGAAGAAAGTCTGGACAGGCTGGGGTTCTTTTCCTTAGAGCAGAGAAGGCTGAGGGGGGACCTGATTGAGGTTTACAAAATTATGAGGGGCATAGACAGGGTAGATAGAAAGGAACTCTTCCCCTTCGTAGAGGGGTCAATAACCAGGGGGCATAGTTTCAAGGTAAGGGACAGGAGATTTAGAGGGGATTTGAGGAAAAACCTTTTCACCCAGAGGGTGGTTGGAGTCTGGAACTCAGTGCCTGAAAGGGTGCTAGAGGCAGGAACCCTCACATCATTCAAGAAGCATTTAGATCAGCACTTGAAACGCCATAGAATAAAAGGCTACGGACCAAGTGCTGGAAAATGGGATTAAAATAGACAGGACTTGATGGCCGGTGCGGACATGATGGGCCGAAGGGCCTCTTTCTGTGCTGTATAACTCTATGTTACATCCGTACATTTTACCTACAATTGCCTGTAATTATTTCATGCCAAGGTTGCAGTTTCTGTATTTTGCTGTTACATTCTTTTTCAGTTCTAAATATGATGGATTTTCTAACCAGGAGCTGGAATCCAAGTGGGATTTCCGCCTCCCTTTCACAGGGGCACAGAAGCGAATTTCACCGCTCCAAATGCTGACTGATCCCGGGACACGAAGGCTTCCTGAGAGGTTCTGGTCCTTTGTGTCCCTGGTACCTCGGCCGGTGCTTTTTTCTGCTGGGCAAAATATAGATCGATGATTTAATATCACCTTGATCAAATATCTGTTACTTTCATGTTGTATTTCTTCCCATTTAATTTATTGATTCCACAATGTATTCCCGATTATTCTTACAATAAGCCCTGTATTCAGCTCCACAGGTAATAGGATTAGATTATATCATTGAATGTCGGTAATGAGTTGCAGATATCACCCCGAATTCCATCAAACTGCTGCTTTTGCTCCCAGCCTGATGAATAATTTCCCTGTTTATTTCCCTTCCTCACAGTGAACTTAGTGACGATTGTGATCCTGTCTCGGGGAAAGTGCGGACTCTCCAAATGTGTCACTCGCTACCTGGTGGCCATGGCAGCGGCGGATCTACTGGTCGTTATCCTCGACCTGATATTGAGGCACATTCCGATTCTTCATTGGGAACAGTTTTATTTCCTGGTGTCCATCCCCGTGTGTAATATCCACGCCGTCCTGCTGTTCGCAGCCTCAGACTGTTCTGTCTGGTTCACCGTCACTTTCACCTTTGATCGATTTGTGGCCATTTGTTGCCAGAAGCTGAAAACTAAATATTGCACCGAGAAAACGGCGGCTGTGGTTCTGGGAACAGTGACTGTGCTGAGCGGTTTAAAGGACATCACCTGGTATTTTATGTTCACAGATCGGTATTGGCTTCGGAACACCCCCTGGTTTTGTGATGTCACAGAGGATGTTGAGTTGTCACTGGTCTGGACAACAATCGAGCTCCTTCATTATATTCTCACCCCGTGTGTCCCATTTGTGGTGATTCTGCTGCTCAATTCTGTCACCGTCAGACACATTTTATTGTCCAACAGAGCCCGCAGGAGACTCCGGGGTCCCAGCAGTGGGGAGAGTCGCAGAGACCCAGAGATGGAGAGCCGCAGGAAATCCATCATTTTACTGCTTATTATCTCCGGCAATTTCATCCTGTTATGGTCAGTGTTTATGGTGTATTCTGTATGGAGCCGGATGTGGTATTTGGAGTATCAATCTGTATTTCTACCTGATTATGTAATGGAACTGGGATTCGCGCTGCAGCTGCTGAGTTGCTGCACAAACACTGGGATTTACGCCGTGACCCAGACTAAGTTCAGGGAGCAGTTGAAGAATGTGGGGAAATATCCCTTTACTCGCATTGTAAAATTCATTAAAGGTTCAGAATAAGCGGAAACTTTTCAGCCTGAGAGTTGAGAGTGCACTGGGTCTGGCATTGTGGGGAACCGCACATAGATGGCTGCTCTAGGGCTCCGCAAAATAGATGGCGACAGAGCTCCACACAAAGATGGTGGCAATGGGGCCCCACACAAAGATGGTTGTTCCGGGGCCCCACACAAAGATGGGTGTTCCGGGGCACCGCACAAAAATGGCGGCTGTGCGACCTCGCACAAAGATGGCGGCTCCGGGGCCCGGCACAAAGATGGCGGCACGCGCGGCCCGCACAAAGTTGGCGGCTCGGGGGCCCTGCACAAATATGTCGGTTCCGGCACACCGCACAAATATGGCGGCTCATGCGCACCACACAAAGATGGCGGCTATGGGGCACGGCACAAAGATGGCGGCCTTGGGGGCCCGGCACAAAGATGGCGACAGCGGGGCCCCGCACAAGGATGGTGGATCCGCGGCTCAGCACAAAGATGGCGGCACCCGCAACACGTACAATAATGGCGACCCCCTATCCCAGCACGAAGTTGGCGGCACTGGAGTACCGCACAAAGATGGCGGCTCTGGCACCCCGCACAAAGATGGCAGCTCTGGGGGCCCGGCAAAACAAGAGCGGCTCTGGGGCCCAAACCAAGATGGCGGCTCTGTGGACACGCATAAAAATGGCGGCTACGTTGCGCCACACAAAGATGGCGGCTCTAGGGCTCCGCACAAAGATTGCGAGTCATGCGCCCCGCACAAAGATGGCAGGTCTGGGGCCGGGCACAAAAATGGCGGCTCTGGGTGCCCGGCACAAAGATGGTGGCATCCACACCCCGAACAAAAATGGCAGCTCTGGGTCCCCGAATAAAGATTGTGGCTCCGGAGTCCTGTTCAAAGATGGCGGCTCCGGGGCCCCGCACCAAGATGGCGGCTCTGGTCCTCACGCCCAGCACAAATATGGGGCTCCGGCGCCCTGCACAAATAAGGTGGCTCTGGGTGCCCGCACATATATGGCGGCACTGGGACTGAGAAGAATGATGGCGGCTCTCACTTGGGGCCTTTCCCTGGTGGCGGGAGGCGAGCGTCTGGAGGGCGGCAGCAGCTGGAGGCACGGTTACCGTGAGAGCGGGCGGCGAGGCGGAGCAGCCCGGCCCGGCCCGGCCCACAGGGGCCCGAGCAACCCTGCCCGGGGAGGAGAACGCCTGGCAACAGGACTTTATAAATCATTATAACCCTTTATAATACTTTAAAATCATGACACTTCTTTACAGATCTTGTATAACCCTTTATAAATCATTATGACCATTAATAAAACATTGACGCTTTTAAATCATTTTTACACTTAATAAATCATATTTATAATTCATTCTTGTGATGTGAGCATCGCTGACAAGGACAGCATTCATTGCCCATCCCTAATTTCCCTCGAGAAGGTGGTGGTGGGACACCTGAGACAAGCGAGTGTCTTGATGGCCCATTTCAGAGGCCAGTTAAGAGTCAACCACATTGCAGTGGGTCTGGAGTCACATTTCAGTCAGATCGGGTAAGGACGGCAGATTTCCTTCTCTAAAGGCCATTAGTGAACCAGATGGGTTTTTACGACAATCCGGTACTTTCATGGTCATCATTACTGACACAAGCTTTTTATTCCAGATGTGTTTAATTAATTGAATTTAAATTCCCCATCTGGTGGGATTTGAAGTCTGGATTATTCGTCCAGGAATCTGGTTTACCGTTCAAATATATCGCCGTTCCTTCATCGTCACTGGGTCAAAAGCCTGAAATTCCTCCTGTAACAATATTGTGGGAGCACCTTCACCACACGGACTGCAGCAGCTCAAGATGGGCAAGTGACACCGGCCTTGACAGCGTTACACATTTCCTGAGAACAAATACATAGAAATAATAAAATAGGATTAAAATCAATGATTTTATAATTCATTGATGGAAACCAGACGAGTCCTGTGATCAGAGCGGGGCTTCAAGCTCCGCTAAACAAATTGTCAACACAACGTGGATCATCAATTCTATGGTTGTAGGATTGATACTACACATAGTTTCCCAATTTCCCTATCCTTACAAAAGGTGCTCGATAAAGTAAAACATATTAACAAAATTGAAGCCCATGGGATTAAAGTGGCAGTCACAACAGTGAGTGGTGTGGGGTATATCAGTGTTACTGTGAGGGGTGTGGGGTATATCGGTAGGAAAGAGAGGATTACAGTGAGGGGTGTATCAGAATATCACAGTGAGGGGTTTTGTGTATATCAGTGTTACAGTGAGGGGTGTGGGGTATATGAGAGAGTTAGAGTGAGGGGTGTGGGGTGTGTTGAGTGAGGGGTGTGGGTATATCATTGTGTTACAGTGAGGGTGTGGAGTATATCAGTGTTACAGTGAGGGCTGTGGGGTATATAGTGTTACAGTGAGGGGTGTGGGGTATATCAGTGTTACAGTGAGGGGTGTGGGGTATATCAGTGTTACAGTGAGGGCTGTGGGGTATTACAGTGTTACAGTGAGGGGTGTGGGGTATATCAGTGTTACAGTGAGGGGTGTGGGGTATATCATGTTACAGTGAGGGGTATGGGGTTCATCAGCGTGTTACTGTGAGGGGTTTGGGGTATGTCAGAGTGTTACAGTGAGGGGTGTGGTGCATATCAGAGTGTTACAGTGAGGAGTGTGGGGTATATCAGCGTGTTGTAGTGAGATGTATGGTGTATATCACAGTGCTACAGTGAGGGGTGTAGGGTATATCAGTGTCACAGTGATGGTAGTGGGGTATATTAGAATGTTACTGTGAGTAGTGTGGGGTATATCAGAGTTTTACATTGAGGGGTGTGGGGTATATCAGAGTGTTACATTGAGGGGTGTGGGGTATATCAGTGTTACAGTGCGGGGTATATCAGTGTTACAGTGAGGGGTGTGGGGTATATGAGAGAGTTAGAGTGAGGGGTGTGGGGTGTGTTTGAGTGAGGGGTGTGGGTATATCATTGTGTTACAGTGAGGGGTGTGGAGTATATCAGTGTTACAGTGAGGGCTGTGGGGTATTAGTGTTACATTGAGGGGTGTGGGGTATATCAGAGTGTTACATTGAGGGGTGTGGGGTATATCAGTGTTACAGCGAAGATGTGGGGTATATCAGTGTTACAGTGAGGGGTGTGGGGTATATCAGTGTTACAGTGAGGGGTGTGGGGTATATCAATGTTACAGTGAGGGGTGTGGGGTATATCAGTGTTACAGTGAGGGGTGTGGGGTATTAGTGTTACATTGAGGGGTGTGGGGTATATCAGTGTTACAGTGAGGGGTGTGGGGTATATCAATGTTACAGTGAGGGGTGTGGGGTACATCAGTTACAGTGATGGTTGTGGGGTATATCAGTGTTACAGTGAGGGGTGTGGAGTATATCAGTGTTACAGTGAGGGGTGTGGGGTGTATCAGTGTTACAGTGAGGGGTGTGGGGTATATCAGTTTTACAGTGAAGGGTATGGGGTTCATCAGCGTGTTACTGTGAGGGGTGTGGGGTATATCAATGTTACAGTGAGTGATGTGGGGTATATCAAATTGTTACATTGAGGTGTGTGGTGTCTATGAGAGAGTTAAACTGAGGTGTGTGAGGTATATCGGCCTGTTACAGTGAGAGGTTTGGGGTATGTAAGAGGATTTAAGTGAGGGGTATATCAGAAAGTTAAATGAATGCTGTGGCGTATATCAGAGTGTTACAGTGAGCGGTGTGGGATATATCAGATTATTACAGTGAGAGGTGTGGGGTATTTCACAGGGTTGCAGTCAGGGATGTGGGGTATATCAGAGTGCTTCAGTGAAGAGTGTGATGTTTATCAGAGTATTGCATTGAGGGGTGTGGGGTATATTAGCGTGTTAAAGTGAGGTGTGCGATATATCAGAGTAACAGTGAGGGGTGTCGGTATATCAGTGTGTTACAGTGAAGGGTATGGGATATATCAGAGTGTTACAGTGAGGGGGGTGGTTTATATCAGAGTGTTGTAGTGAGATGAATGGTGTATATCAGAGTGTTACATTGATTCATGTGGGGTACATCACAGTGTTGCAGAGATGGTTGTGGGGTATATTAGAATGTTACTGTGAGTGGTGTGGTTTATATCAGAGTGTTAAAGTGAGGTGTGTGGGGTATATCAGTGTGTTACAGTGAAGGGTGTGGGGTATATCAGTGTTACAGTGAGGGGTGTGGGTTATATAAGAGTGCTGGTGTGAGGTGTGTGAGGTTTATCAGAGTGTTACACTGAGGGGTGTGTGGTATATCAGTGTGTTACTGTGAAGGGTGTGGGGTTTATCAGCGTATTAGTGAAGCATGTGGGATATATTTGCGTTTTACAGTGAAGGGTGTGGGGTATATCGGAGTTTTGCAGTGAAGTGTGTGGGGTTTATCAGCGTGTTACAGTGAGGGGTGTGGGATATATCAGAGTTACAGTGAGGAGTGTGGGGTATATCAGCGTGTTGTAGTGAGATGTATGGTGGATATCACAGTGTTAGATTGAGTCATGCGGGATATATCAGTGTTGCAGGGAGGTGTGTGGGGTATATCAGAGAGTTAAAGTGAGGCATGTGGGGTATATCACAGTGTTACAGTGAGGGGTGTCGGGTATATCACAGTGTCGGTAGTGGGGTATATTAGAATGTTACTGTGAGTGGTGTGGGGTATATCAGAGTGTTACAGTGAGGGTTGTGAGGTATATCAGTGTGTTGCAGTGAGGGGGATGGGGTATACCAGTGATACAGTGAGGTGTGTGGGATATGTCAGAGTGTTGAAGTGAGGGGTGTGATGTTTATCAGAGTGTTACTGTGAAGGGTGTGGTGTTTATCAACGTGTTACAGTGAAGCGTGTGGGATATATTTGCGTGTAACAGCGAAGGGTGTTGGGTATATCTGGGTGTTACAGTGAAGTGTGTGGGGTTTATCAGCGTGTTACAGTGAGTGGTGTGGGGTATATCAGTGTTACAGTGAGGGGTGTGGGTTATATCAGTGTTACAGTGAGGGGTGTGGGATTTTTCAGAGTATTAAAGTGAATGATGTGCGGTATATCAGCGTGTTACACTGAAAGGTGCATGGTATATCAAAGTGTTACAGTGAGGTGTGTGGTCTATATCAGAGTGTTAAACTGAGGTGAGTGAGGTATATTGGCCTGTTACAGTGAGATGTTTGGGATATGTAAGACGATTTAAGTGAGGGATATATCAGAAAGTTAAATGAATGTTGTGGGGTATATCAGAGTGTTACAGTGAGAGCTGTGGGATATATCAGTGTGTTACAGTGAGGGGTGTGGGGTATATCAGAGTGTTACAGTGAGAGCTGTGGGATATATCAGTGTGTTACAGTGAGGGGTGTGGGGTATTTCACAGGGTTACAGTCAGGGGTGTGGGGTATATCGGATAGCATCAGTGAAGAGTGTGGTGTTTATCAGATTACATTGAGGGGTGTGGTGCAAATGAGTGTGTTACAGTGAAGGGTGTGGTGTTTATCAGCGTGTTAAAGTGAGGGGTGTGAAATATATCAGAGTTACACTGAAGGGTGCCGGATACATCAGAGTGTTACAGTGAAGGGTATGGCATATATCAGAGTGTTACATGGAGTCATGTGGGGTATATCACAATGTTGCAGAGAGGTGCGTGGGGTATATCAGAGAGTTACAGTGAGGCATATGAGGTATATCACAGTGTTACAGTGAGGGGTGTGGGGTATATCACAGTTTCACAGTGATGGTAGTGGGCTATACCAGTGATACAGTGAGGGGTGTGGCATATATCAGAGCGTTAGTGAGGGATGTGGGGTATGTCAGTGTGTGACAGTGAGGTGTGTGTGGTATGACAGTGTGTAACAGTAATGTGTGTGGCGTATATCAGTATGTTACAGTGGTGGGTCTGGGGTATATCAGTGTTACAGTGAGGGGTGTGGGGTATATCAGTGTTACAGTGAGGGGTGTGGGGTATATCAGTGTTTTACAGTGAGGGGTGTGGGATATATCTGTGTTACAGTGAGGGGTGTGGGGTATATCAGTGTTACAGTGAGGGGTGTGGGGTATATCAGTGTTACAGTGTGGGGTGTGGGGTATCTCATTGTTACAGTGTGGGGTGTGGGGCATATCAGTGTTACAGTGAGGGGTGTGGGGTATATCAGTGTGTTAAAGTGAGCGGTTTGGGTTATATAAGTGTGTTACCGTGAGGTGTGTGGGCAATATCAGTGTGTTACATTGATGTATGTGGGGTATATCAAATTGTTACAGTAAGGGGTGTGTTCCGTACATCAGAGAGTTACAGTGAGGGGTTTGGGATATACCAGTGTGTTACAGTGAGTTGTGTGGCGTAAATCAGAGTGTTACAGTGAGCGGTGTGGGGTATATCAGTTTTACGTTGATGGGTGTGGGATATATCACTGTTACAGTGAGTGCTGTGGGGTACATGGTTACATCAGAGTGTTACAGTGAGTAGTGTGGTGTGTTTCAGATCGTTAGTGAGGGGTGCGGGGTATATTATTGTGTTACAGTGAAGGGTGTGGGGTATATTAGATTGCTACATTAAGTGGTGTGGGGTATATCAGAGTGTTACAGTGAGTGGTGTGGGGTATGTCAGTGTGTAACAGTGAGTGGTGTGGGGTATATCAGTGTTTTACAGTAAGGTTGTTTGCGTATTTCAGAGTTACAATGAGGGGTGTGATATATATCAGTATGTTACAGTGAGGGGTGTGGCGTATACCTGTGTGCTACAGTGAGGGGGTGAGGGGTGCAGGGTATATATGTCAGTATTGCACTGAGGGGTATGGGAAAAATAAGAGTGTTACAGTGACGGGTGTGGGGTATAGCAGACTGTTACAGTAAGTGGTGTGGGGTGTATCAGCGTGTTACAGTGAGAGGTGTGGGGTATATCAGTGTTACAGTGCGGTGTGAGGCGTATATCAGATTATAATGAGGGGTGTGGAGTATTTCAGTGTGCGACAGTGAGGGGTGTGGTGTATATCAGAGTGTTACAGTGAGGGGTGTGGTTTATATCAGTGTTACAGTGAGGAGTGTGGGGTATATCAGTGTGCGGCAGTGAGGAGTGTGGTTTATATCAGTGTTACAGTGAGGAGTGTGGGGTATATCAGTGTGCGGCAGTGAGGAGTGTGGGGTATATCAGTATGCGGCAGTGAGGAGTGTGGTTTATATCAGTGTGCGACAGTGAGAGTGTGGGGTATATCAGAGTGTTACAGTGAGGGGTGTGGCGTGCTATCAGTGTGTTACAGTGAGGGGTGTGGGGTATATCAGAGTGTAACAGTGAGGGGTGTGGGGTATATCAGAATGTTACAGTGAGGGATGTGGGGTATATCAGTGTGTTACAGTGAGGGGTGTGGGGTATATCAGTGTTACAGTGAGGGGTGTGGGGTATATCAGAGTGTTACAGTGAGGGGTGTGGGGTATATCAGTGATACAGTGAGGGGTGTGGGGTATATCAGTGTTACAGTGAGGGGTGTGGGGTATATCACTGTTACAGTGTGGGGTGTGGGGTATATCAGTGTTACAGTGAGGGGTGTGGGGTATATTAGTATGTGACAGTGAGGGGTGTGGAGTATATCAATGTGTTAACATAAGAAATAGGAGCAGGAATAGGTCACTTGGCCCCTCGAGCCTGCTCCGTCTTCAATAAGATCATGACTGATCTTGGGCTCAAAGCCACTTTCCCGCCCGCCCCCCATAACCCTTCACTCCCTTATCTTGCAAAATTCTGTCTGTCTCCACCTCTGGGGCAGAGAATTCCACAGATTTACGACCCTCTGAGGGAAGAAATTCCTCCTCATCTCAGTTCTAAAAGGGCGACTTTTTATTCTAAAACTATGCCCCCGCGTTCTAGATTTCCCCACGATGGGAAACATCCCCCCTGCATCTACCCGGTCAAGCCCCTTCAGTATCTTATATGTTTCTATAAGATCACCTCTCATTCTTCTCAATTCCAATGAGTATAGGCCCAGCCTGCTCAATCTTTCATCAGAAGTCAAACCCCTCATCTCTGGAATTAACCTTATGAATCGTCTCTGAACTGCCTCCAATGCAAGTATATCCTGTCTTAAATAAGGAGACCAAAACTGTACACAGTACTCAAGGTGTGGTCTCACCAATACCCTGTACAGTTGTAGCAGGACCTCCCTGCTTTTATACTCCAACCCCATTGAAATAAAGGCCAACATTCCATTTATACTTTTGATTACGTGCTGTACCTGCATGCTAACTTTTTGTGTTTCATACACAAGAACCCCCTTGTTACAGTGAGGTGTGTGGCATATATCAGAGTGTTACAGTGAAGGGTATGGGGTATATCAGTGTTACTGTGAGGGGTTTGGGGAATATCAGAACGTTACAGTGAGGGGTGTGGGGTATATCAGTGTTACAGTGATGGATGTGGGGTATATCAGAACGTTACAGTGAGGGGTGTGGTGTATATCAGTGTTACAGTGATGGATGTGGGGTATATCAGATTGCTACCCGTGAGGGGTGTGTGGTATGTCAGTGTGTTAACCTGCGAATGTTTGATGGGACATTGTAGAGGGAGCTTTATTCTGTATCAAACCCCTGCTGTACCTGCCCTGGTATTGTTTGATGGCACAACGTAGAGGGAGCTTTACTCTATAACTAACCTGCCCTGGGAGTGTTTGATGCGACAATGTATTCACTAGCGTTTCGAAGAATGAGAGGGGACTTCATTGAAATGTATAAAGTTCTGACAGGGCCAGACAGACTGGATGCAGGGAGGATGTTTCCCCTGGCTGGGGGGTCTAGAACGAGGGGTCACAGTCTCAGGATACGGGGTAGGACATTTAGGACTGAGATAAGGAGAAATTTCTTCACTCAGAGGGTGGGGAACCTGTGGAATTCTCTATCACAGAAGGCTGTGGAGGCCAAGTCACTGAATATATTTAAGAAGGAGATAGATAGATTGATTTCGAGATACAAAAGGCGTCAAGGGGTATGGGGAGAGAGCGGGAATTGAGATAGAGGATCAGCGATGATCATATTGAATGGCGGAGCAGGCTCGAAGGGCCGAATGGCCTACGCCTGCTCCTATTTTTCTATGTTTCTATGAGCTTTACTCTGTATCGAACCTGTGCTGTACCTGCCCTGGGAGTGTTTGATGGGTCTTTCTAGAGTAAACTTTACTCTGTATCTAACCCGTGCTGTACCTGCCCTGGCAGTGTTTGATGGGAAAGTGTAGAGGGAGTTTTACTCTATATCTAAACCGTGCTGTACCTTCCCTGGGATAGTTTGATGGAACAGTCAAGAAGGGGCTTTAATCTGTATCTAACCCGCGCTGTACCTGCCCTAGAAGTGGTTTTTAGGACAGTTTAGAGGCAGCTTTACTTTACATCTAACCAGTGCAGACCTGCTCTGGGAGTGTTTGATGGAACAGTCAAGAAGGGTCTTTACTCTGTATCTAATCCCTGCTGTACCTGCACTGGGAGTGTTTGATGCAACATTGTAGATGGAGCTTTCCTCTGTATCTAACCCGATATATAAAAAGGAAGAGAGAAGCTAAAGTAAACGTTGGTCCACTAGAGGAAGAGTCTGGGGAATTAATAATGGGACACCGGGAAATGGCAGAGACTTTGAACAAATATTTTGTATCGGTCTTCACAGTAGAAGACACTAAAAGCATGCCAATAATGGATAATCAAGGGGCATTTGGGGTGTGGGGGGTGGACCTGAAACAATCACTATCACTAGAGAGAAAGTACTAGGCAAACTAATGGGACTAAAAGTGGACAAGTCCCCTGGGCCCATTGGCCTGTATGCTTGTGTCTTGAAAGAGGTGGCTGCAGAGATAGTGGATGCTTTGGTTGTAATCTGCCAAAATTCCCTGGATTCTGGAGAGGTACCAGCGGACTGGAAAGCTGCAAATGTAACGCCCCTATTTAAGAAAGGAAGGAGACAGAAACCAGGCAACTATCGACCAGTTAGCCTAACATCTGTCATTGGGGAAATACTGGAGTCCATCATTAAGGAAGTGGTAGCAGGACATTTAGAAAAACATAATATAGTCAAACAGAGTAAGCATGGTTTTATGCAAGGGAAATCACGTTTGATAAATTTGCTGGAGATCTTTGAGGATGTAACAAGCAGGGTAGATAAAGGGGAACCAGATGATGTCGTGTATTTGGATTTCCAGAAGGCATTCGATAAGGTGCCACATAAAAGATTACTACACACGATAAGAGCTCACGGGGTTGGGGGTAATATATTAGCATGGATAGAGGATTGGCTAACTAACAGAAAACAGAGTCGGGATAACTGGGTCATTTTCAGGTTGGCAAACTGTAACTAGTGTGGTGCCGCAGGGATCATTGCTGGGGCCTCAACTATTTACAATCTATATTAGTGACGTGGATGAAGGGACTGAGTGTAATGTAGCCAAATTTGCTGACGATACAAAGATAGGTGGGAAAGCAAATTGTGTGGAGGACGTAAAGAATCTCCAAAGGGATATAGATAGGGCTAAGTGAGTGGGCAAAAATCTGGCAGATGGAGTATAATGTGGGAAAGTGCGAGGTTATCCACTTTGGTGGGAAAAATAAAAAAGCAAATTATTATTTAAATGGGGAGAGATTACAAAATGCTGAGGTACAGAGGGATCTGGGGGTCCTTGTACATGAATCACAAAAAGTTAGCATGCAGGTACAACAATTAATTATGAAGGCAAATGGAGTGTTGGCCTTTATTGCAAAGATAATGGAGTATAAAAGTAGGGATGTCCTGTTACAACTGTGCAGATGGTTGGTGAGACCACACCTGGAGTAGTTTTGGTCTCCTTATTTAAGGAAGAATATACTTGCATTGGAGGCAGTTCAGAGAAGGTTCACGAGGTTGATTCCGGAGATGAAAGGGTTGTCTTATGAAAAAAGGTTGAGCAGGTTGGGCCTATACTCATTGGAGTTTAGAAGAATGAGAGGGGATCTTATTGAAACATACAAGATTCTGAAGGGGCTTGACCGGGTAGATGCAGAGAAGGTGTTTCCCCTCGTGGAGAACTAGGGGACATAATTTCAGAATAAGGCGGCACCCTTTTAAAACAGAAATGAGGAATTTCTTCTCAGAGGGTCATGAATCTTTGGAATTCTCCTCCCCAGAGAGCTGTGGAGGCTGGGTCATTGAATATATTTAAGGTGGAGATAGATAGATGTTTGAAAGATAAGGGAGTCAAGAGTTAGGGGGATCGGGCAGGGAAGGGGAGTTGAGACCAAGATCAGATCAGCCATGATCTTATTGAATGGGAGAGCAGGCTCGAGGGGCCAAATGACAAACTCCTGCTCCTACATCTTATATTCTTATGTTCCATACCTGCCCTGATGGGACAGTGTAGAGGGAGCTTTACTCTGTATCTAACCCGTGCTGTACCTGCCCTGGGAGTGTTTGATGGGACAGTGTAGAGGGAGCTTTACTCTGTATCTAACCCGTGTTGTACATGCCCTGGGAGTGTCTGATGGGACAGTGTAGAGGGAGCTTTACTCTGTATCTAACCTGTGCTGTACCTGACATGGGAGTGTTTGCTGGGACAGTGTAGAGGCAGTTTGGCTCTGAATTTAAGCCATGCTGTCCCTGCCCTGGGAATGTTTGATGGCTCTTTGTAGAGGGGGCTTTACTCTGTTGATAAACTGTGTTATACCTGCCCTGGCAGTTTTTGATGGGACAGTGTAGAGGGAGCTTTACTCTGTACCTAACCTGTGCACTACCTGCCCTGCGAGTGTTTGATGGGATGGCGTAGAGGGAGCTTTACTCTGTATCGACCCCGTGCTTTACCTGCCCTGCGTGTGTTTATTGGGACAGTGCAGAGGGAGCTTTACTCTGTATCTAACCCATTGCTGTTCCTGCCCTGGAAGTGTTTGATGGGACAGTGTAGGGGGAGCTTTACTTTGTATCTAACCCGTGCTGTACCTGCCCTGGAAGTGTTTGATGGGACAGTGTAGGGGGAGCTTTACTCTGTATCTAACCCTGAGCACTATTTGCCCTGCGAATGTTTGATGGGACGGCGTAGAGGGAACTTTACTCTGCATCTAACCCGTGCTATACCTGACCTGGCAGTGTTTGATGGGACAGTGTAGATGGAGCTTTATTCTGTATCTAACACGGGCTGTACATGCCCTGGGAGTGTTTGATGGGGCAGTGTAGAGGGAGCGTTGCTCTGTATGTAACCCAGGCAGTACCTGCCCTGGGAGTGTTTGATGTGACAGTGGAGAGGGAGCTTTACTCTGCATCTAAACCGTGCTGTAGATGCTCTGCGAATGTTTGATGGGACGGCGTAGAAAGAGCTTTACTCTGCATCCATCCTGTGCTGTACCTGCCCTGGGATTATCTGGTGCGACACTATAGAGGGAGCTTTACTCGGTATCTAACTGGGGCTGTACCTACCTGAGAATATTTGATGGGACAGTGTAGAGGAAGCTGCATTCTGTATCTAACCCTGTGCTGTACCTGTCCTGGGAGTGGTTGATAGTAAAGCTCCCCCTGCAAAACCTCTGTACCAAACCCGTGCACTACCTGCCCTTCGAGTGTTTGATTGGACAGTTTAGTGGTAGCTTTTCTCTGTATCTAACCCCTGCTGTACCTGCCATGGTGGTGTTTGATGGCACAATGTAAGGGGAGCTTTACTCTGTATCTAACTCAGGCTGTACCTGCCCTGGAAATGTTTAAGGTCACAGTGTAGAGCGAGCTTTCCTCTCTATCTAACCCGTGCTGTACCTGCCCTGGGAGTGTTTGATGGGACCGTGTAGATGGAGCTTTACTCTATATCTAGCCATTGCTCGACCTGCCGTGGGAGTGTTTGACGGCACAATGTAGTGAGATCTTTACTCTGTATCTAACCTGTGCTGTTCCTGCCCTGGAAGTGTTTGATGCGACAGTGTTGAGGGAGCCTAAATTATAATCCTTAATAATCATTTACAAAAGGTTTATAAAGTGTTATTAAGAATTATAATGATTTATAAATGATTATTTACCATTAGCATAATTTGCATCATTTTGTACCCCATTTAAATCCCTTTATAATTTTGTATAATCCTTTATAATCCTTTGCCAATCATTATAGCCCTTTATAAGCCTTTGTCAATCATTAGAACCATTTATATTCCTTTATAATTCATCAATACTCTTTATATTCTATTGTAACCCTTTATATATTATAATACTTTAAATTCTTTTATAATCATGTATAACCTAGCATAAACCTTTATTACCCTTTATAAAGTGTCAGGATACACCGTAGGGATAATGGGTATGTACTCAAATAGGCAGGACGTGACATGGTGTTTGCAGGGATCTGTGTTTTGGGGCCTCAACTATTCACAATATTTCTTCATGACTTAGATGATGTTATCGAAAGTCATATATCCAAATTTGCCGATGACACAAAGATAGGCAGCATTGTAGAAGAAAGCATAAAATTACAAAGGGATATTGATAGATTAATTGAATGGGCAAAACTATGGCAAATGGATTTCAATGTACGCAAATGTGAGGTCATTCACTTTGGACCCCAAAAGGACAGAACAGGTTACTTTCTAAATGGTGAAAAGCTAAAAACTGTGGATGTCCAAAGAGACTTGGGGGTCCAGGTACATAGATCATTAAAATGCCCTGAACAGGTACAGAAAATAATCAAAAAGGCTAATGGAATGCTGGCCTTTATATCGAGAGGACTAGAATACAAGGAGGTAGAGGTTATGCTGCAGCTTTACAAAGCCCTGGTTAGACCACACCTGGAGTACTGGGAGCTGTTCTGGGCACCACACCTTAGGAAGGATATATTGGCCTTGGAGGGAGTGCAGCGCATGTTTACCAGAATGATACCCAGACTTCAAGGATTAAGTTACGAGAAGAGATTACACAAACTAGGGTTGTATTCCCTAGAATTTAGAAGGTTAAGGGGTGATCTGAGCGAAGTTTTCAGGATATTAAGGGGAACAGATAGAGTAGAGAGAGAAACTATTTCCACTGGTTGGGAATTCTAGGACTGGGGACATAGTCTAAAAATTAGAGACAGTCCTTTCAGGAGTGAAATTAGGAAACACTTCTACACACAGAGTGGTAGAAGTTTGAACTCTCTTCCACAAACGGCAATTGATGCTAGATCAATTGTTAATTTTAAACTGGAGATTTATTGCTTTATGTTAAACAAAGCTATTAAGGGATATGGGCCAAAGGCAGGTATATGGAGTTAGATCACAGAGCAGTCATGATCGCATTGAATGGCGGAACAGGCTCGAGGGGCTGAATGGCCGACTCCTCTTCCTATGTTCCCGAGTGTAGGATCCGTTGACTTGTTAGCCCTCCCCAAATGCATTACCTCACAGTTCTCCGGATTGAATTCCATTTGCCACAATCTTCCTGCATGTAGCATGAGTTATACACAGAGCAAAGCTCCCTTTACACTGCCCCATCAAACAGTCCAAGGGCAGGTACAGCACAGGTTAGATAGAGAGATACAGAGTAAAGCTCCCTTTACACTGCCCAATCAAACAGTCCAAGGGCAGGTTCAGCACAGGTTAGATAGAGAGATACAGAGTAAAGCTCCCTTTACACTGCCCAATCAAACAGTCCAAGGGCAGGTACAACACAGGTTAGATAGAGAGATACAGAGTAAAGCTTCCTCTACACTGTCCACTCAAACACTCGCAGGGCAGGTACAGCGCGGGTGACATGCAAAGCTCCCTCTAATACATCATGTGCAGCGTACAGCTCCCTTGACACTACCCAATGAAGCACAACCAGCTGGGGTACAGCATGGGGTGAATACAGAATAAAGATCCCTCTACATGTCAAGTGTCAAACACTCCCGGGTGAAGTACGGTCAAGGTTTATCTACGAGTTAAGATCCGCTCAACTTGCCACATCAAAGGCCGAGCCTGACGGCAGATGTTGAACAGCTCCCAGTATCTGGTTAGACTCTCACCTCGGCAAAATCCTGGACTGATGGGATTTCAGTAAAGTTCCTCACCTTTCCAATCATTGTTGAAGCTTCCCGTTTTATCCCATCTCCCACACTGGGGGTCTCGGTCCCACCAGACCTGCTCTGTGAAGCCAGCGATATTTTTCCAGTCCAGTCAGTGTGGCGATGATTTGACTTCTCTCTCTCCACCTTCATGAGAGATTGTTCACTCCCAGAGACTGTCAATAGAAAAATGTTTCATTTTAATCCCAGAATACAGGAGGAGCATTTTTGTGACCATAATTGAAATTAATGAGTGTGTTTGAATTACTTACTTTAATATTAAATAGTTCTTTTCTGTCCTTTGTCATGTTTGTTGGGACTAAACTCACTCCCTGTGTCAGCTGTCACTCCAGCTCCTCCCACACTGACATCCCACTGATGGGATGTAACAAGGGGCGGGGCCCTGACTCCAGGTGACATCACAGGAGCCAATCACACAGCAGCCAGGAACGATGTCACAAAGCGGCCGGGGCCCCTCCCACTCGAGGTGTCACAGGGTCACATTGACCAGGCTCTGCTCCTGGTGTGCAGTCTCACTGGGCATGAACACAGGGTGTACAATCAGCCCCGTCTCCGGGAATGAACCGGGATCCTGCCCGACATCTCCCCCGAGTTTTATTTCCATCGGTGTAAAATGGGTGGCTGATTCACAATCACCCAGTTTGTACTATAGCACCTACTATAAGTCAAACTCCACCCCAGTGTTTCTTTCCCTCTCGACGTATCTGCTCCCTCACTGACTCTGCCTCTCTCTCTCTGCCTCTCTCCGCAGTGAGGGATACGTCTGGGGTTGGGATCATACTGTGCGGAAAGGATCAGAATATCAGTTAGCCTCTCTTCCCGCTCCCACATCGTTACCTCTGGTGTCCCCCAAGGATCTATCCTTGGCCCCCTCCTATTTATCATCTACACGTTGCCCCTTGGCGACATCATCTGAAAACACAGCGTCAGTTTCCACATGTACACTGACGACACCCAGCTCTACCTCACTACCTCTTCTCTCGACTCCGCCACGGTGTCTACATTGTCAGACTGCTTGACCGACATCCAGTTCTGGATGAGCAAAAATTTTCTCCATTTAAACAATGGGAAGTCCGAAGCCATTGTTTTTGGTCCCCGCCACCAACTCCGTTCCCTAGCCACTGACTCCATCCCTCTCCCTAACATCTGCCTGAGGCTGAACCGCACTAATCACAACATTGGTGCCATATTTGACCCTGAAATGAGCTTCCGACCACATATCCACAGCATAACAAAGGCCGCCTACTTCCACCTCCGTAACATCCATGCCTTTGTTACTTCTAGACTTGACTATTCCAACGCACTCCTGACTGGCCTCCCACATTCCACCCGATGTAAACTTGAGATCATCCAAAACTCGGCTGCCCGTGTCCTAACTCGTACCAAGTCCCGTTCGCCCATCTCCCCTGTGCTCGCTGACCTACACTGGCTCCGGGTTAAGCAACACCCCGATTTCAAAATTATCATCCTTGTTTTCAAATCCCTCCGTGGCCTCGCCCCTTCCTATCTCTAATCTCCTTCAGCACCCGCCCCCCCCCCCAGCCCTCACAGTAACACTATGATTCAGTGGGTATGCGAGCTGCTGGTTTAGTGGGGAGGTGAGCTGCTGGTTTAGTGGGGCAGTGAGCTGCTGGTTTAGTGGGGCGGTGAGCTGCTGGTTTAGTGGGGCAGTGAGCTGCTATCATTCGTTGTTCTTGCCCATTAATCTCTATCAGTTTGTTCTTTACTCTCCCACACAGGGGTGTTCATTACCTGCATCTGTAACCTTCAAACCCTCACAGCTTCCAATGTCCTTTACAAAAGGAACTGATTCTCTGGCCACACTCCCCAGCAGTCCCCCAGACACCCTGCTGGCATTAAATTCAATCTTCACACTCAGCCCTGCTTGGCAGCAGATGTGTGTCTATCTGGAGTGTGTTTTAACCTAACATAATCCCTAGTTATTCTAGTTTAATATTGAAATAATTCTATATCTCAACCAGTGTATTCTATTTAATAATCTATATATACCAATACTTACAAGAACTTTTAAAAGAGCTGCTTTCAGAATGAATTCGCTGGTGTTTCAGCAGACTGGATGACCTTGTGAATCCCTTCGCACACACGGAGCAGGTGAACGGATTCTCTCCAGTGTGAACATGCTGGTGTTCATTGAGGTGGGAAGACTGAATCTCTTCCCACAGTGAAAGCGACTGAATGGTCTCTCGTCAGTGTGAACTCGCTGGTGTTTCAGCAGGATGGATGACCGACTGAATCCTTTCCCACATACAGAGCGGGTGAACAGTCTCTCCCCAGTGTGACTGCGCCAATGAATTTACATCTCAGACGGATAATTGAATCCCTTCTCACAGTCCCCACATTCCCACGGTTTCTCCAAGGTCCATCTGTCTCTCCTGGTTGGACGATCGGTTGAAGCCTCGTCCACACACAGAACACGTGTACGGTTTCTCCCCACTGTGAATGGTGCGAAGTTTTTTCAGGCTGTGTAACATGATGACAGCTCTCTCCACAGTCAGTGCACTGGAACACTCTCGCTCAAGTGTGAATGGGTCTTGGTGCTTTCCCAATCACATGATGTTTGAAATCCTTTCCCACACACAAGAACAGAGAAAGGTTTCTCCTTCCACATTCAAAGGCCGATGATATTCAGGTCCTGATGAATCGAGTGACTGTCAGATCTTGGCATGATGTTTGGTTGAGTTTCTGGTCTGCAAATCCTCCCCTTCCAATACCCTGAAAAAGGAGATTACAAAAGTCATCACTGTAAGTACAGGACAGAAATTCAGAACAGACAATTCTAGTTTCTATGGAACAATCTTTCCTCTCTTGTTTCACCCAAAAGCTGTAAATTCCTGTCCCACACACTCTCCCTCTCCCTGTGCTGAAATCCTTACCCATTGCACCATATCTTTGCCCCTCTCCCACTCTCTCCCTCCCTCTGCTCTGCTTGGCTCCATTTCTACAGCCCCTGTGTGCGATGAGTGTGATGGAATAATCTCCACTTTCCTGGATGAGTACAGCTCCAACAACACTCAAGAAGCTCGACACCATCCAGGACAAAGCAGCCCGCATGATTGACACCCCATCCACCACCTTAAACATTCACTCCCTCCACCACCGGCGTACTGTGGCTTGTACCATCTACAAGATGCACTGCAGCAACTCGCCAAGGCTTCATCGGCAGCACCTCCCAAACCCGCGACCTCTTCCACCTAGAAGGACAAGGGCAGCAGGCACATGGGAACACCACCACCTCCAAGTTCCCCTCCAAGTCATGCACCATCCTGATTTGGAATTATATCGCCGATCCTTCATCGTCGCTGGGTCAAAATCCTGGAACTCCCTCCCGAACAGCACTGTGGGAGTACCTTCACCACACGGACTGCAGCGGTTCAAGAAGGTAGCTCACCACCACCTTCTCAAGGGCAGTTAGGGATGGGCAATAAATGCTGGTTTTGCCAGGGATGCCCACATCACATAAACTAATATTAAAAAATGCTTCTGCTGCAGCTGCACTGGGAGAGGGACGCGCATGCGCCCTGACAACCGCCCTGTCCAAGATGGCGGCGCGGGGACAAGTCCCGTCTACCTTCACCAAGATGGCGGCCGGTTGCCGGGGTAACCCGGGCCTGCAGCCGCGGAGAAAGCCTTCAGTAAGGTGGCGGACAGTCGCCCCGTTGATTCCGGCGGCTGGGCCAGGCGCCGCGGCGCAAACACTGGGCCCGCCGTGTCTTATTCCGGGCCTGAGGCCGACGCCGGGTGTTTATTAAGTTTCCCAGTCCAGCCGCGGCGCCTATTCCTCCCCGGCCCCCACAATCTCCTCCCGCCTCCCGAATCGCTTGTTCGGCCATTAGTACAACAGGAAATGCTCTGACGAAGGTCATCGACCTGAACCGTTCGATCTGCTTCTCTCGAATCGTTGTTGTTGTTGATCCGCCATTGCTCCCACACGTCATCACCCGCACTGCGCATGCTCGGACCACGCCCCGGACCCGCGCCTGCGCACTGGGCTCATGTAGTAATTGATAGGGCAATTTCTGCCGCGCGGCGTATCCTGGGTAAATACACCGCCATTGAATGCTCCAAATGGTGAAGTGAACATTCACATATTCAGATTGGGCCGTTGTTCACTATCTGTAGGGGGGTGACATTAAGTTGCCCCAGTGTCAGCAGGAGGGGACATAACCCATTAAGGCAAGTGTCCCAGCACACCACAAATCTCCAGTAACAGTTCTGACAAAGGGCCATCGACCCGAAACTTTGGCTCTGTTTCTCTCTCCTCGGTGCTGCCTGACCTGCTGAGTGTTTCCAGCATTTTCGGTTGTTTTTCCAGTAATAAGTATGTACAATACAGCCACACACACAAACAATAATTAAATCACAATGTGATTGTGAGGATCGATTATCACCTCACTGACCTGCGGTGCCCTCCGGTCACGGAATGATCGCACGGGTGGACACCCCATGCTCCCTCTCCAGGGCCACCTGGGCACGGACAAGACCACGGAAGAGGAGCTGGAATCCAGAGACGCCCCGCCTACCCTGAATCTACAAATTGCTGATTCAGCCAAGCCCAAGAGCAGGTCCAGGAGAAGATCTGCCGCCTCACTCACCCCACTCTGCACCAGGCGGCCAAAGATTAGGAGCCTGGGGCTAAAATGTAACCAAACGTTGAGCAGCTGCCACTTCAGGTAACGATACTGAGGCTGCAACCTCTCACATTGAAAATATATATGGCCCATGGAATCCTCAAGGCCATAATAACCACGGCCGGAATTGTGCCTACCTGGGCAGGTCTGGTGCGGGCGATGGCAATGACGGGTCATGACCCCGCTGCTGAAAATGACTTTATGTTAATAGGGCCTATTAAGCCCGCCCAGCGCGTTACCCGGTCTAATTAAATGACGCGGGTCTGGTCTGTTGACGTAATCGATGACGCGTTTTCAGCCGGGAGCTTAAAAGGGGCCATGGCCACGTTGGATTTGAATGTCAATGTAACATAGTGCTGCCGGTGCACTGCAGCATTGGAGTGCTGCAAACACTGACAATGACTGCACAGAGGCAGAGGGCTGCTCCCAGGTTGTCCGATGGCTCCCTCCATATGATTATAAAGTGAGTCAAAGCACCAAGTGTGGTCCTCTCCTCTTCCAATGGATGGAAGAGACCTCCCCAGGACACCAAAATAGCCTGGTTGGAGATTGCAGAGGGGGTCACCAGCAGGGATGTTGTCAGGAAGACCTGGGTGCAGTGCCACAAACATTTCAATGATCTCATTAGATCAGGAAACGTGAGTACAAAGCCACACTCACCTTTATCTTGCTGTGCCTCTCATCACACCCCCATCAATCTGCCTTCCCAACCCTACCCCTGTACATTCTTACTCACACCAACAAACCTTGCACATCCACCCACCCCTCTCTTTCTATTTACATAATCACATCCCCATCTCACTAGTCACCCCTCGCACTCACCCTCATCCTAGTGCAATCATACCAAATAACAACACACAAGGAGGCCAATTGTCTTTGGCACCCCACTCCATCATATTCACCCTCTAAATATCTACCCCATCCATTCCTGACATTCATTCCATCACTCTCACTCAAACTTCTCTTCTTTCCCTCCTTGCAGCAAAAGAGAGTCCACAATAAGAGGGAGAAGGGGAGAACCGGTGGTGGCACTCCATCATTTGTAAACCTTACAACAGCAGAGGAGGCTGCTTTAGAAATATCTGGAGTTGCTGAGCAGCTGGAGGTGGGAGACGGAGAGAGTGGGACATCTCAGCAACCTAGTGACAGAGTTACATATCATACAGCTACGTGGCATACATCAGTCACTCATATGGGCACTGATCTCACTGAATGTTCATCATGTGCATAATGGTATCTGTACCCATTCTTCACATGACATATCTAACTCATATCTTCACTCTCCCACAGGTCCATCAAGAGCTCCGTCCCTTCACTGTCCAGGAGGAAGAGGAAGATGACTCCTCAGAGGAGCCGCCAGCCTCTGAGGGTGCACCATCACCAGAGATAAGCGCACCCAGCGCAAGGGCAGACACGCACACCTCGGTGGGTCCCACACGAGATAGAGTAGTGTTGTCATCTGGTGTCTCACAACTCACAAGTGTGCAAGAGCAGATGGTGGAGAGAGAGAAGGCAGTGGAGACCCCTTGCCGGAGGGCGCAGGACGCTCCCAGCTCTGCTCAGCTGCATGCAGACGCTGAGCCTGGGGGCCATCCAGAAAGAGGGTGATCCTGGAGGTGCAGCAAGAAGTGCAGGGGGGCTCCGACAGGTTTTGCGAGCGCGAAGTCTGCAAATGTTCAGAGAATGGAGGAGTCCATCTCCAACATGACCACTACCATGTCACAGACGATGGTGACTGTAGGCTCCTCCATGGATAGGATGGGCAGCTACATGGAGCAGCTAATGCGCCACTCGGAGGAGCACATGGTCTTTATGGAGGATAGATGGCTATGTATAGAGAATAGTTGGCAGAGGCTCATAGACCTCCTCTCTAGGAGGGATGTCAGCATAGACGTGGGTCCTCATGGCCTCACTGCTGTGCAGCAAGGTGCTCTCCACCTCCTTGGCAGCAGGGAAGTGAGCAGGCTGCCTCTACCTCTGCTGAAGCCACAGGCGAGCACCTCGTAGATGCATGCAGAAGAGAAAGATGACACACAAGTGTAAGATCTTTATGATCTCAGAGTTCTTGGACGAGACACCAATAGGCAGCAGCCAGTATGTTTGAGCAATAGATCAAGATTTATTAAGCTTACAGTGTAATAGACTGAACAGCAGGCGATAGTTTAACGAGTAGCTCACAGCCCTTGGTCTCTGGAACCTCTCGGACACAGGTGACGTCATCTTCAGTCTGTTCCTTTGTTCTTGCAGTCGGTCTGTGTAAAGTTGTTCTTCGAGTTTTCAGGTTTTAACCCATTTCTTATCAAAAGTTCTTTGGGCATTGTCCATATATGGTCTTTAACAAAATCACCTATTTTAATTGGTTCTAATGGTCAAAATACCATCGTCACTCAGACTAAGTTTAGCATCTTGGCCCCGCCTTTCCAGTATTTTTCCTTCAACTTTACCCTGTTCATCGTTATCTTGTTTATAGTTCTTCACCCCATTGGAATTTACCTTATCTCTCTCATTTCTAGCTTCCCTGGTACAGGCAGTACAAGGCCTCATAAGCTGCGTAAGCTGCGATACTGTCCGTTATCAGAGCCAGTCTTGACTAGTCCTGGCTGTCTTTGCAGTTACATTTTGAGCAAGCCTTAGCAATTTATGCACAAGTCATTACAGGTCACACTGAATATAGATATTTGGTTAATGTGAAGTTCACTATTCTACACTCACACTTATACATGTTATTACTAAAAACATCCAAGTATCAGTCTTTTGTACACAAGTATAATTCACAAGGCTAGCCACTTGGGTGTTTTATCGAATGTTTATGTAAAGTTTCCGTTAATGTGCTGTCAAACATCAAAATTCATATTTTCAACACTTTCCGGTCTTGGACAGATCTGTGTGCACCTTTGCAAGTGGATTAATGAGTTGCAGTGAATGGTGAGACATAACGGTACCTCCAGCAATGGTGGTGAGTGTGAAAGGAATGGCTTGGTCATTGCAGGGATGCTTTACGGTGTTGCTGTGGGGGGTGCCAACCTGGAGCATCATGTGGCAGCTGTAAGGGTGTAAAGCGTCAAGTGAAGTAAATCTGGCCATGGTGAGGCCATCCCTGGCCTGCCGGGCAGCAATGTGCTCGGGTGCTGATGCGCTCTGTCCTCTGCAGCATCAAGTGATTGTGGAGAAGGTTGGTGGTGTTGTTGGTGCTGATGGTGTGCCTGGTACTGCTGGTGTTGGGGCTCACCGTGGTCAGATTCTGAGGACCAATGTGAGACAGTATAAACGGCATCCATGCTGATGGAATAGATGGCAGGTGAAGTAGAGATGACAGAAGCAATCTGTCAATTGTGAGAGAGGTTCTCCCAATGAGGTGACACTGGATGGAGACTTTGCTGGAAAGACTGCAACCTGCAGAATCTGTGCTGGGAATGCCGTGAGAAACAGCTTCTGCTGAGGAAAGTGATCATTAGTCAGGTGGTAATTTTTATACTACATTTGATGCTGACAAGTAATCAGCTGGAGCAATGGCCACTGAACTCCTGCCTCAGGTTGACTGACGTGATTCCCGAGCAGCGTGCACCCCGTGGCCATCCAGTTCAATTTAAAAGGTGAGGTTAAACTCACTGTTAAAGGTTTGACAGCTAAATACTAATAATTTAAACAGAAAATGCTGGAAATCAGCATTTTCTGGGGTGGTAGCGGGCGCGATCGGAGGCGGGTCCGGTGGGAAAGTTGTTATTTCTGTGAACCGGTCGGGAACCCACTGTCATCCCGCTCCCACGCACCTGTCCCCCAGGTGCGTCTATCAGCGTGGATCCGACCTGTCCGGCAGAGGCGGGCGACCCAATTTCAATTATTAGTACAAAAGCAAAATACTGCGGATGCTGGAAATCTGAAATAAAACCAGAAAATGCTGGAAGTACTCAGCAGGTCAGGCAGCATTTGTGGAGAGAGAAACAGAGTTAATGTTTCAGGTCGATGACCGTTCGTCAGAACTGGAAAAAGTTGGAGATGGAACTGGTCTTTAATTCAGTGTCGAGGCAGGGAAAGGGGGGAGGGGAGGAAAGAACAAATGTGAAGGTCTGTGATTGGATGGAAGGCAGGAGAGATTAAGAGACAAAAGGGATGATGGTGCGAGGCAAAAGGAGATGGTAATGGGACAAGTTAAGAAACAAAAGATGACTCTAGATGAAGTGTAAATGGCAATGGCAGAATGATCGACAGCTGCCGTGTGAGAGAGAGAAAACATGAACAAAATGATAGGGGCAGAGGTTATGGTCTGAATTTGTTGATCTCGATGTTGGGTCCATAAAACTGTAAAGTGCTTAATCAAAAGATGAGGTGCTGATCCATGAGCTTATGTGAGCTTCATTGGAACAGTAGAAGGGGCCGAGAATGGAGAGGTCAGAGGGGGAGTGAAGCGGAGAATTAAAGTGACAGGCGACTGAAATCTCGGGGTCACCCTTACGGACTGAACGGAGGTGTTCCGCAAAGCGATCACTCAATGTGCGTTTGGTCTCCCCAATGTACAGGAGACTGCATCGTGAGCAGCGAATACAGGATACTAAATTGCAAGAAGTATTAGCAAATCGCTGTTTCGCCTGGAAGGAGTGTTTGGGGCCCTGGACAGTGAGAAGGGGAGAGATAAAAGGGCAGGTGTTGCATCTCCTGTGCTTGCACGGGAAGGTGCCTGGCGAAGGGGAAGGGGTGTTGGGGGTGAAAGAGGAGTGGACCAGGGAGTTGCAGAGGGAGCGGTCCCTTCAGAATGCTGAAAGGGGAGGTGAGAGGAAGATGTGTTTGGTGGTGGGATCATGCTGGAGGTGGCAGAAATGGAGGAGGATGACCCGCTGAATGTGGAGGCTGGTGGGGGGAAAGTTTTTTTTTTTCAATTTCCTCTCTGACCCCGAAGGCCGAGCTTAATTCTCTTACGCTCCCAGCTCAATGAATTTCAAGCTCAGCATTCGGAACAAGGTGGATGAATTAGCTGAGCAAATAGAGGTAAATTAATATGATTTGATTGGGATTACCGAAACATGGCTCCAGATTTGCCAAGGCTGGGAACTCAACATACAGGGGTACTCAATATTCAGGAAAGATAAGCAAACAGGAAAGGGAGGTGGGGTAGCATTGCTGGTTAAACAGGGGATTAACACAATTGAAAGGAAGGATATTAGCTCTGATGATGTGGAATCTGTATGGGTTGAACTGAGAAATAACAAGGTGCAGAAACGTTAGTGGGAGTGATATATAGACCTCCAAACAGTAATGCGGAGGTTGGGGATGGCAATAAAAGTGAAAAATAGAGAAGCGTGCAATAAGGGCACAGCAGTCATCATGGGTGAATTTAATCTACATATAGATTGGGCTAACCAAATTAGTAACAATACTATGCAGGAGGAATTCCTGGAGTGTTTACGGGATGGTTTCCTGGACCAATATGTCGAGGAACCAACCAGAGATCAGGCCATTTTAGACTGGGTATTATGCAATGAGAAAGGATTAATTAGCAATCTTGCTGTGCGAGGCCCCTTGGGTCGGAACGATCATAATATGATAGAATTCTTCATTAGGATGGAGAGTGAAGTAGTTGAATCAGAGATTAGGGTCCTGAATTTAAATAAAGGAAACTACGATGGTATGAGGTGCGAGTTGGGTAGGATTGATTGGGGAATGTCACTCAAAGGGTTGATTTATGGATAGGCAATAGCAAACATTCAAGGACCGCATGGACGACCTACAGAATTTTTAACCCAGTTTGGCATAAGAATAAAACAAAAAGGGTGACTCAACCGTGGCTAACAAGGGAAATTAGGGATAGCATAAGATCTAAGGAGAGGGCATATAAATTGGCCAGAAAAAGCAGTAACCCTGAGGATTGGGAGAAGTTTAAGATTCAACAAAGGAGGACAAAGGGATTAATTAAGAAAGGGAAAATAGAATACGAGAGTAAACTTAAAGGGAACATAAAAACTGACTGTAAAAGCTTTTATAGATATGTGAAGAGAAAAAGATTAGTGAAATCAAGCATAGGTCCCTTGCAGTCATAATCAGGGGAACTTATAATGGGGATCAAAGTAATGTCACACCAATTAAATACATATTTTGGTTCTGTCTTCACAAAGGAGGACACAAAAAACCTCCCAGATATGTCGGGGAACATCGGGTCTAATGAGAGGGAGGAACTGAAAGAAATCAGTAATTGTAGGGAAATGGTGTTAGGGAAATTGACGGGATTGAAGGCTGATAAATCCCCAGGGCCTGATAATCTACATCCTAGGGTACTTAAGGAAGTGGCCCTGGAAATAGTAGATGCATTGCTGATCATCTTCCAACATTCGATGGAATCTGGAACAGAACCCATGGATTGGAGGGTAGCTAATGTTACCCCACTATACAAAAAGGGTGGTAGAGAGAAAACATGGAATTACAGACCGGTAAGCCTGACATCGGTAGTGGGGAAAATGCTAGAGTCCATTATAAAAGATGTAATAGCAGAGCACTTGGAAAACAGTGACAGGATCGGACCAAGTCAGCATGAATTTACAAAAGGTAAATCATGCTTGACTAATCTACTGGAACTCTTGAGGATGTAACTGGTCAAATAGATAAGGGAGAACCAGTAGATGTTGTGTATTTGGACTTCCAAAAGCCTTTTGATAAGGTCCCGCATAAGAGATTAGCGTGTAAAGTTAAGGCACATGGGTTTGGGGGCAAGGTATTGACTTGGATAGAGAACTGGTTGGCAGACAGAAATCAAACAGTTAGAATACACGGGTCTTTTTCCGAGTGGCAGGCAGTGACTAGTGGGGTACCGCAGGGGTCGGTCCTTGGACCCCAGCTCTTCACAATATATATTAATGATCTAGACAAGGGAACTGGATGTAATATCTCCAAGTTTGCAGACGACACAAAGCTGGGTGGGCGTGTGTGCTGCGAGGAGGATGCCGAGAAACTCCAGGATGATTTGGACAGCTTGGGTGATTGGGCAACAGCGTGGCAGATGCAATATAACGTGGATAAATGCGAGGTTATCCACTTTGGTGTCAAAAACAGAAAGGCAGATTATTATCTGAATGGCAATAGATTGGGAGAAGGGGAATTGCAACGACCCAGGTGTCCTTGTGCACCAGTCGCTGAACGTAAGCATGCAGGTGAAGCAGGCGGTTAAGAAGGCAAATGGCATGTTGGCCTTCATAACGAGAGGGTTTGAGTATAGGAACAGGGATGTCCTGCTGCAGTTGTACAGGCCCTTGGTGAGACCACACCTTGAGTACTGTGTGCAGTTTTGGTCGCCTTATCTGAGGAAGGATGTTCTTGCCATGGAAGGAGTTCAGCGAAGATTCACAAGGCTGATACCCGGGATGGCAGGAATGACGTATGAAGAGAGATTGGTTTGATTGGACTTATACTTGCTGGAGTTTAGAAGAATGAGAGGGGTTCTCATTGAAACTTATAAAATTCTAACAGGACTAGACAAACTAGATGCAGGAAGGATGTTTCCGATGGCGGGGAGTCCAGAACCAGGTGTCACAGTCTAAGGATAAGGGGTAAGCCAGTTAGGACAGAAATGAGGAGGAATTTCTTCACCCAGAGAGTGGTGAACCTGTGGAATTAACTGCCACAGAAGGCAGTAGAGGCCAATTCATTAAATAGATTCAAGAAGGAGTTGGATATATTTCTTATTGCTAAAGGGATCAATGGATATGGGGAGAAAGCAGGGACAGGGTACTGAATTTGGATGATCAGCCATGATCGCATTGAATGGCAGAGATGGCTAGAGGGGCCGAATGGCCTACTCCTTCTCCTATGAGTCTATGAGTCTATGAGATCCAAACCCCAACATTGTCATTAAACCTGCTGACAAGGGTGGTGCTGTTGTTGTTTGGCGAACCGACCTCTACCGTGCGGAGGCTGAACGCCAACTCTCCGACACCTCCTCCTCCGACCTCTGCCTGGACAATGGCCCCACCACCGAACATCAAGCCACCATTTCCTAGACTGTCACTGGCCTCATCTCCTCTGGAGATCTTCCCTCCACGGCCGCCAGCCTCATAATTCCCCAATCCCGCACAGCCCTCCTCTACCTCCTTCCCTCGATCCACAAACAGGTCTGCCCTGGTAGACGCATCGTTTCAGCCTATCCTTGCCCCACGGAACGTAACTCTTCCTATCTCGACTCTATTTTCTCTCCCCTTGTCCAGTCTCTTCCCACCTACATCAGCCACTCTTCCGACGCCCACTGACAATTTAACAGTTTCCAGTTTCCTGGCCCCAACCGTCTCCATTTCACTATGGATGTCCAATCCCTCTACACATCCATCCCCCACCAGGACGGCCTGAGGGCGCTCCGCTTCTTCCTAGAAAAGAGGCCCAATCAGTCCCGATCCACCACCACCCTCCTCCGCCTGGCTGAACTTCTTCTCACATTGAACAACTTATCCTTTGACTCCAGTCACTTCCTCCAAATTAAAGGTGTTGCTATGGGAACCCGCATGGGTACTCGCTATGCCTGCCTTTTCGTGGGATATGTGGAACATTCTTTTTTCCAGTCCTACTCAGGTCCCCTCCCTCACCTCTTTTTCTGGTACATTGATAACTTTATCGGTGCTGGTTCCTGCTCTCGCCCTGAACGAGAAAATGTCATTCATTTTGCTTCCAATCTCCACCCTTCCCTCACCTTCACATAGTCCATCTGTGGCTCTTCCCTTGCCTTCCTTGAGTTCTCCGTCTCCATCTCTGGGGATAGGTTATTAACAAACATTCACTGTAAGCCCACTGACTCCCACAGCTACCTGGACTACACTTCCTCCCACCCCGCTTCCTGTAAGGACTCTATTCCATTCTCCCAATTTCTCTGTCTCCTCTGCATCTGCTCTGACGATGCCACCTTCCATACTGGAGCTTCCGACATGTCTTCCTTTTTCAACAACTGAGGATTCCCCTCTACTGTGGTTGACACGGCCCTTGACCGTGTCCGTTCTATTTCCCGCACTTCTGCTCTCACCCCTTTGCCTCCCTCCTGGAACCACGATAGGCTTTCCCTTGTCCTCATCTTTCACCCCACCAGCCTCCACATTCAACAGATCATCCTCTGCCATTTCAGCCACCTCTAGCGTGATCCCTTTCAGCATTCCAAAGAGAATACTCTCTCCAAAACATCCTGGCCCACTCCTCTATCACCCCCAACAACCCGCTGCACTTCCCACGGCAGCTTACATGCAAGCCTGTACACTGGGGAGATCAAACGCACATTGGATGACCGCTTTGCGGAACACCTCCCTGCAGTCTGTAACGGTGATCCCGAGCTTCCGGTCGCCTGTCACCTTAATTCTCCGCTCCATTCCCACTCTGACCTCTCCGTCCTCGGCCTCTTATACTGTTCCAATGAAGCTCAACGTAAGCTCAAGGATCAGCACCTCAGCTTTCGATTAGGCACTTTACAGCCTTCTGGACTCAACAATAAGTTCAACAAATTCAGACCATAACCTCAGCCCCATCATTTTTTTCATTTTTTCTCTCTCTCACACGGCAGCTGTCGATCATTCTGCCTTTGCCATTTACACTTCATCTAGAGTCATCTTTTGTTTCTTAATTTGTCCCATTACCATCTCCTTTTGCCTTGGACCATCATTTCTTTTGTTTCTTAATCCCTCCTGCCTTCCATCCTACCACAGACCTTCACATTTGTTCTTTCCTCCCCTCCCGCCTTTCCCTGCCTCTATACCTGCTTAAAAACCTGTTCCATCTCCAACTTTTTCCAGTTCTCACGAAGGTTCATCGACCTGAAACATGAACTCTGATTCTCTCTCCACAAATGCTGCCTGACCTGCTGAGTACTTCCAGCATTTTCTATTTTTACTTCAGATTTCCAGCATCCGCAGTATTTTGCTTTTGTACTAATAATTGAAATTGGGTCGCCCGCCTCTGCTGGTCAGGGCGGATCCACGCTGACAGACGCACCTGGGGGACAGGCGCGTGGGAGCGGGATGACAGTGGGGTCCTGACCCGTTCACAGAAATTACAACTTTCCCACCAGACCCACCTCCGATCACGCCCGCTACCACCCCAGAAAATGAGTATTTCCAGCATTTTCTGTTTAAATTATTAGTAGTTAGCTGTCAGACCTTTAAGACTGGTTTTAACCTTACCTTTTAAATTGAACTGGATGGCCACGGGGTGCACGCTGCTCGGGAATCACGTCAGTCAACCTGAGGCAGGAGTTCAGTGGCCATTGCTCCAGCTGATTACTTGTCAGCATCAAATGTAGTATAAATACTCCCACCTGATTGATGATCACTTTCCTCAGCAGAAGCTGTTTCTCACTGCATTCCCAGCACAGATTCTGCAGGCTGCAGTCTTTCCAGCAAAGTCTCCATCCAGTGTCACCTCATTGGGAGATCCTCTCTCACTATTGACAGATTGCTTCAGTCATCTCTACTTCACCTGCCATCTATTCCATCAGCATGGATGCCGTTTATACTGTCTCACCTTGGTCCTCAGAATTCTACCACGATGAGCCCCAACACCAGCAGTACCAGTCACACCAGCAGCACCAACAACAACACCAACCTTCTCCGCAATCATTTGATGCTGCAGAGGACAGAGCGCATCAGCACCCGAGCAGATTGCTGCCCGGCAGGCCAGAGCTGGCCTCACCATGGCCAGATCTACTTCACTTGACGCTGTACATCCTTACAGCTGCCTATTGATGCTCCAGGTTGGCACCACCCCACAGCAACACCGTAAAGCTTCCCTGCAATGACCAAGCCATTCCTTTCACACTCACCACCAATGCTGGAAATACCGTTATGTCTCACCTTCACTGCAACTCATTAAGCCACATGCGAAGGTGCACACAGATCTGTCCAAGACCGGAAGTGTTGAAAATATGTATTTTTATATTTGACAGCACATTAACGGAAACTTTACATAAACATTCGATAAAACACTCAAGTGGCTACCCTTGTAAATTTTACTTGTGTACGAAAGACTGATACTTGGATGTTTTTAGTAATAACATCTATAAGTGTGAGTGTAGAATAGTGAGCTTCACATTAACCAAATATCTATATTCAGTGTGACCTGTAATGACTTGTGCATAAATTGCTGAGGCTTGCTCAAAATGTAACTGTAAAGACAGCCAGAACTAGTCAAGACTATCTCTGATAACGGACAGTATCGCAGCTTACGCAGCTTATGAGGCCTTGTACTGCCTGTATCAGGGAAGCTAGAAATGAGATAGATAAGGTCAATTCCAATAGGGTGAAGAACTATAAACAAGATGACGATGAACAGGAAAAAGTTGGAGGAAAAATACTGGAAAAGTGAGGCCAAGATGCTAAACTTAGTCTGAGTGACGATGGTGTTTTGATCATTAGAACCAATTAAAATAGGTGATTTTGTGAAAGACCATACATGGACAATGCCCGCATGAACTTTTGATAAGATATGGGTTAAAACCTGAAAACTCGAAAAATAACTTTACACAGACCTACTGCAAGAACAAAGGAACAGACTGAAGATGACGTCACTTGTGTCCCAGAGGTTCCAGAGTCCAAGGGCGGCGAGCTACTCGTTAAACTATCGCCTGCTCTTCAGTCTATTACGCTGTAAGCTTAATAAATCTTGCTCTATTGCTCAAACATACTGGCTGCTGCCTATTGGTGTCTAGTCCAAGAACTCTCAGAGATCATAATAATGAAACAGTTTGGGTGGAGATAAGGAATAAAAAGGGGGAAAAAACACTAGTGGGAGTAGTATATAGGCCTCCTAATAGTTGCAACTCTGCTGGAAGAAGTATTAATCAGGAAATAGTTGGGGCATGTAATAAGGGAACAGCTATAATTATGGGGGATTTTAACTATCATATTAACTGGACAAATCAAATTGGGCAGGGCAGCCTTGAGGAAGAGTTTATTGAGTGTATTAGGGATGGATTTCTTGAGCAGTATGTAACTGATCCTACAAGGGGGCAAGCAACCTTGGACCTGGTCCTGTGTAATGAGTCAGGATTAATTAATAATGTCCTAGTTAAGGATCCCCTTGGAATGAGTGAAAGTGGACTGGGAAAATAGATTAAAGGGTAAGACGGTACATGAGCAGTGGTGTTCATTTAAGGAGTTATTTTACAACTTTCAAAAAATATATATTCCACTGAGGAAAAAAGGGTGTAAAAGAAATGACAGCCATCCGTGGCTAAGTAAAGAAATTAAGGATAGTATCCAACTGAAAACAACGACATATAAGGTAGCCAAACTTAGTGGGAGGATAGAAGATTGGGAAGTCTTCAAAAGACAGCAAAAAGTAATTAAAGGATTGATTAAGAAAGGGAAGATAGATTATGAAAATAAATTAGCAAAAAATATAAAAACAGATAGCAAGAGTTTCTATAGTTATATAACAAGAAAAAGGGTGGCTAAGGCAAACGTAGGTCCCTTAGAGGATGAGACCGGGAAATTAATGGTGGGAAACATGGAGATGGCAAAAATGCTGAACAAATATTTTGTTTCAGTCTTTACGGTAGAGGACACTAAGAATATCCCAACACTGGACAAACAGGGGGCTCTAGGGGGGGAGGAGCTAAATACGATTAAAATCACTAAGGAATTAGTACTCAGTAAAATAATGGGACTCAAGGCGGATAAATCCCCTGGACCTGATGGCTTACATCCAAGGGTCTTGAGGGAAGTGGCAGTAGGGATTGTGGATGCTTTGGTAATAATTTTCCAAAATTCCCTGGACTCAGCAAAGGTCCCGGCAGATTGGAAAACTGCTAATGTAACACCCTTATTTAAAAAGGGTAGTTGGCAGAAGGCTGGAAATTATAGACCAGTTAGTCTAACATCTGTGGTGGGTAAAATTTTGGAGTCTATTATTAAGGAGACAGTAACGGAACATTTAGATAAACATAATTTAATAGGACAAAGTCAGCATAGCTTTATGAAGGGGAAGTCATGTCTGACAAATTTGCTTGAGTTCTTTGAGGACATAACATACAGGGTGGATAAAGGGGAACCAATGGACGTAGTGTATTTAGACTTCCAGAAGGCATTCGACAAGGTGCCACATAAAAGATTATTGCTCAAGATAAAAAATCACTGGATTGGGGGGAATATTCTGGCATGGGTGGAGGATTGGTTATCGAACAGGAAGCAGAGAGTTGGGATAAATGGTTCATTCTCGGACTGGCAACCAGTAGCCAGTGGTGTTCCGTAGGGTTGGGTGCTGGGTCCCCAAATCTTTACAATCTATATTAACGATTTGGAGGAGGGGACCGAGTGTAACATATCAAAGTTTGCAGATGATACAAAGATGGGAGGGAAAGTAAAAAGTGAGGAGGACATAAAGAACCAACAAGGGGATATAGACAAGCTGGGTGAGTGGGCGGAGATTTGGCAGATGCAATACAATATTGGAAAATGTGAGGTTATGCACTTTGGCAGGAAAAATCAGAGAGCAAGTTATTATCTTAATGGCGAGAAACTGGAATGTACTGCAGTACAAAGGGATCTGGGGGTCCTAGTGCAAGAAAATCAAAAAGTTAGTATGCAGGTGCAGCAGGTGATCAAGAAGGCCAACGGAATGTTGGCTTTTATTGCTAGGGTGATAGATTATAAAAACAGGGAGGTATTGCTGCAGTTATATAAGGTATTGGTGAGACCGCATCTGGAATACTGCATACAGTTTTGGTGTCCATACTTAAGAAAAGACATACTTGCTCTCGAGGCAGTACAAAGAAGGTTCACTCGGTTAATCCCCGGGATGAGGGGGTGGACATATGAGGAGAGGTTGAGTAGATTGGGACTCTACTCATTGGAGTTCAGAAGAGCGAGAGGCGATCTTATTGAAACGTATAAGACTGTGAAGGGGCTTGATCGGGTGGATGCGGTGAAGATGTTCCCAAGGATGGGTGAGACTAGAACTAGGGGGCATAATCTTAGAATGAGGGGCTGCTCTTTCAAAACTGAGATGAGGAGAAACTTCTTCACTCAGAGGGTATTGGGTCTGTGGAATTTGCTGCCCCAGGAAGCTGTGCAAGCTACATCATTAAATAAATTTAAAACAGAAATAGACAGTTTCCTAGAAGTAAAGGGAATTAGGGGTTACGGGGAGCGGGCAGGAAATTGGACATGAGGCTGAGTTCGGATCGGTCGAGGCCCTGTGGGTGGCGTAGCGGGCCCAGGGGCTGAGTGGCCGGGTCCTTCTCCTACTTCTTGTGTTCTTTAGATTTGAGGTGAGGATCAGATCAGCCATTATCTTCTTGAATGGCGGAGCAGGCTCGAAGGGCCGATTGGCCTACTCCTGCTCCTATTTCTTATGTTCTTATGTTCTTATAAAGCTCTTACACTTCTGTGTCATCTTTTTCTTCTGCATGGATCTACGAGGAGCTAGCCCTGTGGCTTCAGCAGAGGTAGAGGCAGCCTGCTCTCTTCCCTGCTGCCAAGGAGGCGGAGAGCACCTTGTTGCACAGCAGTGAGGCCATGAGGACCCACGTCTATGCTGACATCCCTGTTAGAGAGGAGGTCTATGAGCCTCTGCCATCTATACACTATAAATAGCCATCTATCCTCCATAAAGACCATGTGCTCCTCTGAGTGGCGCATTAGCTGCTCCATGTAGCTGCCCATCCTATCCATGGAGGAGCCTACAGTCACCATCGCCTGTGACAAGGTGGTGGTCATGTTGGAGATGGATTCCTCCATTCTCTGAACATTTGCAGACATCGCGCTCGCAAAACCTGTCAGAGCCCCCTGCACTTCTTGCTGCACCTCCACGGTCGCCCTCTTTCTGGATGGCCCCCGAGGCTCAGCGTCTGCATGCAGCTGAGCGGAGCTGGGAGCGTCCTGCACCCTCCGGCAAGGAGACTCCACTGCTCTCCCTCTCTCCACCATCTGCTCTTGCACACTTGTGAGTGGTGAGACAACAGTTGACAACACTACTGTATCTATGTCTTGTGATGGTGCACCCTCAGCGGCTGAAGGCTCCTCTGAGGAGTCATCTTCGTCTTCCTCCTGGACATTGGAGGGGGGGAACTCTTGATGGACCTGTGGGAGAGTGAAGATATGAGTTAGATATGTCATATGAAGAATGGGTACAGATACCATTATGCACATGATGACCATTCAGTGAGATCAGTGCCCATTTGAGTGATGGATGTATGCCATGTTGCTGTATGATATGTAATTCTGTCACCAGGTTGCTGAGATGTCCCCCTCGCTCCATCTCCCACCTCCAGCTGCTCAGCGACTCCAGATATTTCTAAAGCAGCCTCCTCTGCTATTGTAAGGTTTGCAAATGATGGGGTGCCACCGCCGGTTCACCCCTCCTCCCTGTTATTGTGGGCTCTCTTTTCCTGTAAGGAGGGAAAAAAGAGAAGTTTGAGTGAGACTGATGGAATGAATGTAAGGAATGGATGGGGTAGATATTTAGAGGGTGGCTATGATGGAGCGGGGTGCCAAATACATGTGGCCTCTTTGTGTGTTGTTAGTTGGTATGATTGCACAAGGGTGAGTGTGAGTGTGAGGGGTGGCTATTGAGATGGGGATGTGATAATGTAAATAGAAAGAGAGGGACGGGTGGACGTGCAAGGTATGTTGGTGTGAGTAAGAATGTGCAGGGGTAGGGTTGGGAAGGCAGAGTGATGGGGGTTTGATGAGAGGCATAGCAAGATGAAGGTGAGTGTGGCTTTGTACTCACGTTTCCTGATCTAATGAGATAATTGAAACGTTTGCGGCACTGCACCAAGGTCTTGCTGACAACATCCCTGCTGGTGACCCCCTCTGCAATCTCCAACCAGGCTGTTTTAGTGTCCTGGGGTGGTCACATCCGTCCATTGGAAGAGAAGAGGGCCACCCTGAATGCTTTGACTCCCTTCATAAGCATATGGAGTGAGCCATCAGACAACCTGGGTGCAGCACTCTGCCTCTGTGCAGTCATTGTCAGTGTTTGCAGCACTCCAATGCTGTAGTGCACTGACAGCAGTATGTTACATTGACATTCAAGTCCAATGTGGCCATGGCCCCTTTAAAGATCCCGGCTGAAAACGCTTAATCAACGATGTCAACAGTCCAGACCCGCATCATTTAATTGGACCGGGTAACACGCTGGGTGGGCTCATAAGTCCGACTAACGTAAAGTCATTTTCAGCAGCGGGCTGACGACCCGCCATTGCCACCACCCGCACCGGACCTGCCAGGTAGGCACAATTCCAGCCGTGTTTTTACGGCCTTGAGGAGTCCATGATCCATATGTATTTTCAGTGTGAGAAGTTGCAGCCTCTGTATCATTACCTGAAGTGGCCGGTGGGCACCGCAGCTCAGTGAGGTGATAATCGATCCTCACTGTCACATTGTGATTTAATTATTGTTTGTGTGTGTGGCTGTATTGTACATACTTATTACAGGAATAACAACAGAACATGTTGGAAACACTCAGCAGGTCAGCCAGCATCGAGGAGAGAGAAACAGAGTCAACGTTTCGGGTCCAGGGCCCTTCGTCAGAACTGTTACTGGATATTTGTGGTGTGCTGGGACACTTGCCTTATTGGTTTATATCCACGTCTAGTGAAAATGGGGCAACTTAATGTCACCCCCCTACAGGTAGTGAACAAAGGCCCAATCTGAAAATGTGAATGATCTCTTCACCAATTGGAACTTTCAATGGCGGTGTGTTTACCCAGGATCCCCCGCGCGGCTGAAAGTGCCCTATCAATGCCTACAGGATTCCACTGCGCAGGCGCGGGACAGGGGCGTGCTGTGAGCATGCGTAGTACGCGTGGTGACGTCAAGCGAAATGACGGACAACAATAAAAGCCATGATGTGGAGATGCCGGCGTTGGACTGGGGTGGACAAAAATGAGAAGAAGCAAAAGCTTGTAAAATTAAATAAATCTGTTGGACTATAACCTGGTGTTGTGCGACTTCTCATTTTTGAACAATAAAAGCGACGGGCAGAGAGAATAAAAGTGAACGGTTCAGGTCATTTTCTGTTGTACTAATGGCCGAAACGGCGGCTCGAGAGGCGGGAAGACATTGTGGGGGCCGGGGAGGAATAGGCGCCGCGGCGGGACTGGGGAGCTTCAAAAACACCGGGCGGATGGTTCAGGCCCCGAATAAGACGCCGCGGGTACCGTGTTTGCGCCGCGGCGCCAGGCCCGGCCGCCGGGTTGAGCGGGTGATTGTCCGCCCGTTTGCGAGATGATTTCTCCGCGGCGAGAGCCCCGGGTTACCCCGGCAACCGGCCGCCATCTTGGTGAAGGAAGGCGGGACTTGTCCCCGCGCCGCCATCTTGGACAGGGCGGGATCAGGGCGCATGCGCCGCCCACTCCCAGAGCAGGTGCAGCAGAAGCTGTTTTTTTATATTCGTTTATGGGATGTGGGCGTCGCTGGCAAGGCCAGAATATATTGCCCATCCCTAATTGCCCTTGAGAAGGTGGTGGTGAGCTGCCATCTTAAACCGCTGCAGTCCGTGTGGTGAAGGTACTCCCACATTGCTGTTAGATAGGGAGTTCTTGGATTTTGACCCAGCGATGATGAAGGATTGGCGATATACTTCTAAGTCAGGTGGTGTGTGACTTGGAGGGGAACTTGGAGGTGGTGATGTTCCCATGAGCCTGCTGCCCTTGTTCTTCTATGGAGAAGAGTTTGCGGGTTTGGGAGGTGCTACCGATCACGACCTGGCGAGTTGCTGCAGTGCATCTTGTAGATGGTACACACTGCAGCCACGGTACGCCGGTGGTGGAGGGAGTGAATGTTTCATGTGGTGGATGGGGTGTCAATCAAGCGGGCTGCTTTGTTCTGGAAGGCGTCGAGCTTCTTGAGTGTTGTTGGAGCTGCACTCATCCAGGCAAGTGGAGAGAATTCCATCACACTCCTCGCACACAGGGGCTGCAGAACTGGAGAGCAGAGGGAGGGAGAGAGTGGGTTGGGGCAAAAATGTGGTGCAATGGGCAAGGATTTCAGCACAGGGAGAGGGAGAGTGTGTGGGACAGGAATTTACAGCTTTTGGGGGAAACAAGAGAGGAAAGATTGTTCCATAGAAAGTAGAATTGTCTGTTCTGAATTTATGTCCTGTACTTAGTGATGACTTTTGTAATCTCCTTTTTCAGGGTATTAGAAGGGGAGGATTTGCAGACAAGAACCTCAAAACAAACATCACGCCAAGATCTGAGAGTCACTCGATTCATCAGGACTTGAATATCATCGGCCTTTGAATGTGGAAGGAGAAAGTTTGGGAAAGGATTTTACACATCATGCTACTGGGAAAGCACTGAGACCCATTCACACTTGAGCGAGAGTGTACCAGTGCACTGACTGTGGAGAGAGCTGTAACCAGTTACACAGCCTGAAAAAACTTCGCACCATTCACAGCGGGGAGAAACCGTACACGTGTTCTGTGTGTGGACGAGGCTTCAACCGATCGTCCAACCTGGAGAGACAGATGGACCATGGAGAAACCGTGGGAATGTGGGGACTGTGAGTAGGGATTCAATTATCCGTCTGAGATGCAAATTCATCGGTGCAGTCACACTGGGGAGAGACTGTTTACCCGCTCCGTATGTGGGAAGGGATTCAGTCGGTCATCCATCCTGCTGAAACACCAGCGAGTTCACACTGACGAGAGACCGTTCAGTTGCTTTCACTCTGGGAAGAGATTCACTTATCCTACCTCATTGAACACCAGCATGTTCACACTGGAGAGAATCCGTTCACCTGCTCCATGTGTGCGGGGGGATTCACAAGGTCATCCAGTCTGATGAAACACAAGCGAATACACTCTGAAAGCTGACCTTTTAAAAGTTCTTGTAAGTATTGGTATGCATAGATTATTAATATAATACACTGGTTTACATATGGAATAATATCAATATTAAGCTAGAATAACCAGGGATAAAGTTAGGTTAGAATACACTCCAGATAGACACACATCTGCTGCCAAGCAGGGGTGAGTGTGAAGATTGAATTTAATGCCAGCAGGGTGTCTGGAGGACTGCGGGGGAGTGTGGCCAGAGAATCAGTCCCTTTTGTAAAGGACATTGGAAGCTGTGAGGGTTTGAAGGTTACAGAAGCAGGTAATTAACACTCCTGTGTGGGAGAGCAAAGAACAAACTAACAGAGATTAATGGTCAAGAACAACGAATGATAGCTCACCTCCCCACTAAACAAGCAGCTCACCTCCCCACTAAACCAGCAGCTCACCTACCCACTAAACCAGCAGCTCACCTCCCCACTAAACCAGCAGCTCACCTCCCCACTAAACCAGCAGCTCACCTCCCCACTAAACCAGCAGCTCACCTCCCCACTAAACCAGCAGCTCACTGGCCCACTAAACCAGCAGCTCACCTCCCCACTAAACCAGCATCTCGCCGGCCCACTAAACCAGCAGCTCGCTGGCCCACTAAACCAGCAGCTCGCTGGCCCACTAAACCAGCAGCTCACTCCCCACTAAACCAGCAGCTCACCTCCCCACTAAACCAGCAGCTCACCTCCCCACTAAACCAGCAGCTCACCTCCCCACTAAACCAGCAGCTCACCTCCCCACTAAACCAGCAGCTCACCTCCCCACTAAACCAGCAGCTCGCCTCCCCACTAAACCAGCAGCTCGCCTCCCCACTAAACCAGCAGCTCACCTGCCCACTAAACCAGCAGCTCACCTCCCCACTAAAACAGCAGCTCACCTCCCCACTAAACCAGCAGCTCACCTCCCCACTAAACCAGCAGCTCACCTCCCCACAAAACCAGCAGCTCGCCTCCCCACTAAACCAGCAGCTCGCCTCCCCACTAAACCAGCAGCTCGCCTCCCCACTACACCAGCAGCTCGCCAGCCCACTAAACCAGCAGCTCGCCGGCCCACTAAACCAGCAGCTCGCCGGCCCACTAAACCAGCAGCTCGCCGGCCCACTAAACCAGCAGCTCGCCTCCCCACTAAACCACCATCTCGCCTCCCCACTAAACCAGCAGCTCGCCTCCCCACTAAACCAGCAGCTCGCCTCCCCACTAAACCAGCAGCTCGCCTCCCCACTAAACCAGCAGCTCGCCTCCCCACTAAACCAGCAGCTCGCCTCCCCACTAAACCAGCAGCTCGCCTCCCCACTAAACCAGCAGCTCGCCTCCCCACTAAACCAGCAGCTCGCCGGCCCACTAAACCAGCAGCTCGCCGGCCCACTAAACCAGCAGCTCGCCGGCCCACTAAACCAGCAGCTCGCCGGCCCACTAAAATAGCAGCTTGCCTCCCCACTAAAATAGCAGCTCGCCTCCCCACTGAATCATAGTGTTACTGTGAGGCCTGTGGGATATATATGTGTGTTACAGTGAGAGGTGTGGGGTATTTCCGTGTGTTATAGTGAGGTGTGTGAGGTATATCACAGTGTTAAATTGAGGGGTGTCAGGTATATCAGTGTTACAGTGAGGGGTGTGGGGTATCTTAGTGTCACAGTGAGGGCTTTTGGCTATATCAGTGTAACAGTGAGGGGTGTGGGGTATATCAGTGTTACAGTGAGGGGTGTGGGGTATATCAGTGTTACAGTGAGGGGTGTGGGGTATATCAGTGTTACAGTGAGGGGTGTGGGGTATATCAGTGTTACAGTGAGGGGTGTGGGGTATATCAGTGTTACAGTGAGGGGTGTGGGGTATATCAGTGTTACAGTGAGGGGTGTGTGGTATATCAGTGTTACAATGAGGGGTGTGGGGTATATCAGTGTTACAGTGAGGGGTGTAGGGTATATCAGTGTTACAGTGAGGGGTGTGGGGTATATCAATGTTACAGTGAGGGGTGTGGGGTACATCAGAGTGTTAGTGAGGGGTGTGGGGTATATCAGTGTTACAGTGAGGGGTGTGGGGTATATCAGAGTTACAGTGAGGGGTGTGGGGTATATCAGTGTTACAGTGAGGGGTGTGGGGTATATCAGTGTTACAGTGAGGGGTGTGGGGTATATCAGTGTTACAGTGAGGGGTGTGGGGTATATCAGTGTTACAGTGAGGGGTGTGGGGTATATCAGAGTGTTACAGTGAGGGGTGTGGGGTATATCAGTGTTACAGTGTGGGGTGTGGGGTATATCAGTGTTACAGTGAGGGGTGTGGGGTATATCAGAGTGTTACAGTGAGGGGTGTGGGGTATATCAGTGTTACATTGAGGGGTGTGGGGTATATCAGTGTTACGGTGAGGGGTGTGGGGTATATCAGTGTTACAGTGAGGGGTGTGGGGTATATCAGTGTTACACTGAGGGGTCTGTGGTATATCAGTGTTACAGTGAGGGGTGTGGGGTATATCAGTGTTACAGTGAGGGGTGTGAGGTATATCAGTGTTACAGTGAGGGGTGTGGGGTATATCAGTGTTACATTGAGGAGTGTGGAGTATATCAGTGTTACAGTGAGGGGTGTGGGGTATATCAGTGTTACATTGAGAAGTGTGGAGTATATCAGTGTTACAGTGAGGGGTGTGGGGTATATCAGTGTTACAGTGAGGGGTGTGGGGTATTTCAGTGTTACAGTGAGGGGTGTGGGGTATATTAGTGTTAGTGAGGGGTGTGGGGTATATCAGTGTTACAGTGAGGGGTGTGGGATATATCAGTGTTACAGTGAGGGGTGTGGGGTATTTCAGTGTTACAGTGAGGGGTGTGGGATATATCAGTGTTACAGTGAGGGGTGTGGGGTATATTAGTGTTAGTGAAGGGTGTGGGGTATATCAGTGTTACAGTGAGGGGTGTGGGATATATCAGTGTTACAGTGAGGGGTGTGGGATATTTCAGTGTTACAGTGAGGGGTGTGGGATATATCAGTGTTACAGTGAGGGGTGTGGGGTATTTCAGTGTTACAGTGAGGGGTGTGGGGTATATCAGTGTTACAGTGAGGGGTGTGGGGTATATCAGTGTTACAGTGAGGGGTGTGGGGTATATCAGTGTTACAGTGAGGGGTGTGGGATATATCAGTGTTACAGTGAGGGGTGTGGGGTATTTCAGTGTTACAGTGAGGGGTGTGGGGTATATTAGTGTTAGTGAAGGGTGTGGGGTATATCAGTGTTACAGTGAGGGGTGTGGGATATATCAGTGTTACAGTGAGGGGTTGGGGTATTTCAGTGTTACAGTGAGGGGTGTGGGGTATATCAGTGTTACAGTGAGGGGTGTGGGGTATATCAGTGTTACAGTGATGGGTGTGGGGTATATCAATGTTAGTGAGGGGTGTGGAGTATATCAGTGTTACAGTGAGGGGTGCGGGATATATTCATGTTACAGTGAGGGGTGTGGGATATATCAGTGTTACAGTGAGGGGTGTGGGATATATCAGTGTTACAGTGAGGGGTGTGGGGTATTTCAGTGTTACAGTGAGGGGTGTGGGATATATCAGTGTTACAGTGAGGGGTGTGGGGTATTTCAGTGTTACAGTGAGGGGTGTGGGGTATATTAGTGTTAGTGAAGGGTGTGGGGTATATCAGTGTTACAGTGAGGGGTGTGGGATATATCAGTGTTACAGTGAGGGGTGTGGGATATTTCAGTGTTACAGTGAGGGGTGTGGGATATATCAGTGTTACAGTGAGGGGTGTGGGGTATTTCAGTGTTACAGTGAGGGGTGTGGGGTATATCAGTGTTACAGTGAGGGGTGTGGGGTATATCAGTGTTACAGTGAGGGGTGTGGGGTATATCAGTGTTACAGTGAGGGGTGTGGGGTATATCAGTGTTACAGTGAGGGGTGTGGGATATATCAGTGTTACAGTGAGGGGTGTGGGGTATTTCAGTGTTACAGTGAGGGGTGTGGGGTATATCAGTGTTAGTGAAGGGTGTGGGGTATATCAGTGTTACAGTGAGGGGTGTGGGATATATCAGTGTTACAGTGAGGGGTTGGGGTATTTCAGTGTTACAGTGAGGGGTGTGGGGTATATCAGTGTTACAGTGAGGGGTGTGGGGTATATCAGTGTTACAGTGATGGGTGTGGGGTATATCAATGTTAGTGAGGGGTGTGGAGTATATCAGTGTTACAGTGAGGGGTGCGGGATATATTCATGTTACAGTGAGGGGTGTGGGATATATCAGTGTTACAGTGAGGGGTGTGGGGTATATCAGTGTTACAGTGAGGTGTGTGGGGTATATCAGTGTTACAGTTAGGGGTGTGGGGTATATCAGTGTTACAGTTAGGGGTGTGGGGTATATCAGTGTTATAGTGAGGGGTGTGGAGTATATCAAAAGGGGATTGGATAAGTGGGACTTGCTGAAGTGCTCTTGCAGAGAGCCGGCACGGGCTCGATGGGCCGTATGGCCTCCTTCTGTGCTGTATCCATTCTATGATTCTATAGAGCCAGAGATGTACAACAACAATAACTTGTATTTAAATAGCACCTTTAACGTAGTAAAACGTCCCAAGTCGCTTCACAGGAGTATTTTAAGACAAACAATTTTGACATTGAGCCACATCAGGATAAATTCGGACAGGTGACTAAAAGCTTGGTCAAAGTGGAAGGTTTTAATGAGCGTCTTCAAGGAGGAAAGAGAGGTAGCGAGGCGGAGAGGTTTAGGGAGGGGATTCCAGAACTTAGTGCCGAGGCAACAGAAGGCACTGCCACCAAATGTTGAGCGATTATAATCAGGAATGCTCAAGAGGGCAGAATTAGAGGAGCGCAGATATCTCGGGTGGAGTTGTGGGGCTGAAGGAGATTAGAGATAGGAAGGGGCGAGGCCATGGAGGGATTTGAAAACGAGGATGAGAATTTTGAAATCGAGGTGCTGCTTAACCGGGAGCCAGTGTAGGTCAGCGAGCACAGGGGAGATGGGTGAACGGGACTTGGTACGAGTTAGGACACGGGCAGCCGAGTTTTGGATGGCCTCAAGTTTACATTGGTTGGAATGTGGGAGGCCAGCCAGGAGTGCGTTGGAATATTCAAGTGTAGAAGTAACAAAGGCATGGATGAGGGTTTCAGCAGCGGATGAGATGAGGCAAGGGCGGAGACGGGCGATGTTACGGAGGTGGAAGTAGGCGGCCTTTGTTATGCTGTGGATATGTGGTCGGAGGCTCACTTCAGGGTCAAATATGACACCAATGTTGCGAACAGTGTGGTTCAGCCTCAGACAGATGTTAGGGAGAGGGATTGAGTCTGTGGCTCGGGAACAGTGTTGGTGGCAGGGACCAAAAACAATGGCTTCGGTCTTCCCAATATTTACTTGGAGAAACTTTTGCTCATGTCGGTCAAGCAGTCTGACAATTTAGACACCGTGGAGGGGTCGAGAGAAGAGGTAGTGAGGTAGAGCTGGGTGTCGTCAGCGTACATGTGGAAACTGACTGTGTTTCTGGATGATGTCACCAAGGGGCAACATGTAGATGAGAAATAGGAGGGGGGGGGCAAGGAGAGATCCTTGGGGGACACCAGAGGTAACGATGTGGGAGCGGGAAGAGAGGCTAACTGATATTCTGATCCTTTCCGCACAGTATCATCCCAGCCCCAGGCGCATCCCTCACTGTGGAGAGAGAGAGAGGCAGAGACAGTGAGGGAGCAGATACGTAGAGAAGGAAAGAAGTACTGCGGTGGAGTTTGACGTTTAGTAGGTGCTATAGTACAAACTGGGTAATTGTGAATCAGCCACCCATTTTACACCGATGGAAATAAAACTCGAGAGATGTAGGGCAGGATCCCGGTTCATTCCCGGAGACGGGGCTGATTGTACACCCTGTGTTCATGCCCAGTGAGACTGCACACCAGGAGCAGAGCCTGGTCAATGTGACCCTGTGACACCTCGAGTGGGAGGGGCTCCGGCCGCTTTGTGACATCATCCTGGCTGCTGTGTGATGTCACCTGGAGACAGGGCCCTGCCCCTGGTTACAGCCCATCAGTGGGATATCAGTGTGGGAGGAGCTGGAGTGACAGCTGACACTGGCGGTGAGTTTAGTCCCAATAAACAGGGCAATGGACAGAAAAGAACGATTCAATATTAAAGTAAGTAATTCAAACACCCTGATTAATTGCAAAAATAATCAAATTGTACATAATTATGGTCACAAAAATGACCCCCCTGTATTCTGGGATTAATATGAATCATGTTTCTATTGACAGTCTCTGGGAGTGAGCTATATCTCAGGAAGGTGGAGAGAGAGAAGTCTAATCATCGCCTCTCTGACTGGGAATGGGGAAATGTCGCTGGGTTCACAGAGCAGATCTGGTGGGATCGAGAACCCCAGTGTCGGAGACGGGAAAAAACTGAAAGCTTCAACAACGATTGGAAAGGTGAGGAACTTTACTGAGAATCCCATCAGTCCAGGATTTTGCTGAGGTGAGAGTCTATCCAGATTCTGGGAGTTGTTCAACATCTGCCATCAGGCTCGGCTTTTGTGTGGCAAGTTGAGCGGAGCTTAACTCGGAGGTAAACCTTGCCTGTACCTCACCCGGGAGTGTTTGACACTTGCATGTAGTGAGATCTTTATTCCGTATTTATCCCATGCTGTACCCGAGCTGGTTGTGCTTCATTGGGTAGTGTCAAGGGAGCTGTACGCTGTACATGCTGTATTAGAGGGAGCTTTGTATGTCACTCGCGCTGTACCTGCTCTGCGAGTGTTTGAGTGGACAGTGCAGAGGAAGGTTTAGTCTGTATCTCTCTATCTAACCCGGGCTGTTCGTGTCCTTGGACTGTTTGATTGGGCATTGTAAAGGGAGCTTTACTCTGTATCTCTCTCTCTAACCTGTGCTGTACCTGCCCTTGGACTATTTGATTGGGCAGTGTAAAGGGAGCTTTACTCTGTATCTCTCTCTCTAACCCGTGCTATACCTGCCCTTGGACTGTTTGATTGGACAGTATAAAGGGAGCTTTACTCTGTATCTCTCTCTCTAACCCGTGCTATACCTGCCCTTGGACTATTTGATTGGGCAGTGTAAAGGGAGCTTTACTCTGTATCTCTCGATCCAACCGGTTCTATACCTGCCCTTGGACTATTTGATTGGGCAGTGTAAAGGGAGCTTTACTCTGTATCTCTCTATCTAACCCGTGCTATACCTGCCCTTGGACTGTTTGATTGGGCAGTGTAAAGGGAGCTTTATTCTGTATCTCTCTCTCTAACCTGTGCTGTACCTGCCCTTGGACTATTTGATTGGGCAGTGTAAAGGGAGCTTTACTCTGTATCTCTCTATCGCACCCGTGCTATACCTGCCCTTGGACTGTTTGATTGGACAATGTAAAGAGAGCTTTACTCTGTATCTCTCGATCTAACCGGTGCTATACCTGCCGTTGGAATATTTGATTGGGCAGTGTAAAGGGAGCTTTACTCTGTATCTCTCGATCTAACCTGTGCTGTACCTGCCCTTGGACTATTTGATTGGGCAGTGTAAAGGGAGCTTTACTCTGTATCTCTCTATCTAACCTGTGCTGTACCTGCCCTTGGACTGTTTGATTGGGCAGTGTAAAGGGAGCTTTATTCTGTATCTCTCTCTCTAACCTGTGCTGTACCTGCCCTTGGACTATTTGATTGGGCAGTGTAAAGGGAGCTTTACTCTGTATCTCTCTATCGCACCCGTGCTATACCTGCCCTTGGACTGTTTGATTGGACAATGTAAAGAGAGCTTTACTCTGTATCTCTCGATCTAACCGGTGCTATACCTGCCGTTGGAATATTTGATTGGGCAGTGTAAAGGGAGCTTTACTCTGTATCTCTCGATCTAACCTGTGCTGTACCTGCCCTTGGACTATTTGATTGGGCAGTGTAAAGGGAGCTTTATTCTGTATCTCTCTATCTAACCTGTGCTGTACCTGCCATTGGACTGTTTGATTGGGCAGTGTAAAGGGAGCTTTATTCTGTATCTCTCTCTCTAACCTGTGCTGTACCTGCCCTTGGACTATTTGATTGGGCAGTGTAAAGGGAGCTTTACTCTGTATCTCTCTATCGCACCCGTGCTATACCTGCCCTTGGACTGTTTGATTGGACAATGTAAAGAGAGCTTTACTCTGTATCTCTCGATCTAACCGGTGCTATACCTGCCGTTGGAATATTTGATTGGGCAGTGTAAAGGGAGCTTTACTCTGTATCTCTCGATCTAACCTGTGCTGTACCTGCCCTTGGACTATTTGATTGGGCAGTGTAAAGGGAGCTTTACTCTGTATCTCTCTCTCTAACCCGTGCTAAAGCTGCCCTTGGACTATTTGATTGGGCAGTGTAAAGGGAGCTTTACTCTGTATCTCTCGATCTAACCGGTTCTATACCTGCCCTTGGACTGTTTGATTGGGCAGTGTAAAGGGAGCTTTACTCTGTATCTCTCTCTCTAACCCGTGCTGTATCTGCCCTTGGACTATTTGATTGGGCACTGTAAAGGGAGCTTTACTCTGTATCTCTCGATCTAACCCGTGCTATACCTAGCCTTGGACTGTTTGATTGGGCAGTGTAAAGGGAGCTTTACTCTGTATCTCTCTATCTAATCCGTGCTGTACCTTCCCTTGGACTGTTTGATTGGACAGTGTAAAGGGAGCTTTACTCTGTATCTCTCTATCTAACCTGTGCTAAACCTGCCCTTGGACTGTTTGATTGGGCAGTGTAAAGGGAGCTTTACTCTGTGTATAACTCATGCTACATGCAGGAAGATTGTGACAAATGGAATTCAATCCGGAGAAGTGTGAGGTAATGCATTTGGGGAGGGCTAACAAGTCAACGGATCCTACACTGAGGAACATAGGAAGAGGAGTCGGCCATTCAGCCCCTCGAGCCTGTTGCCCCATTCAATGCGATCATTGACTGATCTGCGATCTAACTCCATAAACCCACCTTTGGCCCATATCCCTTCATACCTTTGGTTAACAAAAAGCAATAAATCTCCGATTTAAAATTAACAATTTATCTAGCATCCACTTCCGTTTGTGGAAGAGAGTTCTAAATTTCTACCACATTGTGTGTCGAAGTGTTTCCTAATTTCACTCCTGAAAGGACTGCCTCTAATTCTTAGACTGTGCCTCCAGTCCTAGTATCACCACCAATGGAAAAAGTTTCTCGCTATCTACTGTATCTGTTTCCCTTAATATCCTGAAAACTTCGCTCAGATCACCCCTTAACCTTCTAAATTCTAGGGAATTGAACCCTAATTTGTGTAATCTCTCCTCGTAACTTAACCCTTGAAGTCTGGGTATCATTCTGGTAAACCTGCGCTGCATTCCCTCCAAGGCCAATATATTCTTCCTAAGATGTGGTGCCCAGAACTGCTCACAGTGCTCCAGGTGTGGTCTAACCAGGGTTTTGTATAGCTGCAGAATAACTTCTACCCCATTGTATTCTAGTCCTTTAGATATAAAGACCAGCTTTCCATGAGCCTTTTTGATTATTTTCTGTACCTGTCCATGACATTTTAATGATCTATGTACCTGGACCCCCCAAGTCTCTTTGGACATCCACTCTTTTTAGCTTTTAACATTTAGAAAGTAACCTGTTCTATCCTTTTAGGGTCCAAAGTGATTGACCTCACATTTGCTTACATTGAAATCCATTTTCCATAGTTTTGCCCATTCCCTTAATCTGTCAATATCCCTTTGTAATTTTATGGTTTCACCTACACTGCCTACAATGCTGCCTATCTTCGTGTCATCGGCAAATTTGGGCATATGACTTTCTATGACATCACCTAAGTCATTAATAAATATTGTGAATAGCTGAGGCCCCAAAACACAGCCCTGCCGGACACCAGGAAACACATCCTGCCTATTTGAGTACCTACCCATTATCCCTACGCTGTATCCTGACGCTTTATAAAGGGTTAAAAAGGATTATGCTGGGTTACAAATTATTATAAATGAATATAAAGTATTATAATGATATATAAAGGTTGATAATAGAATATAAAGTGTTATGATGAATTGTTAAGGAATTTAAAGGGTTGTTATGATCGACAAAGGCTTATAAATTGTTATAATGATTGACAAAGGATTATAAAGGGATTTGAATGGGGTACAAAGTGATGCAAAATATGATAAAGGGACATGACCCTTTATACATCATTATAATCCTTAATAACCCGTTATACACCTGTTGTAAATGATTATTAAGGATTCTAACGTTATAAAGAGTTATAAGGCTCCCACTACACTGTCCCAACAAACAGTCCCAGTGCAGGTACAGCATTTGTTAGATACTTAGTAAAGATCCCTCTGCACTGTCCCATCAAACACTCGCAGGTTAGGTACAGCATGGGTTCGATATAGAGTAAAGCGCACAATACACTGGCCGTCAAATACTCCCAGTGCACGAACAGCAAGGTTTAGATACAGAGTCAAGAGCCCTCTACAGAATCCCATCAAACACTCCCAGGGCAGGTACAGCAAGGTTTAAATACAGAGTAAAGCTTCCTCTACAATGTCCCATCAAACAGTCCCAGTGCACGTACAGCACTTGTTAGATACTTAGTAAAGATCCCTCTGCACTGTCCCATCAAACACTCGCAGGTTAGGTACAGCATGGGTTAGATACAGAGTAAAGAGCCCTCTGCACAATCCCATCAAACACTCCCAGGGCAGGTACAGCACGGGTTAGATACAGAGCAAAGAGCCCTCTACACAATCCCAACAAACACTCCCAGGGCAGGTACAGCAAGGTTTAGATACAGAGTAAAGAGCCCTCTACACAATCCCATCAAACACTCCCAGGGCAGGTACAGCAAGGTTTAGATACAGAGTAAAGCTCCCTCTACACAATCCCATCAAACACTCCCAGGGCAGGTACAGCAAGGTTTAGATACAGAGTAAAGCTTCCTCTACACAATCCCATCAAACATTTCCAGGGCAGGTACAACAAGGTTTAGATACAGAGTAAAGTTCCCTCTGCGCTGTCCCATCAAACATTTCCAGGGCAGGTACAGCACGGGTTAGATACAGAGTAAAGCTCTCGCTACACTGTCCCATCAAACACTCGCAGGGCAGGTGCAGCAATGGTTAGATATAGAGTAAAGCTCCCACTGCACTGTCCCATCAAACACTCGCAGGGCAGCTACAGCACTGGGTTGGATGCAGAATAAAGCTTCCTCTACACTGTCCCATCAAATATTCCCAGGCATGTACAGCCCGTGTTAGATACTTACTATAGTTCCCTGTACACTATCACATCGAACACTCCCAGGCCAGGTACTGCACGGGTAAGATGCATAGTAAAGCTGCCTCTACACTGTTGCATCAATCAATCCCAGGTCAGGTACAGCACGGATTAGATACAGAGTAAAGCTCCCTCTACACTGTCCCATCAAACACTCCCAGGGCAGGTACAGCACTGGGTTAGATACTGCGTAAAGCTCCCTGTATACTATCACATCAAACACTCCCAGGTCTGGAACAGCACGGGTTAGATACAGCGTATAGCTCACTATACATTTTGCCATCAAACACACCAAGGGCAGATACAAAAATAGTTAGATATAGAGAAGAGCTCCCTCTACACTGTCCCATCCAGCAGTCTTGGGGCTGCTGCATCAAACACTCCCAGGGCAGGTACAGCACAGGTTAGTTACAGAGTAAAGGTCCCTCTACACTGTCCCATCAAACACTCCCAGGACAGGTACAGCACAGGTAAGATGCAGAGTAAAGATCCCGCTACAGAGACCCATCATACACTCCTAGGGCAGGTACTGCAATGGTTAGATACGGAGTAAAGCTCCCTAAGCACTGTCCCATCAAACACTCGCAGGGCAGGTAATGCACGGGGTTAGATAGAGTAAAGCTCCATCTACACCGTCCCATCAAACACTCGCAGAACAGGTACAGCACTGTTTTGAAAGAGTAAAGCTCCCTCATCACTGTCGCATTAAATACTCGCAGGGCAGGTAGTGCACGGGTTAGGTACAGAATAAAGCTCCCTCTGCAAAGACCTATCGAACACTCCCAGGGCAGGTACAGCACAGGGATTGATGCAAAGTAAAGCTTCCTCTACACTGTCTCTTCAAATATTCCCAGGAAGATACAGCCTGGGTTAGATACAGAGTAAAGTTCACTCGACAAAGACCCATCAAACACTCCCAGGCAGATGCAGCACGGTTGAGATACAGAGTAAAGCTCCCTCTACCCTGTTCCATCAAATTAGAGAGATGAATGCGTAGCTCAAAGACTGGTATGGGAGAAATTGGTTTCGCTTCCTGGGGCACTAGCACCAGTACTGGGGAAAGTGGGATCTGTACCGTTGGGTTGGTCTTCACCTGAACCGCGCTGGGACCAGTGTTCTGGCGAGTCATATAACTTGGGGGGTGGAGAGGGCCTTCAACTAAATATTGGGGGCCAGGGATCACATCTGGGAAGATGTGGTAATTCAAAGAGTAGAAACAAGACGAGAGAAAGGTATTAATACGGGAGATGATAAACAGACCGTGACGGGAAGGGACAGAGAGTACAAATCTAAGAGTAAATCAACAGATAAGGCTAAAGGTTACAAAAATAATAAAAGGACAAAACTAAAGGCTCTGTATCTGAATGCACGTAGCATTCGAAACAAAACAGATGAACTGATGGCGCAAATAGAATTAAATAACTACAATCTGATAGCCATTACAGAGACATGGCTGCAGGATGACAAACATTGGGACCTGAATATTGAAGGGTACATGATATTTAGGAAAAAGTGGAGGGGTGGCTCTGTAAATTAATAATGGTATTAGCGCAATAGAGGGATGACTTAAGTTCAGGAAACCAGGATGTAGAAGCGGTTTGGGAAGAGATGAGAAATGATGAAGGCAAGAAGTCACTTGTGGAAGTGGTGTACAGGCCCCCTAACAGTAACCACACGTTAGGATGGAGTATCAAGGAAGAAATAATGGGAGCTTGTCAGAAAGGTACGGCAATAATCATGGGGGATTTTAATCTACATATAGATGGAAAAATCAGATGGGCAAAGGTAGCCTAGATGAGGAGTTCATAGAATGTTTTTGGGACAGTTTCTTGGAACAGCACGTTCTGGAGCCAACCAGAGAGCAGGCTATAGTAGACCTGGTATTGTGAAACAAGATAAGATTAATGAATGACCACATAGTGAAGGTGCCCCTAGGTCGCAGCGATCAGAATATGATTGAATTTTACATTCAGTTTGAGGGAGAGAATATTTGGTCCAAGACTAGTTTTTTTAACTTAAATAAGGGTAATTATGAGGGCATGATAGCAGAGCTAGCTAAAGTGAACTGGCAAACTAGAGTAAGCGATAGGTCAATAGAGCTGCAGTGGCAGACATTTTCTGGGATATTTCAGAATACACGGAATAGATCCATTCCAACGAGAAAGAAAAATTCCAAGGGGAGGACCCACCATCCGTGGTTAACTAAAAAAGTTAAAGATAGTTTCAAACTGAAAGAAAAACCATATAATTGTGAAAAGATGTGTGGCAGGTCAGAAGATTGGACAGAATATAAACAAACAGCAAAGAATTACTAAAAGATTAATAAGGAGAGGAAAATTAGAGTTCGAGAGAAAGCTAGCTAGAAATATAAAAACAGATAGTAAGAGTTTCTATAGATATTCTTAAAAGAAAAGAGTGAACAGAGTGAGCGTTGGTCCTATCAAAAGTGATTCTGGGGAATTAATAATGGAAAATAAGGAGATGGCAGTTGAATTGAACAGGTATTTTGCATCGGTCTTCACTTTCGAGGATACAAGTAACATCCCAGAAACAGCTGTAAATCAGGAAATGGAAGGGAGGGAGGAAGTCAAGAAAATTACAATCACCAGGGAAGTAGTACTGAGGAAATTGTTGTAGATGCGGGCTGACAAGTCCTCGGGTCCTGATGGGCTTCATCCTAGGGTCTTAAAAGAAGTAGCTAGTGAGACAGTTGATGCGTTGGTTTTAATTTTCCAAAATTCCCTAGATTCGGGGAAGGTTCCATTAGATTAGAAAATAGCGATTGTAACTCCTTTATTCAAAAAGGGAGGGAGACAGAAAGCAGGAAACTACAGGCCAGTTAGCTTAACACCTGTCTTAGGGAAGATGCTAGAAACTATTATTTAAGACGTTATAGCAGGGTACTTGTAAAAGTTCAAGGTAATCAGGCAGAGTCAGCATGGTTTTGTGAAAGGGAAATCATGTTTAACCAATTTATTGGAGTTCTTTGAGGAAGTAACATGTGCTGTGGATAAAGGGGAACCGGTGGATGTACTGTACTTAGATTTCCAGAAGGCATTTGATAAGGTGCCACATCAAAGGTTATTTCGGGAAATAAAAGCTCATGGTGTAGGGGGTAACATATTGGCATGGATAGAAGATTGGCTAGCTAACCGGAAACAGAGTGTAGGCATAAATGGGTCATTTTCTGGTTAGCAAATGTAATGTGTAGTGTGCCACAGGGATAATGCTGGGGCCTCAACTTTTTACAATTTATATAAATGTCTTGGATGAAGGGACCGAAGGTATGGTTGCTAAATTTGCTGATGACACAAAGATAGGTAGGAAAGTAAATTGTGAAGAGGACATATGGAGGCTACAAAGGTATATAAATAGGTTAAGTGAGTGGGCAAAGATCTGGCAAATAGAGTATAATGTGTGAAAATGTGCAATTGTGCATTTGGGCAGGAAAAAAAAAAAGCATATGATGTAAATGGTGAGAGATTGCAGAGCTTTGAGATGCAGAGGGTTCTGGGTGTCCTAGTGCATGAATCGCAAAAGGTTAGTATGCAGGTACTGCGAGTAATTAGGAAAGCTAATAGAATGTTAACGTTTATTGCGAGGGGAATTGAATACAAAAGTAGGGAGTTTATGCTTCAGTTATAGAGGGCATTGGTGAGACCACATCTGGAGTACTGAGTAGATTATTAGTCTCCTTATCTAAGGAAGGATGTAAATGCGTTGGAAGCAGTTCAGAGAAGGTTTACTAGACTAATACCTGGAATGGGCGGGTTGTCTTATGAGGAAAGGTTGGACAGGCTAGGCTTGTATCCACTGGAGTTTAGAAGAGTAAGAGGTGACTTGATTGAAACCTGTAAGATCCTGAGGGGTCTTGACAGGGTGGATGCGGAGAGGATGTTTCCTCTTGTGGGAGAATCTAGATCTAGGGGTCACTGTTTAAAAATAATGGAGCGCCCATTTTAGACAGAGATGAGGAGAATGTTTTTTCTCAGAGGGTCGTGAGTCTTTGGAACTCTCTTCCTCAGAAGGCGGTGGAAGCAGAGTCTTTGAATATTTTTAAGTCGGACGTAGATAGATTCTTGATGAGCAAGGGGGTGAAAGGTTATCGGGGGTTGGATGGGAATGTGGAGTAATCAGATCAGCCATGATCTTATTGAATGGCGGAACAGGCTTGAGGGGCCGAATGGCCGACTCCTGCTCCTAATTCCTATGTTCGTTATGTACCTGCCCCGGGGGGATTGGGAGGGGCTTGGCCGCTTTAACATTTTTCCAGGCTGCTCTTTGATTTATTGGCTCCCTGCTCCTGTATGATGTCACTTGGAAACAGGGCCCCGCCCCTGGTTACGGCCCATCAGTGGGATGTCAGTGTGGGAGGAGCTGGAGTGACAGCTGACACTGGCAGTGAGTTTAGTCCCAATAAACAGGGCAAAGGGCTGAAAGGAACAATTTAATATTAATGTAAGTAATTCAAATACACATTAATGACAAATATAATGAAATTAGATACAATCCCAGTCACAAAAACAGCCCCACTGTATTCCAGGTACTGGATCTGGGATTAATATGAATCATTTTTCTATTGACAGTCTCTGGGAGTGAGCAATATCTCAGGAAGGTGGAGAGAGAGAAGTCGAATCATCGCCTCACTGACTGGGCCTGGAGAAATGTCGCTGTGTTCACAGAGCAGATCTGGTGGGATCGAGAACCCCAGTGTCGGAGACGGGATAAAACGGGAAGCTTCAACAATGATTGGAAAGGTGAGGAACTTTACTGAGAATCCCATCAGTCCAGGATATTGCTGAGGTGAGAGTCTAACCAGATACTGGGAGCTGTTCAACATCTGCCATCAGGCTCGGCCTTTGATGTGGCAAGTTGAGCGGATCTTAACTCGGAGATGAACCTTGCCCGTACCTCACCCGGGAGTGTTTGACACTTACATATAGAGGGATCTTTATTCTGTATTCACCCCATGCTGTACCCGAGCTGGTTGTGCTTCATTGGGTAGTGTCAAGGGAGCTGTACGCTGCATTGAACACATGATGAATCAGAGTTGGTTGTGTTGATGAACCAAATTGCAGGGAACTTTACCCTGTATCTAACCCGTGCTGTACCTGCCCTGGGAATGTTTGATGGGACAGTGTCGAGGGAGCTTTACTCTGTATCTAACCCGTGCTGTACCTGCCCTGGGAATGTTTGGTGGGGCAGTGTTGAGGGAGCTTTACTCTGTAGCTAACCCGTGCTGTCCCTGCCCTGGGAGTGTTTGATGGGACAGTGTAGAGGGAGCTTTAATCTGTATCTAATCTGTGCTGTACCTGCCCTGGGACTGTTTGGTGGGGCAGCGTAGAGTGAGCTGAATTTTGTACCTAACCCGTGCTGTACCTGCCCTGGAGGTATTTGATGAGAGCTTTACTCTGTAACAGGGGATTACATGGGGTACACAGCACAGAACCAGGCCATTCGACCCAACCAGTCCATGCCAGCGTTTCTGCTCCACTGGAGCCTCCTCTCGTCTTACTCCACAGTATACCTCCCCTCAGACCCCTGTACTGAACCCTGGGGAACTCCACTTGAAATATCCCTGCAGCCCCCAGTAGAGCGTCCTGGGTATGTCCAGTGTTTGCCTACCTCCAGCCCCTGTTCTACACCATGGGGAGCTCCAATATATAACTCCCTTCAGCCCACAGTATTGATCGCTGGGGAACTCCACTGTATACCTCACCCCAGACCCCAGTAATATCCCTGCGGAACTCCACTTTAAACCACACGCAAACCCCTGCAACTGAACCCTGTGGAACTCCACTGTATACCTCCCTCCAGCCCCCAGTACTGAACCCTGTGGAACTCCACTGTATACCTCCCTCCAGACCCCAGTACTGAACGCTGGGGAACTCCACTGTAAACCTCCCTCCAGCCCCCAGTACTGAACCCTGGGGAACTCCACTGTATACCTCCCTCCAGACCCCAGTACTGAACGCTGGGGAACTCCACTGTAAAACTCCCTCCAGCCCCCAGTACTGAACCCTGGGGAACTCCACTGTATACCTCCCTCCAGCCCCCAGTACTGAACCCTGGGGAACTCCACTGTATACTTCCGCCCAGACCCCAGTACTGAACCCTGGGGAACTCCACTGTAAACCTCCCTCCAGACCCCAGTACTGAACCCTGGGGAACTCCACTGTACACCTCCCTCCAGACCCCAGTACTAAACCCTGGGGAACTCCACTGTATACCTCCCTCCAGACCCCAGTACTGAACCCTGGGGAACTCCACTGTACACCTCCCTCCAGACCCCAGTACTGAACCCTGGGGAACTCCACTGTGAACCTCCCTCCAGCCCCCAGTACTGAACCCTGGGGAACTCCACTGTATACCTCCCTCCAGCCCTAGTACTGAACTCTGGGGAACTCCACTGTATACCTCCCTCCAGACCCCAGTACTGGACCCTGGGGAACTCCACTGTATACCACCCTCCAGACCCCAGTACTAAACCCTGGTGAACTCCACTATTTACCTCCCTCCAGCCCGAAGACAGCCATTCAACACAATTCTGTGTTTTCTGTCCCTGATCCAATTTGTATCCATGCTGCCTCTGCCCCTTTTATCCCACGGGCTTTAATTTGCTAACAAGCGTAATATGTGTAACTTTATCAAACGCCTTTTGAATGTCCGAACACAGAACATCAACTGCACAGCCCTCATCAACCCTGTTACCTCATCAAAACTCTCAATTAGTTTAGTCAAACACGATTTGCCTTCAACAAATCTGGGCTGGCTCTCCCTGATAACAAATACACAGTGGAATAAAGATCCAGTGAATTGGAAAATTGGGCTTGATCAGCAAGACACAGGGCAATAAATTTATCATTAATTGTTAACTTGAACATGACAACCAGCACAGAGGGGAATAGAGCGAGAGATTTCTCATCTACTCGTTGCCCCTTGGTGACATCATCCCAAAACACAGCGTCAGTTTCCACATGTACGCTGACGACACCCAGCTCTAACTCACTACCTCTTCTCTCGACCCCTTCACAGTGTCTCAATTGTCAGACTGCTTGTCCGAGATGCAGTTCTGAATGAGCCAAAAGTTTCTCCAGTTTCCCCGCCACCAACACCGTTCCCTAGCCACTGACTCAATCCCTCTCCCTAACATCTGTCTGAGGCTGAACCACACTGTTCGCAACATTGTTTTAATATTTGACCCTGAAGTGAGCCTCCGACCACATATCCGCAGCATAACAAAGGCCGCCTACTTCCACCTCCGTAACATCGCCCGTCTCCGCCCTTGCCTCAGCTCATCCGCTGCTGAAACCCTCATCCATGCCTTTGTTACTTCTAGCCTTGACTATTCCAATGCACTCCTGGCTGGCCTCCCACATTCCACCCTATGTAAACTTGAGGTTATCCAAAACTCGGCTGCCCGTGTCATAACTCGCAACAAGTCCCGTTCACCCATCTCCCCTGTGCTCGCTGACATACACTGACACCCGGTTAAGCAGCACCTCGATTTCAAAGTTCTCATCCTTGTTTTCAAATCCCTCCATGGCCTCGCCCCTTCCTATCTCTAATCTCCTTCAGCCCCACAACCACCCGAGATATCGCCGCTCCTCTAATTCTGCCCTCTTGAGCATCCCTGATTATAATCGCTCAACATTTGGTGGCCGTGCCTTCTGTTGCCTCGGCCCAAAGCTCTGGAATTCCCAACCTCAACCTCTCCGCCTCGCTACTTCTATTTCTTCCTTGAAGACGCTCCTTAAAACCTACCTCTTTGAAAAAGGTTTTGGTCACCGGCCCTAATTTATCCTTCTGTGGAACGGAGCCTATTTTGTGTCTTAAACTCCTGAGCAGCGACTTGGGACGTTTTACTACGTTAAAGGCGCTATATAAATACACGTCGTTGTTGTTGTTGATGTGGTTTTAAAATGGAAGTGGTAACCAATACACCGAGGAATAAAGGCACTGTTGATTGATAAATTGGTCATGAAAACTAATAAACAGGTGGCAGCGCAGGACCTACACCTGATCCTATTAATTATTTTATTCAGAACGTTGCAATTATTTGTAAAAATTGATAAATTAAGCAACAGAGGGGAAACAAGAGCTACAGTTATTTATATTTGAATTGTTAAATAATACACAAGTCAATAAAGTTAGTTAATTGTTAAATTGGGTTTGATAATCAGTACACAGGGTGAAACTGTCACAGTTAATTGTTAAATTGTGTCTGATAACCAATGCACAGAGTAAAACTGTCACAGTTAATTGTTAAATTGGGAATGATAACCAATACACAGGGTGAAACTGTCACAGTTAGTTGTTAAATTGAGTATGATAACCAATACACAGGGTAAAACTGTCACAGTTAATTGTTAAATTGGGTATGATAACCAATACACAGGGTGAAACTGTCACAGTTAATTGTTAAATTGGGTATGATAACCAATACACAGAGTAAAACTGTCAGTTAATTGTTAAATTGGGTATGATAATCAATACACAGGGTGAAACTGTTACAGTTAATTGTTAAATTGGGTATGATAACCAATACACAAGTTAAAACTGTCACAGTTAATTGTTAAATTGGATATGATAACCAATACACAGGGTGAAACTGTCACAGTTAATTGTTAAATTTGGTATGATAACCAATACACAGGGTGAAACTGTCAGTTATTTGTTAAATTGGGTATGATAAATAATTCACAGGGTAAAACTGTAACTGTAAATTGTTATATTGGGTATGATAACCAATACACAGGGTAAAACTGTCACAGTAAATTGTTATATTGGGTATGATAACCAAAACACTGAGTAAAACTGTCACAGGTAATTGTTAAATTGGGAATTATAACCAATACACAGTGTAAAACTGTCACAGTTAATTGTTAAATTGTGTATGATAACCAATACACAGTGTAAAACTGTCACAGTTAATTGTTAAATTGTGTATGATAACCAATACAGAGGATAAAACTGTAACAGTTAATTGTTAAATTGGGTATGATAACCAATACACAGGGTGAAACTATCACAGTTAATTATTAAATTAGGTATGATAGCCAATACACAGTGTAAAACTGTCAGTTAATTGTTAAATTGGGTATGATAACCAATACACAGTGTAAAACTGTCACAGTTAATTGTTAAATTGTGTATGATAACCAATACAGAGGGTAGAACTGTCACAGTTAATTGTTAAATTGGGTATGATAACCAATACACAGGGTAAAACTGTCAGTGAATTGTTAAATTGGGTATGATAGCCAATACATAGTGTAAAACTGTCACAGTTAATTGTTATATTGGGTATGATAACCAATGCAAATGGAAAATTGTTACATTTAATTGTTAAATTGGGTATGATAACCAATACACAGGTTAAAACTGTCACAGTTAATTGTTAAATTGGGTATGAAAACCAATACACAGGGTGAAACTATCACAGTTAATTGTTAAATTTGGTATGATAACCAGTACACAGGGTAAAACTGTCAGTGAATTGTTAAATTGGGTATGATAACCAATACACAGGGTTAAACTGTCAGTTAATTGTTAAATTGGGTATGATAACCAATACAAATGGAAAATTGTTACATTTAATTGTTAAATTGGGTATGATAACCAACACACAGGGTAAAACTGTCAGTTAATTGTTAAATTGGGTATGATAGCCAATACACAGGGTGAAACTGTGAGTTAATTGTTAAGTTGGGTATGATAAGCAATACACAGGGTAAAACTGTCAGTTAATTGTTAAATTGGGTATGATAGCCAATTAACAAGGGAGTAAAGTTCATTGTTAATTCTTAAATTGGAAATAAGCAAAACACAACAAAAACTTATATTTATATAGCGCCTTTAACGTAGTAAAACGTCCCAAGGCGCTTCACAGGAGTTTATCAAACAACATTTGACCTCGAGCCACATAAGGAGATATTTGTGCAGATAACCAAAAGCTTGGTCAAAGAGGTAATTTTTAAGGAGCGTCTTGATGGAGGAGAGAGAGGCAGAGAGGTTTACGGACAGAATTCCAGAGCTTAGGGCCCAGGCAGCTGAAGGCATGGCCACCAATGGTGGAGTGATTAAAATCAGGGATACATTGAGAGAGACATTGACTGAAACATGGAGCGAGACATTGGGAGGGTCATTGAGCGGGCCATAGAGAGAGTCAGACAGACACAAAGAGAGAAATAGAAACAATGAGAGTGGGCAGATTGAGAGATAGAAATAGAGAGACAGAAAGTCGGGGGGAGAGCCACAGACAGCCAGAAAGAGACAGACCGGCTGAGAGAGGCAGAGGGAAGAGAAAGACAGGGATAGATATTGAGAGTTAGAAAATAGGAACATATGAAATAGGAGCAGGAGTAGGCCTTTTGGCCCATCGATCCTGCTCCGCCGTTCAATAAGGTCATGGCTGATCTTCTACCTCAAATCCACTTTCCTGAACTATCCCCATATCCCTTGATTCCCTAAATATTCAAAAATCTTCCAATCTCTGTCTTGAATATACTCAACGACTGAGCATCCACAGCCGTCTGGGGCAGAGAATTGCAAAGAATCCCCACCCTCCAAGTGAAGAATTTTCTCCTCATCTCGGACCTAACTGGCCGACGTCTTTTGCTGAGACTGTGACCCCTTGTTCTAGACTCCCGAGGCAGGGGAAACATCCTCACTGCATCTACCCTGTTAAGCCCTCTAAGAATTTTATATATTTCCATGAGGTCACCTCTCATTCTTCTAAATTCTAGAGAACATAGGCCTCGTCTACTCAATCTGTTCTCACAGGACAATCCCCCCATCCCAGGAACCAGTCTGGTGAACCTCATGCACTCCCTCTTTGGCAATTATATCCTTCCTTTGGTAAGGAGACCAACATTGTACACAGTACTCCTGGTGTGGTCTCACCAGGGCCTTATATAATTGCAGTAAGACGTCTTTACTCTTATGCTCAAATCCTCTTGTAATAAAGGCCAATATACCATTTGCTTTCCTAATTGTTTGCTGTACCTGCATGTTACCTTTCAGTGATTCGTGTACAAGGACACCCAGGTCCCTCTGAACACCAACATTTCCCAATCTCTCAACATTTAAAAAATACCTTGCTTTACTATTTTTCCTAACTGCACATTAATCCACATTATATTCCATTTGCCATGTTCTTGCCCACTCACTTAGCCTGTCTATATCCCTTTGAAGCCTCCTTGCATCCTCCTCACAACTTACATTCCCACCCAGCTTTGTATCATCAGCAAACTTGGATATATTGCATTTGGTCCCCTCATCCAAATCATTGATATATATCATAAATAGCTGTGGCCCAAACACTGATTCTTGCGGTACCCCAATCGTTACAGCCTGCCAAACCGAAAATGCCTCGTTTATTGCTATTCTCTGTTTTCTGTCCGTTAACCAATCCTCAACCCATGCTAGAATATTAGCCGCAATCCCATTTTGTTTAATAACCTCTTGTGCGGCACCTTATCGAATGACTTCTGAAAATCCAAATCTACCACATCTACTGTCTCCCCCTTATCTGTTCTGCTAGTTACAACCTCAAAAAACTCTAACAAATTTGTCAAACACGATTTCCCTTTCATAAATCCGTGTTGACTCTGCCCAATCCTATTATAATTTTCTAAGTGCCCTGTTACTACGTCCTTAATATATTTTAGCATTTCCCCAACTACTGATGTGAGTAAAACTTGTCTGTAGTTCCCCGTTTTCTCTCTCCCTCCTTTCTTAGATATTGGGGTTACATTTGCTGCATTCCAATCCGCGGCAAACGTTCTAAAATCTATGCGATTTATGGAATTTCATCTGCCATCTATTTTGTTTTTCTTTTTTATTCATTCATGGGATGTGGTCATCGCTGGCACGCCTTGCATTTATTGCCCATCCCTAGTTGCACTTGAGAAGTTGGTGGTGAACCGCTGCAGTCGGTGATGGAAAGGCGTCCCACAGTGCTGTTATGGAGGGAGTTGCAGGATTTTGACCCAGCGACAATGAAGGAATGGTGATATACTTCCAAGTCAGGATGGTGTGTGACTTGGAGGGGAAGTTACAGGTGATGGTGTTCCCATGCTCCTGCTGCCCTTGTCCTTCTAGGTGGTAGAGGCTGCATGTTTGGAAGGTACTGCCGAAGAAACCTTGGCAAGTTGCTGCAGTGCATCTTGTAGACAGTACACACTGCAGCCACGGTGCGCCGCTGGTGGAGGGAGTGCATGCTTAACAACATAACATAAGAAATAGAAGCAGGAGCAGGCCTCCTCTGTTCCAAGGAAAACAAACCCAGCTTATCCCAGTTAATATTGGGGTTGTTCATATCTCCTACTATTACTGCCCTATAGTTTTTGCACATCTCAGAAATGTGTCGACATATTTGCTCTTCTATCTCCCTCTCACTGTTTGGGGGTCGAGAGTACACTCCCAGCAGTGTGGTCGCCCCTTTTTTGATTTTCCATTCGACCCATATGGTCTCGTTTGATGATCCCTCCAACTTATCATCTCTCCTCACAGCTGTAATAGTTTCTTTAATCAATACCGCGACACCATCCCTTTTTACCACCCCCTCTACCCCTTTATGGTGATGGATGGGGTACCAATCAAGTGGGCTGCTTTGTCCTGGATGATGTCGAGCTTCCGGAGTGTTGTTGGAGCTGCACTCATCCAGACAAGTGGAGAGTATTCCATCACACTCCTGACTTGTGCCTTGTAGATGGTGGAAAGGATTTGGGGAATCAGGAGGTGAGACACTCGCCGCAGAATACCCAGCCTTGACCTGCTCTTTTAGCCACAGTATTTATGTGGCTGGTCCAGTTAAGGTTCTGGTCAATGGAAACCCCCAGGATACTGATGGTGACGGATTTGGCGATGGTAATCCCATTGAATGTCAAGGGGATGTGGCTCTTGTTGGAGATTGTCATTGCCTGGCACTTGTTTCGTGTGATTATTACTTGCCACTTATCAACCCAAGGCTGAATGTCATCCAGGTCTTGCTGCATGCGGGCATGGACTGCTTCATTATCTGAGGAGTTGTGAATAGAACTGAATACTGAGCAATCATCAGCGAACATCCCCACTTCTGACCATAGGATGGAGGGAAGGTCATTGATGAAATAGCTGAAGATGGTTGGGCCGAGGACACTGCCCTGATGTACTGCTGCAGCGATGTCCTGGGGCTGTGATGATTGACCTCCAAAAACCACAACCATCTTCCGTTGTGCTGGGTATGACTCGAGCCAGTGGAGAGTTTCCCCCTGCTTCCCATTGACACAATTTTACTGGGGCTCCTTGATGCCACACTCAGTCCAATGCTGCCTTGATGTCAAGGGCAGTCACTCTCACCTCACCTCTGGAATTCAGCTCCTTTGTCCATGTTTGGACCAAGGCTGTAATGAGGTCTGGAGCCGAGTGGTCCTGGCGGAACTTAAACTGGGCATCGGTGAGAAGGTTATTAGTGAGTAAGTGCCACATAATAGCACTGTCGACGGCACCTTTCGTCAATTTGCTCATTTCACCAGTCTGTCTATGTCCTCCTGAAGCCTACCTTATCCCGCTCTGTGTGTGTATATATATGTATATATGTAAAAGTCTATATCATTAATATATATCAAAAAGAGCAGTGGTCCGAATAGCGACATCTGGGGATACCACTGTACACTTCCCTCCAGTCTGAACAACAGCCGTTCACCACTACTCTCGGTTTTCTGTCCCTTAGCCAATGTCAGATCCCCACTGCCACTGTCCCTTTGGTCCTAACAAGTCTATTCAATTGTACTTCATCAAATGCATTTTGAATGTCCATGTGCACAACATCAAACGCACTACGCTCATCAACCATTTCCGTTACTTCATCAAATAACTTAATCAAGTTTGTCAGACACACTTTGCCGTTAACATATCCGTGCTGGTTGTCATTTATTAATCCATGTTTTTTCCAAAGACAGATACTTTTCTCTGTGAATATGGCCTCTAGACGTTTCCCCACCACTGACGTTAGGCTGACTGGCCTGCAGTTACAGGGTTTATCCCCCTCTCCTTTTTTAAACAGGGTGTAACATTTGCAACCCTCCAGTCCTCTGGCTCCACTCCCATATCCGAGGAGGATTGAAATATTCTGGCCAGAGCCTGCGCTATTTCCACCATTCCTTCCCTCAGCAACCCTCATACTTCCCATCCGGACCGGGTAAATGTTCTACTTTACTGTGGTATAAAAAGTGTTGGATTGAAAGGGGTTAACTGAAGCTGTTTGTTCAGTGACTGTAATTAATGTCAGTCTCCACGGGTAACTGAAGATGTTTGTTTAGTGACTGTAATTAATGTCAGTCTCCATGGACTCTAATTGTATCAGTGCAGGGTTTCCCTCTTCTATTAATAAGGGACTCCTTTCAATGTGTTATCCATAGTGTCAGTGAGAGCATCACCTCCGGCACTGACAGGGATCAGCGCGCTGCTCCACAGAGAGGGAGTCGGAATCTGAGAACACTAGATTGGAATGTTACAATAATGGGTCGGAATCTGAGAACAGTAGATTGGAATGTTACAACAATGGGCAGGAGTTTCAGCTGGGATATTCAATTTCTTTCAGCACTTTATGATAGACTATCATTAGACATTCGGATAGATTTGGCACTTGAGATTATTCAATACATTTACTATCCCCTCCTTGCTGCTGTTGGTGTTCCTGGTAAGTCTCTCTATCCAGCTATTCTGTTAACCATGTTTTACTGTATTACTGTTCGTGTCATTTACTCTCCCCTCCTTGTTGCGATTGTTGTTCTGGTAAGTCTCTCTATCCAGCAATTAACCCTGCAAACCTTTGCTAACTGTATTACTATTCTTCATTCTTTGCTGCTGTTGGTGTCCCTGGTAAGTCTCTCTATATCCAGCAATTAGATCTGTAAACCACATTTCACTGTATTACTGTTTGTCATTTAAATCTTGGGAAGAGCGAAGCCATTGTCTTCGGTCCTCGTCACGAACTCCATTCTCTATCTACCGATTCAGGCCCCCTCCCTGGTCAATGTCTGAGGCTGAACCAGGCTGTTTGCAACCTCTGCGATCTCTTTGTCCCTGAGCTGAGTTCCGAACTCATATCCTCTGAATCATCAGTCCTGCCGACGACCGCCCCCAAAATTTCACCCATCTCCGCTCCACCTCAGCCCTTCCGCTGCATAAACCCTCATCCGTGCCTTTGTTATATCCAGACTCGACTATTCCAATTCTCTCCTGGCCGGCCTCGCAGTAACAAGCCTCCATAAACTAGAGCTCATCCAAAACCCTGCTGCCCCTATCCTAACACACATCATGTCCCGTTCACCCATCACCCCTGTGATGACTGACCAACATTGGCTGCCGATCCGGCAACAACTCGATTTAAATATTCTTCTCCTCATGTTCAAATCCCACCATGGCCTCACCCCTCAAATTAGTCCAATTCCCTTGCTCTTTTCCCATTGTCCTGCAAATTGTTCCCCTTCAGGTAATTATACAATTCCCCTTTTAAAGTTAATTTATTTCCCTCTGTACCTCTCCCTGTCTTTCAGTCTGTATTTCTTTTCTCTCTTTCTCCCTTTCTCTCTCTCCCCCTGTTCTCTCTCTCTCTGTCTCTTGCTCATAGAATCATAGAACGGTACATCACATACAGAGACCATTCGGCCCATCGTGTCCGTGCCGTCTCTTTGAAAGAGTTATTTATTCAGTCCTAATCTTTAATCAGAGCCCCATAAAAAATTCCCCTTCATCTAATTACCCCATTCCCTTTCGAAATTTACTATTGAATCTGCTTCCACCACGTTCTCAGTCAGTGCATTCTAGATCACAACTCACTGCGTAAAGAAAATTCTCATCTCTCCTCTGGTTCTTTTGCCAATTACTTCAAATTTGTTTCCTCTGGTTACCCACCATTCTGCCTCTGGAAACAGACTTACTTAATCTATCAAAACCCATGACAATCTGGAATATCTATACTAAATCTCCCCTGATGGAAAAGGACAAAGAAATACCAGGTTTAAAAATTTCAATTGGGGAAAGGCCAAATTTACTCAGCTGAGATGTGATTTAGGAAAAGTGGACTGGAAACAGCTTCTTAATTGGAAATCAGTGCAGAGCTGTGGGAAGCATTCAACGAGGAGATAGTGAGGGCTCAGAGCAAATATATTCCCAAAAAGATAAAGGATGCGACTTCCAAATCTAGAGTTCCCTGGATGTCAAGGGGAATACAGGGTAGGATAAGGGAACTAAAAGGGAAGCTTCTGTCAGATACCGAGAGCTCAATACTACAGAAAGCCTAGAGGGGTATAGAAAGTGCAGGGGTGAAATTAAAAAGTAAATTAGGAAAGCAAAGAGATGGCATCAAAAAATATTGGCAAGTAAAATCAAGGAAAACCCAAAGATGTTTTATGCGTACATCAAGAGCATGAGGATAACTAAGGAAAGAGTCTGGCCTATTATAGACCAAACAGTGATTCTGTGTGTAGAGGCGGAAGACATGGATATGGTTCTTAATAAATACTTTGTGTCTGTCTTCACAGAAGAGTGAGATGATGCAGACATTGTAGTTAAGGAGGAGGAGTGTGAAATATTAGATGAGACAAACATAGTGAGAGAGGAAACATTAAGATGTTTAGCATCTTTGAAAGTAGATAAATCACGAGGCCCGGATGAAATGTATCCCAGGCATTTTAAGGGAGGAAATAGCGGGGGCTCAGACCATCATTTTCCAATCCTCTCTGGCTACAGGCGAAATGCCAGAGGACTGGAGGACTGCTAACGTTGTACCATTGTTTAAAAAGGGAGAAAGGGATAGACCGAGTAATTACAGGGCAGTCAGTCTAACCTTGGTGGTGGAGAAAAATATTGAAAGATTCTGAGCGGCAGTATTAATCGGCATTTAGAAAGGCACAGATTAATCAAGGACAGTCAGCATGGTAATGTTAAGGGAATGTCGTGTCTGACTAAATGGATTGAATTTTTTGAGAGGTAATGAGGAGGTCGATGAGGGGAGTGCATTTGATGTAGTCCACGTAGATATTAGTAAGGCCTTTGACAAGGTCCCACATGACAGGTTGGTCATTGGATCCAAGGGAAAGTGGCAAGTTGGATCCAAAATTGGCTCAGTGGCAGGAAGCAAAGGTCGTAATGGTCAACGGGTGTTTTTGTGACTGGAAGGTTGTTTCCAGTGGGGTTCCACAGGGCTCAGCACTAGGTCCCCTGCTATTTGTGGTATATATTAATGATTTAGACTTCAGTGTTGGGGCCATGATGAAGAAGTTTGCACATGATACAAAAATTGGCCGTGTGGTTGATAGTGATGAAGAAAGCTGTAGACTGCAAGAAGATATCAATGGACTGGCCAGGTGAGCAGAACAGTGGCAAATGGAGTTCATTTCGGAGAAGTGTGAGGTAATGCATTGGTGGCGGGCTAACAAAAAGGGAATACACAATAAATGGTAGGATACTGAGAGGTGCAGTGGAACAGAGGGACCTTGGAGTACATTTCCACATATCTCTAAAACTATCAGCACATGCAGATAGGGTAGTTAAAAAGGCATGTGGGATACGTTGCTTTATTAGTCGAAGCATAGCATATAAAAGCAGGGAGTTTATGCTAGAACTGTATAAAACACCAATTAGGCCACAGCTAGAATACTGCGTACAATTTTGGTCAAAACATTACAGGAAAGATGTGATCGCATTTGAGACATTATACAGGAGATTTACGTGGATGTTGCCAAGACTGGAGAATAGTCTGGGGTTCTTTACTTTGTAACAGAGGAGGCTGAGGGGAGATTTAATTGAGGTGTATAAAATTATGAGGGGCCGAGATAGAGTGGATAGCAAGCACCTATTTCCCCTGGCAGAGAGGTCAATAACCAAGGAGAATAGATTTAAAGTAATTGGTAGAAGGATTAGACGGGAGATGAGAATTTGTTTCACCCAGAGGTCGGTGCGGGTCTGAAACTCAAGGCCTGAAAGGGTGGTAGAGGCAGAAACCCTCATCACGTTTAAAACGTACATGGATATGCACTTGAAGTGCCATCACCTACAGGGCTACGGACCAAGAGCTGGAAAGTGGGATTAAGCTGATAGCTCTATTTCGACCGGCGCAGATGCAATGGGCCAAATGGCCTCCTTCTGTGTCGTAAATTTCGACGATTCTACAATTCTGTAATGTTTAACCTTCGCTGATCTAAAAATAACAATCCCAGCTTCTTCTGTCTCTCCACGTAATTGAAGATCCAGATCCCTGGTACCATTCTGGTAAATCTCCTCTACACCTTCTCTAATCCTTGACATGCTTGCCAAAGTGTGGTGCTCAGAATTGGACACAATACTCCAGCTGGGGTCTAACCAATGCTTTTTAAAAGGTTAACATTTCTACCTGGATTGTGTTACTCTGTGTCTCTGTTTGTAAAGCCAAGGACTCCATATGCTTTATTAACAGCCATCGCTAATTGTCCTGCCACCTTCAATGATTTGTGTAAGTACACACCAGGTCTCTCTGATCGCGCACCCGCTTTGAAATTGTACCGTTTAGTTGATATTGCCTCTGCTCATGCTTCCTACCAACATGTATCACTTCACCCTTCTCTGTGTTAAATTGTATCTGCCATGTGTCTGCCCTTTTCACCAGTCTGTCTGCGACCTCCTGAATTTCTGTTACTATCATTCTCACTGTTTATTAACATTTACGAGTTTTCTGTCATTTTCAAACTTTGAAATCATGCGCTGTCATAGAGTCATCGATAGTTATAGTTATACAGCACAGAAAGGGGCCCTTCGGCCCATTGTGTCCGCGCCGGCCATCAAGCCTATCTATTCTATTCCCATTTTCCAGCACTTGGTCCGGAGCCTTGTAAGCTGTGGCGTTTCAAGTGCTCATTTAAATAATTATTGAATGCTGCGTTGGTTCCTGTCTCTACCACCCTTTCAGGCAGTGAGTTTAAGATTCCAACCACACTCTGTTTGAAAAAGTTTTTCCTCCAATCCCCTCTAAACCTCCTGCCCCTTACCTTGAAACTATGTGCCCTGGTGATGGACCCCTCTATTAAGGGGGAAATTCCTTTCTATCTACCCTATCTATGCCCCTCATAATTTTGTACACCTCAAACAGGTCCCCCCGCAGCCTTCTCTGCTCTAAGGAAAGCAACCCCAGCCTGTCCAGTCTCTCTTCATTGCTGAAGCGCTCCAGCCCAGGTAACATCCTGGTGAATCTCCTCTGCACCCTCTCCAATGCAATCACATCCTTCCTATAGTGTGGCGATCAGAACTACACACCGTATTCCAGCTGTGGCCTAACTAGCATTTTGTACATCTCCAACACAACCTCCCTGCTCTTATATTCTATGCGTCGGCTAATGAAGGCAAGTATCCCATATGCCTTTTTAACCACCTTATCTACCTGTCTTCCAAAATTCTATCCACTCTAGAACAGTTCCCATGGATTGGAGGGTAGCGAATATAACCCCACAATTTAAAAAAGGTGGGAGAGAGAAAACGGGGAATTATAGACTGGTAAGCCTGACATCGGTAGTGGGGGAAATGCTAGAGTCCATTATAAAATATGTAATAGCAAAGCACTTGGAAACCAGTGACAGGATCGGACAAAGTCAACATGGAGTTACAAAAGGTAAATCATGCTTGACTAATCGAGTGGAATTTTTGAGAATGTAACTGTTAGAATAGATAAGGGAGAACCAGTGGATGTGGTGTATTTGGACTTCCAGAAGGCTTTCGATAAGGTCCCGCATAAGAGATTCGCGTGTAAAGTTAAGGCACATGGGATTGGGGGCAAGGTATTGACTTGGATAGAGAACTGGTTGGCAGACAGAAAGCAAAGAGTTGGAATAAATGGGTCTTTTTCCGAGTGGCAGGCAGTGACTAGTGGGGTACCGCAGGGATCAGTGCTATGACCCCAGTTATTCACAATATATATTAATGATCTAGATGAGGGAACTAGATGCAATATCTCCAAGTTTGCAGATGACACAAAGCTGGGTGAGTGTGTGTGCCGTGAGGAGGATGCCGAGAAACTCCAGGATGATTTGGACAGGTTGGGTGATTGGTCGGATGCATGGCAGATGCAATACAATGTGGATAAATGCGTGGTTATCCACTTTGGTGGCAAAAACAGGAAAGCAGATTATTATCTGAACGGCAATAGATTGGGAAAAGGGGAAGGGCAACGATCCTGGGAGTCCTTGTGCACCAGTCGTTGAAGGTAAGCATGCAGGTGCAGCAGGCGGTTAAGAAGGCAAATGGTATGTTGGCCTTCATAGCGAGAGGATTCGAGTACAGGAGCAAGGAGTTCTTGCTGCAGTTGTACAGAGCCTTGCTGAGACCACAACTTAAGTATTGTGTGCAGTTTTGGTCGCCTTATCTGAGGAAGGATGTTCTTGCCATGGAGGGAGTGCAGCGAAGATTTACCAGACTGATACCTGGGATGGCAGGAATGACGTATGAAGAGAGATTGGATCGATTGGGATTATACTCGCTGGAGTTTATAAGAATGAGAGGGGATCTCACTGAAACTTATAAAATTCTAACAGGACTAGACAGACTAGATGCAGGAAGGATGTTCCCGATGGCGGGGGAGTCCAGAACCAGGGGTCACAGTCTAAGGATAAGGGGTAAGCCATTTAGGACTGAGATGAGGAGGAATTTCTTCACCCAGAGAATGGTGAACCTGTGAAATTCTCTACCACAGAAGGCAGTAGAGGCCAATTCATTAAATATATTCAAGAAGGTGTTAGATATATTTCTTAAGGCTAAAGAGATCAAGGATATGGGGAGAAAGCAGGGACAGGGTACCAAATTTGGATGATCAGCCATGATCTCATTAAATGGCGGAGCAGGCTTGATGGGCTGAATGGCCTACTCCTGCTCCTATCTGCTATATTTCTATGTTTCTACGTCCTGCTGTCTTCAGGGATCTATGTACATGCACACCAAGATCCCTCTGGTCCTCTGTCCTTCCTAGGGTCTTACCATTCATTGCGTATTTCCTTGCCTTGTTAGTCCTCCCAAAATGTATCACCTCACACTTTTCCGGGTTAAATTCAGTTTGCCCCTGTTTGCGATTCAAAACGTGACGCGGGCAAGAGGAAACAGCTGATTGAGTGAGTACAGCCAGGTGAGTATTTACACGACTCCATAGTTTGACAGTTAAGGTTAATAGTTTATAAACTTTAGAAGGTCTTAATTTTGTGGTTATAGTTTCTAAGGTCTCAGTTGTGTAGCGGGGAGTGCTAGTAAACAATGGCCCTTGACTTTATCATTTAATTGCAGTGTTATTTGTAGCATTGATTTGATTTAATTTAATTTAAATTATTTAAAGGTAAGTCATGGCAGCACAGCTCGGCCCCGTGGTATGCTCCTCCTGCAGTTTGTGGGCAATCAGGGACACTTCCTGTGTCCCTGACGACCATGTGTGCGGGAAGTGAATCCAGCTGCAGCTGCTGGCAGACCGCATTGCGGCGCTGAAGCTGCGAATGGATACATACTGGGGCATTCGCGATGCTGAGGACATGGTGGATATCACGTTTAATGAGTTGGTTACACCGCAGGTAAACGCTGCACAGGAAGGAAGGGAATGGGTGACCGCCAGGCAGAGTAGTAGGCGCAGGCAGGTAGTGCAGTGGTCGCCTGTGGCCATCCCCCTCTCAAACAGATATACCGCTTTGGATATTGTTGAGGAGGATGGCTTATGCGGGAAGACAGCTGCAGCCAACTTCCTGGCACCATGGGTGGTTCTGCTCCACAGGACGGGAGGAAAAAGAGCAGGAGAGCTATAGTGATAGGGGATTCTATTGTAAGGGGAATAGATAGGCGTTTCTGCGGCCGCAAACGAGACTCCAGGATGGTATGTTGCCTCCCTGGTGCAAGGGTCAAGGATGTCTCGGAGTGGCTGCAGGGTATTCTGGATGGGGAGGGTGAACAGCCAGTTGTCGTGGTGCATATAGGTACCAACGACATAGGTAAAAAACGGGATGAGGTCCTAAAAGCTCAATATAGGGAGTTAAGAGGTAAATTATAAAATAGGACCTCAATCTCAGGATTGCTACCAGTGCCACGGAATAGTCAGAGTAGAAATAGAAGGATATTTCAGCTGAGTACGTGGCTGGAAGAATGGTGCAAGGAGGAGGGATTCAAATTCCTGGGACATTGGAAACGGTTCTGGGGGAGGTGGGACCAGTACAAACTGGAAAGTTTGCACCTGGGCAGGACCGGGACCGATGTCCTAGGAGGAGTGCTTGTTAGTTCTGTTCAGGAGGGTTTAAACTAAAATGGCAGGGGGTTGGGAACCTGTGCAGGGAGACAGAGGAAATGGGAGCAAGGATAGAAGCAAAAGACAGGAAGGAGAAAAGCAAAAGTGGAAGTCAGAGAAAGCAAGGGTGTAAATCAAACATGGCCACAGTAAACAATAATTCTAAAAGGTCTAAGAGTGATAAGTAAACAAGCCTGAAGGCTTTGTGTCTTAATGCGAGGAGCATTTGTAATAAGGTGGATGAATTAGCTGCGCAAATAGATGTAAACGGATATGATATAATTGGGATTACAGAGACATGGCTCCAGGGTGACCAAGGCTGGGAATTCAACATCCAGGGGTATTCAATATTCAGGAAGAACAGGCAAAGAGGAAAAGGAGGCGGTGTAGCATTGCTGGTTAAAGAGTTAATTCACACAATAGTAAGGAAGGATATTAGCTCGGATGATGTCGAATCTGTATGGGTGGAGCTGAGAAATACCAAGGGGCAGAAAACGTTAGTGGGATTTGTATACAAACCCCCAAACAGTCATGCTGAGGTTGGGGATGGCATTACACGGGGAATTAGAGATGCGTGCAATAAGGGCACAGCAGTTATCATGGGTGACTTTAATCTACATTTCGATTGGGCTAATCAAATTAGTAACACTACTGTGGAAAAGGAATTCCTAGCGTGTATACGGGATGGCTTCCTGGACCAATATGTCGAGGAACCAACTAGAGATCAGGCCATCTTAGACTGGGTATTATGTAATGAGAAAGGAGTAATGAGCAATCTTGTTGTGCGAGGCCCCTTGGGGAGGAGCGATCATAAAATGATAGAATTCTTCATTAAGATGGAGAGTGAAGTTGTAGTTGACTCAGAAACTTGGGCACTGACTTTCAATAAAGGAAACTGTGATGGTATGAGGCGCGAGTTGGCTAGGATGGATTGAGGAATGTTACTTCAAGGGTTGATGGTGGATAGGCAATGGCAAACATTTAAAGATCGCATGGATGAACTACAGAATTTCTTCATCCCTGTTTGGCATAAAAATAAAACAAAAAAGGTGACTCAACCGTGGCTAACAAGGGAAATTAGGGATAGCATAAGATCCAAGGAGAGACCATATAAATTGGTCACAAAAAGCAGCAAACTTGAGAATTGGGAGCAGTTTAGGATTCAGCAAAGGAGGACAAAGGGATTAATTAAGAGTGGGAAAATAGAGTATGAGAGTTAGCTTGCAGGGAACATAAAAACTGACTGTAAAAATTCCATAGATATGTGAAGAGAAAAAGATTGGTGAAGTCAAGCGTAGGAACCTTGCAGTCAGAATCAGGGAAATTTATAATGGGGAACAAAGAAATGGCAGATCAATTAAATATATACTTTGGTTCTGTCTTCACAAAGGAGGACTCAAATAAACTCTCAGAGATGTCGGGAAACATAGGGTCTAATAAGGGAGGAACTGAATGAAATCAGTATTTGAAGGGAAATTGACGTGATTGAAGGCCGATAACTCCCCAGGGCCTGATAATCTACATCCTAGGTTACTTCAGGAAGTGGCCCTAGAAATAGTCGATGCATTGCTGGTCATGTTCCAAAATTCTATAGACTGTGGAACAGTTCCCATGGATTGGAGGGTAGCTAATATAACCCCACTATATTAACAAGCTGGTAGAGAGAAAACGGGGAATTATAGACCGGTAAGCTTGACATCGGTAGTGGGGAAAATGCTAGAGTCCATTATAAAAGATGTAATAGCAGAGCACTTGGAAAACAGTGACAGGATCGGACAAAGTCAACATGGATTTACAAAAGGTAAATCATGCTTGACTAATCTACTGGAATTTTTTGAGGATGTAACTGGTAGAATAGGTAAGGGAGAACCAGTGGATGTGGTGTATTTGGACTTTCAGAAGGCTTTCGATCAGATCCCGCATAAGAGATTAGCGTGCAAAGTTAAGGCACATGGGATTGGGGGCAAGGTATTGACTTGGATAGAGAACTGGTTGGCAGACAGGAAGCAAAGAGTTGGAATAAACGGGTCTTTTTCCGAGTGGCAGGCAGTTACTAGTGAGCGTTCGCAGCGATCGGTGCTAGGACCCCAGCTATTCACAGTGTATATTAATAATCTAGATGAGGGAACTAGATGTAATATCTCCAAGTTTTCAGACGACACAAAGCTGGGTGGGTGTGTGCTGTGTGAGGAGGATGCAGAGAAACTCCAATATGATTTGCACAGGTTGGGTGATTGATCAGATGCATGGCAGATGCAGTATAATGTGGATAAATACGAGGTTTTCCACTTTGGTGGCAAAAACAGGAAGACAGATTATTATCTGAACGGCAATAGATTGGGAGAAGGGGAAGTGCAACGAGACGTGCGTGTCCTTGTGCACCAGTCGCTGAAGGTAAGCATGCAGGTGCAGCAGGCAGTTAAGAAGGCAAATGGTATGTTGGCCTTCACAGCGAGAGGATTCGAGTACAGGAGCAAGGATGTCTTGCTGCAGTTGCACAGAGCCTTGGTGAGACCACACCTTGAGTATTGTGTGCAGTTGTGGTCGTCTTATCTGAGGAAGGATGTTCTTGCCATGGAGGGAGTGCAGCGAAGATTCACCAGACTGATACCTGGGATGGCAGGAATGACGTATGAAGAGAGATTGTTTCGATAAGGCTTATAGTCGCTAGAGTTTAGAAGAATCAGAGGGGATCTCATTGAAACTCATAAAATTCTAACAGGACTAGACAGACTAGATGCAGGAAGGATGTTCCCGATGGCGGGGGAGTCCAAAACCAGGGGTCACAGTCTAAGGATAAGGGGTAAGCCATTTAGGACTGAGATGAGGAGGAATTTCTTCACCCAGAGAGTGGTGATCCTGTGAAATTCTCTACCACAGAAGGCAGTTGAGGCCAATTTATTAAATATATTCAAGAAGGAGTTACATATATTTCTTAAGGCTAAAGTGATCAAGGGTTATGGGGAGAAAGCAGGGACAGGGTTCTGAATTTGGATGATCAGCCATGATCGCATTGAATATCGAGCAGGCTCGAGGGGCCGAATGGACTACTCCTGCTCCTATCTTCTATGTTTCTATGTTCTACCCATCTAACCAAACCGTCTATATCGTCCTGTAGCCTGACGCTTCCGTCCTCGCTTTTTACCACTCCACCAATTTTCGTGTCATCTGCGAACTTGCTGATCATACCTCCTACATTCATATCTGAATCATTAATGTACACTACAAACAGCAAAGGTCCCAGCACCGATCCCTGCGGTACACCACTGGACCCAGGCATCAAGTCACAAAAACATCCTTCGACCATCACACTCTGCCTCCTGCCACTAAACCAATTTTCGATCCAATGTGCCAAATTGCCCTGGATCCCATGGGCTCTTACCTTCTTGACCAGTCTCCCATGTGGGACGTTGTCAAAAGCTTTACTGAAGACCATGTAGACGACATCAACTGCACTACCCTCATCCAGAAACCTAGTCACTTCAATCAAATTGCTTAGAACTGATCTCCCCCTTCCAAAGCCATGCTGACTATCCTTGATCAATCCTTGCCTCTTCAAGTGTAGACTAACTCTGTCCCTCTGAATTTTTTCAAAGAATTTCCCTACCACTGATGTTAGGCTCAATGGCCTGTAATTCCCTGGTTCACCCCTACTAACCTTCTTGAACAATGGTACTATGTTAGCTGTTCTCCAGTCATCTGGCACCTCCCCTGTGGTCAGAGAGGTTCTGAAAATTTATGTCAGAGCCCCTGCAGTCTCCTCCCTTGCCTCACACTGCAGCCTGGATACATCTCGTCTGGGCCTGGGGATTTATCCACTTTTATGCCCGCTAAAACCGCAATACCTCCTCCCTCTCAATACTAATTTATTCAAGTATACCACAATCGCCTTGCCTGATTTCTATGCCTACATCGTCCATCTCCATAGTGAACACAGATGCAAAATATTCATTTAAAACCTCACCCACATCTTCTGGCTCTACACACAGATTACCACTTTGGTCCCTAATGGGCCCTACTCTTTCCCTGGTTATCCTCTTGCCCTTAATATACTTACAAAACACCTTGGGATTTTCCTTTTTTTTGCCCGCCAGTGTTTTTTTTCATGCCCCCTCTTCGCTCTCCTAATTTCTTTTTTAAGTACCCCCCTGCACTTTCTATACTCCTCTAGGGCTTCCACTGTTTCTAGTCCTTTGTATCTGCCTAAAGCCTCTCTTTCTTTCCCAATCCATTCTTGTATATCCCTTGACATCCAGGGTTCCCTGGGCTTGTTGGTCCCAACCTTGACTTTTACGGGAACATGTTGGTGTTGTACTCTCTCTATTTCCTTTCTGAAAGAGTACCACTGCTCTGATGTGGATTTTCCTACAAGTAGCTGATCCTAGTCCACTTTGGCCAGATCCTGCCTTATCATATTAAAATTGGCCTTCCCCCAATTTAGAACCATTATTCCGGTCCATCTTTGTCCTTTTCAATGACTACCTTAAATCTCACCGAATTATGGTCACTGTCACCAAAATGCTCTCCTACTAACACTTCTACCACTTGCATGGCTACATTCCCTAGAATTAGGTCCAGAACTGCCCCCTCTCTTGTAGCACTTTCTATATGCTGGCTTAAAAAGCTCTCCTGGATGCACTTTAAGAATTCCGCACCCTCTAAGCCTTTCACACTCTGACTATCCCAGTTAATATTGCGGAAGTTGAAATCCCCTACTATTATTACCCTATTATTTAGACACTTCTCTGAGATTTGCCTACATATCTGTTCTTCTATCTCCCCCTGACTGTTTGGGGCCCTGTAGTACACTCCCAGCAAAGTGCTTGCCCACTTTTTGGTTTTAAGTTCTACCCATATGGCCTCCTTAGAGGAACCTGCTAAGATATCATCCCTCCTTACTGCAGTAATTGACTCCTTGATTAATATTGAGACACCCCCTCCTCTTTTACACACCCTCTGTCTCGCCTGAAGATTCTATACCCCGGAATATTGAGCTGCCTGTCCTGCCCCTCCCTCAACCATGTATCTGTGATAGCAACAATATCATACTCCCATGTGTTCATCAACACCTTCAATTCATCTGCCTTACTCGCAAGACTCCTTGCATTAAAATAAATGCCCACCAGGCTTGCCTTACATTCTTGTGCCGTTACATATTTGCTCTGCCTTCCAGGCTGACTTGTTTTTTCCTCTATATTTGGCTGTGCATCACCCCCTACTATAGCTCCACTCCGTATCCCATCCCTCTGCCAAGTTAGTTTAAACACCACCCACCACGCCCCCGCCAACAGCACTAGCAAACCTCCCCGCAAGGATGTTGGTCCCGTTCCGGTTCAGGTGCAACCCGTCCAAATTGTACAGGTCCCACCTTCCCCAGAAGCAGACCCAGTGATCCAGGAAACGAAAGCCCTCCCTCCTGCACCAACTCTTTAGCCACCCATTCATCTGCTCTATTCTCCTATTCCTATACTCACTAGCAAGTGGCACCGGGAGTAAAACAGAGATTACAACCTTTGAGGTCCTGCTTTTTAATCTGCTACCTAGCTCCCTAAATTCTTGTTGCAGGACCTCATCCCTCTTTTTACCCATGTCGTTGGTACCAATGTGGATTAAGACCTCTGACTGTTCGCCCTCCCCCTTCAGAATACCCTGCAGCCGTTCAGTGACATCCTTGAACCTGGCACCAGGGAGGCAACATACCATCCTGGAGTCACGTCTGCGGCCACAGAAACGTCTATCTGTTCCCCTTACGATAGAATCCCCTGTCACTATTGCTCTCCCACTCTTTCCCCCCCCACGCCTCCTGTGGTGCTGAGCCACTCGTAGTGCCATGGACTTGGCTCTTGCTGCATTCCCCTGAGAAACCCTCTCCCCCATCAGTATCCAAAATGGAAAATCTGTTGGAGAGGGAGATGGACCTTGGGGACTCCTGTGCTGCCTTCCTAGTTCTTTTACACTGTCTGGCGGTCATCTCTTTCCTATCTGCCTGTGCACTCTTTACCTGCGGTGTGACCACCTCGTTAAATGTTCTATCCACGAAGATCTCAGCTTCGCGGATGCTCCACAGTGACTCTAGTCGCAGCTCCAGCTCCGAAACGCGGTTTTCGAGTAGCTGCAGCTGGGGTCACTTCCTGCACATGTGTTCGCCCGGACACCTAAAGTGTCCCTGACTTCCAACATAGCACAGGAGGAGCACTCCACGCTGCCGAGCTGCCCTGCCATGTCCTACCCATAATTTACTCCCTTTAAATTAAAGAATATTAAATACACTAGGGACCTTACTTCCCTTTAAAGCACTACTTGCTCTAAACTCGAGACCTTACTTTTACTTTAACGACTGGACTGTAGAAATACTGACCGGGTCTTGGAAGCTGACAAAGACAGAAAAAGAAAGGAACACATCCCTCCCTGAACTCCCTCACTCACCAAACTCGCAGCTTAACACTCGGTTCCAAGCTGCACTCCATGACAAACTGCACTCAAGCCAGTACTGAGGGAGTGCTGCATTGTTGGAGGGGCAGTACTGAGGGAGTGCATCTCTGTCAGAGGGGCAGTACTGAGGGAGCACTGCACTGTCAGAGGGGCAGTAACTGAGGGAGCGCATCCTGTCAGAGGGGGCAGTACTTGAGGGAGTGCATCACTGTCAGAGGGCAGTACTGAGGAGCATCACTGTCAGAGGGGCAGTACTGAGGGAGCGCATCACTGTCAGAGGGGCAGTACTGAGTGAGCACTGCACTGTCGGAGGGGCAGTACTGAGGGAGCACTGCACTGTCAGAGGGGCAGTGCTGAGGGAGCACTGCACTGTCAGAGGGGCAGTACTGAGGTAGCACTGCACTGTCAGATAGGTAGGTTGGTGAGGACGTGGTCAAGCAGCCTAATCTCTCATCTTGGGTCTCCCACCACCTGCCGCAATCCCAGTCTGGCAGCTGTGTTCTTCAGGGCTCGGTTAATGATGGTACTTCCGAGCCACTCTTGGTGATGGACATTGAAGTTTCCCCCTCCCGACCCAGAGTATAATTTGCGCTTTTTCTGCTCTCGGTGCTCCCATCAACTGGTGTTCAACATGAAGATGTGCCGATTCATCAGCTGAGGGAGGGCGGTAGGTGGTAATCGTCAGGAAGTTACCTTGCCCATGTCTGACTGGAAGCCATCAGACTTCATTATATCCTCAGGCAATGTTGAGGACTCGCAGGGTTTCTCCCTCCGGATTGTATACCCCTGTGTCCCCACCTCTGGTGGGTCTGTGCAGACCCTGGAATGGTGATGGAGGGTTTGAGAATGTTGACTGACAGGTATGGTTCTGTGAGTATGATTATGCGAGTATTTAATGTTTCCAGAGAGTTTCCTGGAGTATTGAGGTGCTTACAGCGTATTTATCTCATTGGTTAATATTTTAAGTGTTTTCCTTTGATCCCTTCGTTTTAATCCTTTGCTCCTTTTAATTATTCTTCCCCTCGGTCAAACACGATGACATGTTTGTCTGGGTAAGGTCACTCTTCTTCTTCTTCTTCTTCTTCTTCTTCCATTTTCAGGCAAAAGAGAAATGAACTGAGAATGAAATTCCTGGACTGAGGCGGGAGCAGTGTAATCTAGGCTGTCCCTGGGAATGAAATTCCTGGATTGAGGTGGGAGCAGTGTAATCTAGGCTGTCCTGGGAATGAAATTCCTGGACTGAGGTGGGAGCAGTGTAATCTAGTCTGTCCCAGGGATGAAATTCCTGGATTGAGGCAGGAGCAGTGTAATCTAGGCTGTCCTGGGAATGAAATTCCTGGACTGAGGCGGGAGCAGTGTAATCTAGGCTGTCAATGGGAATGAAATTCCTGGTTTGAGGTGGGAGCAGTGTAATCTAGGCTGTCCCTGGGAATGAAATTCCTGGACTGAGGTGGGAGCAGTGTAATCTAGGCTGTCCTGGGAATGAAATTCCTGGACTGAGGCAGGAGCAGTGTAATCTAGGCTGTCCCTGGGAATGAAATTCCTGGATTGAGGTGCGAGCAGTGTAATCTAGGCTGTGCCTGGGAATGAAATTCCTGGTTTGAGGCGGGAGCAGTGTAATCTAGGCTGTCCTGGGAATGAAATTCCTGGATTGAGGTGGGAGCAGTGTAATCTAGGCAGCCCTGGGAATGAAATTCCTGGACTGAGGTGGGAGCAGTGTAATCTAGGCAGCCCTGGGAATGAAATTCCTGGATTGAGGTGGGAGCAGTGTAATTTAGTCTGTCCCGGGAATGAAATTCCTGGACTGAGGCGGGAGCAGTGTAATCTAGTCTGTCCTGGGAATGAAATTCCTGGACTGAGGCGGGAGCAGTGTAATCTAGGCTGTCAATGGGAATAAAATTCCTGGATTGAGGTGAGAGCAGTGTAATCTAGGCTGTCCTGTGAATGAAATTCCTGGATTGAGGTGGGAGCAGTGTAATCTAGGCTGTCCCTGGGAATGAAATTCCTGGATTGAGGTGGGAGCAGTGTAATCTTGGCAGCCCTGGGAATGAAATCCCTGGACTGAGGCGGGAGCAGTGTAATCTAGGCGGCACTGGGAATGAAATTCCTGGACTGAGGTGGGAGCAGTATAATCTCGGCTGTCCTGGGAATGAAATTCCTGGATTGAGGTGGGAGCAGTGTAATCTAGGCTGTGCCTGGGAATGAAATTCCTGGATTGAGGTGGGAGCAGTGTAATCTAGGCTGTCCCTGGGAATGAAATTCCTGGATTGAGGTGGGAGCAGTGTAATCTAGGCTGTCCTGGGAATGAAATTCCTTTACTGAGGCGGGAGCAGTGTAATCTAGGCAGCCCTGGGAATCACATTCCTGGATTGAGGTGGGAGCAGTGTAATGGTACCTCTATTGTTTCTTAACTCTAACCAAATAGATTCTGTCCTTGACCCCTCGAAGACATCCTCTTTCTCCAGCACTAATATTCTCCTTAATCAATATTGCTAATCCACCTCCTTTCTTTCCTTCCCTATCTTTCCCGAACATCTTATATCCAGGTATATTTAGTACCCAATCCTACCCTTTTTGAGCCAGGTCTCTATTATCGCCACAACATCATTTTCCTATGTGGCTATTTGCTCCTGCAGCTCACCTACTTATTGACCACGCTTCGTGCGTTTGCACACATGCTCTGTAAACCCATCTGACAGTGTCAGCTGTGGCTCAGTAGGTAGCACACTCGCCTCTCAGTCAGAGGTTGTGGGTTGAAGTCCCACTCCAGAGACTTGAGCACCATAAATCTAGGCTGACTCTCCAGTGCAGTACTGAGGGAGTGCTGCACTGTTGGAGGTGCCGTCTTTCGGATGAGATATTAACCCGAGGCCCCGTCTGCTCTCTCAGGTGGACGTAAAAGATCCCGTTGCACTAGTTCGATGAAGAGTAGTGAAGTTATCCCTGGTGTCCTGGACAATAATTATCGCTCAATCAACATAACAAAAACTATTAATCTGGTCATTTTCACATTGCTGCTTTTGGGAGCTTGCTGTGCGCAAATTGGCTGCGGTGTTTCTCACCTTACAACAGTGACTACACTCCAAATGTATTCATTGGCTGTAAAACGCTTCGAGACGTCCGGAGGTCGTGAAAGGCGATATATAAATGGAAGTCTTTCTTTCTCTTTTATTTAGACCTTACAATAGCAAAATACTGCGGATGTGGAAATCTGAAATAACAACAGAAAATGCTGGAAACACTCAGCAGGTCAGGCAGCATCCGTGGAGAGAAACAGAGTTAGCGTTTCTGTTCTGTGACCCTTCGACATAACTGGAAAAAGTTAGAAATGTAACAGATTGTAAGCAGGTGTAGGGGCAGGGTAAGGCGGGGGGAGGAATGAACAAAAGAGATGGTCTGTGATAGGGTGGAAGGCAGGAGAGGTTAAATGTTGCAAATGGGAATGGCAGAATCATTGGCTGTAAAACGCTTCTATAGGCCACCAACTAGTGGGAAGGAAATAGAGGAGCAAATTTGCAGGGAAATTGCAGAGAGGTGGAAGAAATATAGAGTGGTAATAATGGGGGACTTCAGTTATCCTAATATAGACTGAGATAGTAATCGTATAAAGGGAAGAGAGGGGGGAAGAATTTCCTTAGTGAGTTCAAGAGAACTTTCTTGATTGGTGCATTTCTGGCCCAAAGAGGAAGGAGGCATTGCTGGATCTGGTTCTGGGGAATGAGGTAGGTGAAGTGGAGAAGATTTCAGTAAGGGAGCATTCAGAGAACGGTGATCGTAGTATCATGAGGTTTATATTAGCTATGGAAAAGGACAAGGAGCAATCTAGAGTAAAAATACTTAATTGGGGGAGGGCCAATTTCAGTGGGTTGAGAACGGAGCTGGCTTGGGTAAAAGGAATCAAAGATTGGCAGGCAAAACTGTCATTGAACAATGGGCTGCCTTTAAAGAAGAGATGATTCAGGTACAATCGAGGTACATTCCCACGAGGGGGAAAGGTAGGGCAACCAAAGCCAGAGCTCCCTGGATGACGAAAGAGATAGTGGAAGATAGAGAGTAAGAGGAAGCAGAGAAATGGGGCGTATGACAGATGTCAAGTTCAGAATACAAGTGAGAACCAGGCTGAATATAGAAAGTTCAGAGAGGAAGTGAAAAAGGAAATACGAGGGGCAAAGAGAGAGTATTAGAATAGATTGTCAGCTAACATAAAATGGAATCCAAAAGTCTTCTTTTGGCATATAAATATTAAACGGGCAGTAAGAGGAGGGGTGGGGCCGATTAAGGGCCAAAAAGGAGACATACGAATGGAGGCAGAGGGCATGGCTGAGATAGTAAATGAATACTTTGCATCTGTCTTTAGCAAGGAAGAAGCTGCTGCCAAAGTCATAGTGAAAGAGGAGGTAGTTGAGTAAAGTGTTGTGATGACAATGGTTCAATGAGTCTGATTGTTCAATGACTGTAATTAATGCCAGTTACAGTGAGGCCTAATGATGTCACTCGGGGATTTCCCTCTGCTCTAAATAAGGAGCTCCCTTCACTGTGTCACCTCACACAGTCAGCGCGCTGCCCCCAGCACAAAGACCACCAGACACTCACAGAAGGGAAGGCATAGATTGGGGAGAAGTGTTTAGGATATTAGGAATATGTTATGATATACAAAATATGTACTATCCCCTCCTCACTGCTGTCGGCGTTTCTAGTAAGGATCTATGTCCAGTTATTAATTCAAAATAATGGAGAGGCCCAGAGAAAGAGCTAGGGGCTTGAGCGACGAGGCTTTGGTGGCTCTGGTTGGCGCTGTGGAACGGCGATGGGCAGTGTTGTTCCCTGTGAGGTGCAGGAGGCCATTGCCCCGGGAGTTTAGAAGGGTGTGGAGGGAGGTGGCTCAGCACATCTCCCCGAGGGGCCTGGTGCCGAGGACCCACACCCAATGTCAGAAGAAGTTCAACGAGCTCACTCGGGTGGTCAGGGTGAGTACCTGCTTTTCCAAACCTCTACATCCCTCCATCTCAACTTCACTCTGTGCCCAGAGGGTTTACAAACCCAAATGCCCAACACTCATTCAAACCTATGGCCATTTCATAAAACACACATCCACATCCCACACCTTGCACACATTAACCGCTATTCAACAAGATACACTACAGCAACTCACCAAGGCTTCTTCGGCAGCACCTCCCAAACCCGCGACCTCTTCCACCTAGAAGGACAAGGGCAGGCGCATGGGTACACCACCACCTCCAAGCTCCCCTCCAAGTCACACACCATACTGACTTAGAAGTATATCGTCGATCCTTCATCATCGCTGGGTCAAAATCCTGTAACTCCCTACTTAACAGCAATGTGGGAGGACCTTCACCACACGGACTGCAGCGGTTCAAGAAGGCAGCTCACCACCACCTTCTCAAGGGCAACTAGGGATGGGCAATAAATGCTGGCCATGCCAGCGAAGCCCACATCCCATAAACGAATAAAAATATACTATGGGAGGCACATCTGCCAAACACATGGCTGCAAATAATAACGGCTATTCAGCTGTGGTAGGCACATCTGCCAAACACATGTCTGCACATAATAACGGCTATTCAACTATGATAGGCACCTCTGCCAAACACATGTCTGCACACAGTAATGGCTCTTCAACAATGTAAGGCACCTCTGCCAAACACATGTCTGCACACAGTAATGGCTATTCAACTATGGTAGGCACCTCTGCCAAACACAGGTCTGCATAGAGTAATGGCTATTCAACTATGATAGGCACATCTGGCAAATACATGGCTGCACACAGTAATGGCTATTCAACTATGATAGGCACCTCTGCCAAACACATGTCTGCACACAGTAATGGCTATTCAACTATGATAGGCCCCTCTGCCAAACACATGTCTGCACACAGTAATGGCTATTCAACTATGATAGGCACCTCTGCCAAACACATGTCTGCACACAGTAATGGCTATTCAACTATAATAGGCACATCTGCCAAACAATGGCTGCACACAGTAATGGCTATTCAACTATGGGAGGCAAATCTGCCAAACACAAAGATTGCACACAGTAATGGCTATTCAACTATAATAGGCACATCTGCCAAACACATGGTTGCACACAGTAATGGTTATTCAACTATGATAGGCACATCTGACAAACACATGGTTGCACACAGTAATGGCTATTGAACTGTGATAGGCACATTTGCCAAACACATGGTTGCACACAGTAATGGCTATTCAACTATGATAGGCACATCTGCCAAACACATGTCTGCACACAGTAATGGCTATTCAACCGTGATAGGCACATCTGCCAAACACATGTCTGCACACAGTAATGGCTATTCAACTGTGGTAGGCACCTCTGCCAAGCACATGTCTGCACACAGTAATGGCTATTCAACTATGGTAGGCACCTCTGCCAAACACATGGCTGCACATAGTAATGGCTACTCAACTTAGATAGGCACCTCTGCCAAACACATGGCTGCACACAGTAATGGCTATTCAACTATGGTAGGCACCTCTGCCAAACACGTGTCTGCAAACAGTAATGGCTATTCAACTATGGTAGGCACCTCTGCCAAACACATGTCTGCACACAGTAATGGCTATTCAACTATGGTAGGCACCTCTGCCAAACACATGGCTGCACACAGTAATGGCTATTCAACTATTTGTTGACAGTTTTCCCGCTCATCTCCATGTTGTGAGAACGAGTTTTGTTAGTTCATGAATTGTTGTGTTTGTTTCAACTTGTTTGTCCTGAATAAATGACACAGAGTTGGTAACACAACTAATTTTTTTAATTCTAACTTTACATCTTTTCTGATTTGACTCATTGCAGCTTTTTCCAGCAATAGGCGGTGCAGGATGCTTTCAATGATGTGCTTCTTCATCACAGAAGCCATCTTCTCAATAAGGGGTTAGAATCGGTGTCTTATGAGCCGTTCACGGACGGCCCTTTCAGTGGCAACATTGTGCACCTCCCTCCCACGTTGGTGCTGCTGATTCTCCTCTTCATCCTCCTGCTACTCATCCTCCTCCTCCTCTCCCTCTTGCTCCTCCTCCTCAGGTGGTGCACCAATCCCTGGTGGCAATGGTTGGTTCCTCATGATTGCAATTTTATAAAGCATGCAGCACACAACAATCAAGAGGGAGACTCGCTCGGGAGAGTATTGCAGGGCTCCTCCTGAGTGATCTAGAAAGCGGAACCGTTGTTTCAAGACGCCGAACGCCTGCTCTATCATGTTCCTGGTGGCGCTATGGCTCTCATTGTATTGCAGCTCGGCAGGGGTTTTGGGGTTATGGATCGGTGTCATCAGCCAGGTGCAGAGTGGATAACCCTTGTCTCCGAGGAGCCATCCAGTAGGTTGACACGGTGGTTGGAAGATGTGTGCAACACTGGTCTGGCGCAGAATAAAAGCATTGTGGCTGCTGCCAGGATAGCGGGTATTAACGGCGAGTATGAGCTGTCTGTGGTCACACACCCGCTGGTCGCGTTTGCCACTCTCTCTCTCTCTGCGCCTCTGCTGCCTCCGAAGGTGAAGCTGGACGTCGATGCCCCAAGTTAGTGCAGCCCCCATCGAAGCTTCTTAATATCGTTAAAAGGAAGGTGAAATAAAAATGAACCTCCGAATTGGTGCTCAGGACCCAAAACTCCTTCGGTGAGCGTCGTATCTCTCCAGACGTCTCTCAACCTGCATCTAACAAAAATTTCGCCGACAAGAAACGGCAGGAGGCAACCGCCTTTAAATAGCGCTCCCCCAGCCCCTTCCCGACTTGAAAACATTCCACATCTACGTGTCGTTCCTAGCGGCAGGGGCTGAGGCAGGGGACACGACTCAATTTTCAGTCCGGGGTGCTACCAGGGCATTGCACGCTCGACTGATGTCACGATCTGCAGGCGCAGGAGATCGTGGCGGCAGTGTTTAGTGGCAGTGCAAAATGACTGGTCAATTTTGTGAGCGTTACTAAAATAGCCGCGCTCGGGCGCTAAGCTCCTATCGCCCCGTTACCCCTCCTCCCGCGAAGGTGCACAGGGCAGGTGCAAACCAACCAATTTTCCCCCCATGATTATCTGTGTTTCTCTCTTTGTCGTTTCCCATCCCATCCACGCTGCTGTCAGCTATTGATTCTGAAGGTGATTTCGTGTTTCCAAGATTCAAATGTTCAACTGAAGTAAATTTATTGGAGGTGACTCTTTATTTAACGAATTTCAATCTGCTACCGACACTGAACATTTGTATCAGATCAGAAGAATGCTGTCTTGGCTTAGGAGACTTTTCACCTAATGGCGAAAGGCCATCGACCTGAAACGTTAACTCTGTTTCTCTCTCTCTCCACAGATGCTGTCTGACCCGCTGAGTATTTCCATCATTTTCTGTTTTCATTTCAGATTTCCAGTATCCGCAGTATTTTGCTTTTGATTTCACCTAATGCTCGGTATGGTTACTTACAGAGTCACAGGAACAAATCCTGGCAGATCACATCCACATCTTTAAATGTCTGAAATATCCGCTAATCATTCAGTTCCAGTCAGTATCTCCTTTCCTACCCTCTCCAGTTCTGCATTATTGACACTGCTTCTGATGGTTAAAGTAGGATTACAAGGATAATTTACATTCTCACAAAACGTTCATTCAGCCAGATTTCAATACATTTCTTTCTGATCATTGTTTTGAGTTTACAATTGGATCCCATGCCCGTCTGTCACAGTACAGTGGATCTGTCAGTGAGACCCAGAGTGATTCTCTATTGCCTCCTGCTGTACTTCAGGATAAACAATCCCAGCTGATTGTAACTGAAGTACTGAGGATAAGAAAATCCTTTGATATCTTCTCGACTAATACTCTCTGCACAAGTTGGAAACAACAGGTGAAAAAGTACAAGGATAAATCTCTTCCATTTGTGTTCAGATACTTTACAACAGCATTCGGCGGCACTTTGCCTGTGGGCTAAGTCGTCTGATTTCGATGATGATAAATGCATTTAGTGGGACATTACCTGGTCAATCATCACTATTTACTTTAATTCAGAGTCCATTATTTGCAATGTTACTTGACAAATCTTCCTTTCAAAGAGCTAGGATTTGTGTATTTCAACAAAAATGCAGAAAACTCAATCTTCAACACATATCTGATAGCCCAGTTATCTTTATAACTGCAGTGTACTTGTATTTATTATCTTAGTTTTGTCGTATTACATCCGTACCTTTGACATACAGTTGCCTGTAATTATTGCATGCCAAGGTTGCAGTTTCTGTATTTTGCTGTTGCATTCATTTTCAGTTCTAAATAGAATGGATATTCTAACCAGGAGCAGGAATCCAAGCGGGATTTCCCCCTCCCGAACACAGGGGCACAGAAGTGAACTGCACCGCTCCAAATGCTGACTGATCCCGGGACACGAAGGCTTCCTGAGAGGGTCTGGTCCTTTGTGTCCCTGGTACCTCGGGCGGTGCTTTTGTCTGCTGGGCTAAATTTAGATCGATCATTTAATCTCTCCTTGATCAAACATCTGTTACTTTCATGTTGTATTTATTCCCATTTCAGTTACTGATTCCACAATGGATTCCCGATTATTCTTACAATAAGCCCTGTATTCAGCTCCACAGGTAATAGGATTAGATTATATCATTCAATGTCGGTAATGAGTTGCAGATTTCAGCCCGAATTCCCTCAAACTGCTGCTTTTGCTCCCAGCCTGATGAATAATTTCCCTGTTTATTTCCCTTCCACACAGTGAACGTAGTGACGATTGTGATCCTGTCTCGGGGAAAGTGCGGACTCTCCAAATGTGTCACTCGCTACCTGGTGGCCATGGCAGCGGCGGATCTACTGGTCGTTATCCTCGACCTGATATTGAGGCACATTCCCATTGTTTACAGGGAACAGTTTGATTTCTTGCGGTCGATCCCCGTGTGTAATATCCACGCCGTCCTGCTGTTCGCAGCCACAGACTGTTCTGTCTGGTTCACTGTCACTTTCACCTTTGATCGATTTGTGGCCATTTGTTGCCAGAAGCTGAAAACTAAACATTGCACCGAGAAAACGGCGGCTGTGGTTCTGGGAACAGTGACTGTGCTGAGCGGTTTAAAGAACATCACCTGGTATTTTATGTTCACAGATCGGTATGAGCTTTGGAACCAGCCCTGGTTTTGTGATGCCACAATAGAAGTTCAGGGTTCACGGGTCTGGGGAACAATCGAGCTCCTTCATTATATTCTCACCCCGTGTGTCCCATTTGTGGTGATTCTGCTGCTCAATGCTGTCACCGTCAGACACATTTTAGTGGCCAGCAGAGCCCGCAGGAGACTCCGGGGTCCCAGCAGTGGGGAGAGTCCCAGAGACCCAGAGATGGAGAGCCGCAGGAAATCCATCATTTTACTGCTTGTTATCTCCGGCAATTTCATCCTGTTATGGGCAGTGTTTATGGTGCATTCTATATGGAACCGAATTTGGTATTTGGGGTATGATTCTGTATATCTACCTGGTTATGTAATGGAACTGGGATTCATGCTGCAGCTGCTGAGTTGCTGCACAAACACTGGGATTTACGCCGTGACCCAGACTAAGTTCAGAGAGCAGTTGAAGAATGTGGGGAAATATCCCTTTACTCTGATTGTAAAATTCATTAAAGGATGAGAAGAAGCGGAGACTTTGCAGACCAAGAGTTGACATTTGCCTGAGCCTGATATTGTGGTGCCCCGCACAAAAATGGCGGCTCTGGGGCCCCGCACAAAGATGGCGGCTCTGGGGCCCCGCACAAAGATGGCGGCTCTGGGGCCATGCACAAATATGGCGGCTCTGGGGTCCCGCACAAAGATGGGGGCTCTGGGGCCCCGCACAAAAATGGCGGCTCTGGAGCCCCGCACAAAGATGGCGGCTCTGGTAACCCGCACAAAGATGGCGGCTCTGGGGCCCCGCACAAAGATGGCGACTCTGGAGCCCCGCACAAAGATGGCGGCTCTGGGGCCCCGCACAAAGATGGCGGCTCTGGGGAACCGCACAAGGATTGCGGCTCTGGGGACCCGCACAAGGATTGCGGCTCTGGGGCCCCGCACCAAGATGGCGGCTCTGGGGCCCCAAACAAAAATGGCGGCTCTGGGGAACCGCACAAAGATTGCGGCTCTGGGGCCCCGCACAAGGATTGCGGCTCTGGGGCCCCGCACAAGAATTGCGGCTCTGTGGAACCGCTCAAGGATTGCGGCTCTGTGGCCTCGCACAAGATTCCGGCTCTGTGGCCCCGCAAAAAATGGCGGCTCTGGGGCCCCGCACAAAGATGGTGACTCTGGAGCCCTGCAAAAAATGGCGGCTCTGGGGCCCCGCACAAAGATGGCGGCTCTGGGGCCATGCACAAAGATGGTGACTCTGGAGCACCGCACAAAGATGGCGGCTCTGGGGCACCGCAGAAAGATGGCGGCTCTGGGGCCCTGCATAAAGATGGCGGCTCTGGGGCCCCGCACAAAGAAGGCGGCTCTGGGGCCCTGCACAAAGATGGCGACTCTGGAGCCCCGCACAGAAATGGCGACTCTGGGGCCCCGCACAAAGATGGCGGCTCTGGGGCCCAGCACAAAGATGGTGACTCTGGAGCACCGCACAAAGATGGCGGCTCTGGGGGACCGCAGAAAGATGGCGGCTCTGGGGCCCTGCACAAAGATCTCGGCTCTGGGGCCCCGCACAAAGATGGCGGCTCTGTGTCCCCGCACAATGATGGCGACTCTGGAGCCCCGCACAAAGATGGCGGCTCTGGGGAACCGCACAAAGATGGCGGCTCTGGGGCCCCACACATCGATGCTGACTCTGGAGCCCCGCACAAAGATGGCGGCTCTGGGGTCCTGCACAAAGATGGTGACTCTGGGGCCCTGCACAAAGATGGCGACTCTGGGCCCCGCACAAAGATGGCGGCTCTGGGGCCCCGCACAAAGATGGCGGCTCCGGGGCCCAGCACAAGGATTGCGGCTCTGGGGCCCCGCACAAAGATGGCGGCCCTGGGGAACCGCACAAGGATTGCGGCTCTGGGGCCCCGCACAAGGATTGCGGCTCTGGGGCCCCGCACCAAGATGGCGGCTCTGGGGCCCCACACAAAGATGGCGGCTCTGGGGAACCGCACAAGGATTGCGGCTCTGGGGCCCCGCACAAGGATTGCGGCTCTGGGGCCCCGCACAAGGATTGCGGCTCTGGGGCCCCGCACAAGTATTGCGGCTCTGGGGCCCGCACAAGGATTGCGGCTCTGGGGCCCTGCACAAGGATTGCGGCACTGTGGCCCCGCACAAGGATTGCGGCTCTGGGGCCCCGCACAAAGATGGCGGCTCTGGGGACCCGCACAAAGATGGCGGCTCTGGGGCCCAGCACAAAGATGGTGACTCTGGAGCACCGCACAAAGATGGCGGCTCTGGGGCACCGCACAAAGATGGCGGCTCTGGGGCCCTGCACAAAGATGGCGGCTCTGGGGCCCCGCACAAAGATTGCGGCTCTGGGGCACCGCACAAAGTTGGCGGCTCTGGGGCCCCGCACAAAGATGGCGGCTCTGGGACCCGCACAAAGATGGCGGCTCTGGGGAACCGCACAAAGATGGCGACTCTGGAGCCCCGCACAAAGATGGCGGCTCTGGGGTCCCGCACAAAGATGGTGACTCTGGGGCCCTGCACAAAGATGGCGGACTCTGGGGCCCCGCACAAAGATGGCGGCTCTGGGGCCCCGCACAAAGATGGCGGCTCCGGGGCCCAGCACAAGGATTGCGGCTCTGGGGCCCCGCACAAAGATGGCGGCCCTGGGGAACCGCACAAGGATTGCGGCTCTGGGGCCCCGCACAAGGATTGCGGCTCTGGGGCCCCCACAAAGATGGCGGCTCTGGGGAACCGCACAAGGATTGCGGCTCTGGGGAACCGCACCAAGATGGCGGCTCTGGGGCCCCACACAAAGATGGCGGCTCTGGTGCCCCGCAAAAAGATTGCGGCTCTGTGGCCACGCACAAGTATTGCGGCTGTGGGGCCCCGCACAATGATTGCGGCTCTGGGGCCCCGCACAAGGATTGCGGCTCTGTGGCCCCGCACAAAGATGGCGGCTCTGGGGCCCCGCACAAAGATGGCGGATCTAGGGCCATGCACAAAGATGGTGACTCTGGAGCACCGCACAAAGATGGCGGCTCTGGGGCACAGCAGAAAGATGGCGGCTCTGGGGCCCTGCACAAAGATGGCGGCTCTGGGGCCCGAACAAAGTTGACGGCTCTGTGGCCCCGCACAAAGATGGCGACTCTGGAGCCCCGCACAAAGATGGCGGCTCTGGTGCCTTGCACAAAGATGGCGGCTCTGGGGCCCCACACAACGATGGTGACTCTGGAGCCCCGCACAAAGATGGCGGCTCTGGGGTCCCGCACAAAGATGGTGACTCTGGGGCCCTGCACAAAGATGGCGGCTCCGGGGCCCAGCACAAGGATTGCAGCTCTGGGGCCCCGCACAAAGATGGCGGCTCTGGGGAACCGCACAAGGATTGCGGCTCTGGGGCCCCGCACAAGGATTGCGGCTCTGGGGCCCCGCACCAAGATGGAGGCTCTGGGGCCCCACACAAAGATGGCGGCTCTGGGGAACCGCACAAGGATTGCGGGTCTGGGGCCCCGCACAAGGATTGCGGCTCTGGGGCCCCGCACAAGGATTGCGGCTGTGGGGCCCTGCACAAGGAATGTGGCTCTGTGGTCCCGCACAAGGATTGCGGCTCTGGGGCCCCGCACAAAGATGGCGGCTCTGGGGCCCCACACCAAGATGGCGGCTCTGGGGCCCCACACAAAGATGGCGGCTCTGGGGAACCGCACAAGGATTGCGGCTCTGGGGCCCCGCACAAAGATTGCGGCTCTGCGGCCCCGCACAAGGATTGCAGCAATCACTCGGGGTCTTTCCCTGGCGGCGAGAGGCGAGTGTCTGGATGGCGGGAGCAGTTGGAGTCCCGGTTACTGTGAGAGCGGGCGGCGAGGCGGAGCAGCCTGGCCCGGCATGGCCCACAGGACCCCGAGCAGCCCAGCCCGGGGAGGAGATGGCCCGGCACCAGGACTTTATTAGTCATTATATCACTTTAAAATCATTGCACCACTTTACAGATCTTTTGTAACCCTGTATAAATCATTATGACCATTAATAAAACATTATGATGCGTTTTCAATCATTATGACACTTAATAAATCATTTTTATAAATAATTCTTGGGCTGTGGGCGGTGCTGACAAGGCCAGCATTTATTGCCCATCCCTAATTGCCCTTGAGCAGGTGGTGGTGAGCCACCTGAGACAAGCGAGTGTCTTGCTGGGCCATTTCAGAGTCAAGCACATTGCAGTGGGTCTCGGAGTTACATTTCTGCCAGACCAGGTAAGCCGGCAGATTTCCTTCCCGAAAAGCCATTAGTGAACCAGGTGGGTTTTTACGACAATCCAGTACTTTCATGGTCACCATTATTGACACAAGCTTTTTATTCCAGATTTGTTTAATTAATTGAATTAAACTTCCCCCAGCTAGTGGGATTTGAATACATGTCTTTGGATCATTTGTCCTGTCATACTGGTTTACTAGACCAGCAACATAACCACTGTGCTACCGTACCCTTCAAATATATCGCCGTTCTTTCATCGTCACTGGGTCAAAAGCTTCAAAATCCTTCAGCAACAGTATTGGGGGAGCACCTTCACCAAACGGACTGTAGCGGCTCAAGATGAAGGCCCACCATTTTCTCATGGGTAACTAGGGATGGGCAAGTGATACCAACCTTGACAGCGTCACCCCTATCTGATAACAAATACAGAGATATAAAAAAATAGTATTAAAATCAATGATTTTATAATTCATTGATTGAAACCAGATGAGGCCTGTGATCAGAGCGGGGGGTCAAGTACGCTAAACAAATTGTCAACACCACTTGGATCTCCAATTCTATCGTTGTATGATTGATACCACTCACACTTTCCCAATTTCCCAATGATTAAAAAAGGTGCTTGATAAAAGATCACATGTTACCAAAATTGAAGCCCATGGGATTAAAGTGGCAGTGACAACAGTGAGTGGTGTGGGGTGTATCAGTATGTAAGAGAGAATTACATTGAGGGGTGTATCAGAGTATGACAGTGAGGGGTGTGGGGTTTATCAGAGAGTTACAGTGAGGTGTGTGGGGTATATCAGAGTGTTAAAGTGCGGGGTGTGGGTTATATCAGTGTTACAGTGCGGGGTGTGGGGGTATATCAGCGTGTTACAGTGAGGGGTGTGCAGTATATCAGAGTACAACAGTGTGGGGGTTGGGGAATATCAGAGTGAGAGAGAGAACACGCTGGTGTGTGTGTGTGTGAGAGAGAGAGAGAGAGAGAACACGCTGGTGTGTGTGTGAGAGAGAGAGAGAGAACACGCTGGTGTGTGTGACAGAGAGAGAGAGAGAGAGAGAACACGCTGGTGTGTGTGTGAGAGAGAGAGAGAGAACACGCTGGTGTGTGTGTGTGTGAGAGAGAGAGAGAGAGAGAACACGCTGGTGTGTGTGTGAGAGAGAGAGAACACGCTGGTGTGTGTGAGAGAGAGAGAGAGAGAGAGAGAGAGAACACGCTGGTGTGTGTGAGAGAGAGAGAGAGAGAACACGCTGGTGTGTGTGTGAGAGAGAGAGAACACGCTGGTGTGTGTGAGAGAGAGAGAGAGAGAGAACAAGCTGGTGTGTGTGAGAGAGAGAGAGAGAGAACACGCTGGTGTGTGTGAGAGAGAGAGAGAGAGAGAGAGAGACACGCTGGTGTGTGAGAGACAGAGAGAGAGAACACGCTGGTGTGTGAGAGAGAGAGAGAGAACACGCTGGTGTGTGTGTGAGAGAGAGAGAGAGAACACGCTGGTGTGTGAGAGAGAGAGAGAGAACACGCTGGTGTGTGAGAGAGAGAGAGAACACGCTGGTGTGTGTGAGCGAGAGAGAGAACACGATGGTGTGTGTGAGAGAGAGAGAGAACACGCTGGTGTGTGTGAGAGAGAGAGAGAACACGATGGTGTGTGTGAGAGAGAGAGAGAGAACACGCTGGTGTGTGTGAGAGAGAGAGAGATCACGCTGGTGTGTGTGAGAGAGAGAGAGAGAGAGAGAGAGAACACGCGGGTGTGTGAGAGAGAGAGAGAGAACACGCTGGTGTGTGAGAGAGAGAGAGAACACGCTGGTGTGTGTGAGAGAGAGAGAGAACACGATGGTGTGTGTGAGAGAGAGAGAGAGAACACGATGTTGTGTGTGAGAGAGAGAGAACACGCTGGTGTGTGTGAGAGAGAGAGAGAACACGCTTGTGTGTGTGAGAGAGAGAGAGAGAACACGCTGGTGTGTGTAAGTGAGAGAGAGAACACGCTGGTGTGTGTGTGAGAGAGAGAGAGAACACGCTGGTGTGTGTGAGAGAGAGAGAGAGAACACGCTGGTGTGTGTGAGAGAGAGAGAGAACACGCTGGTGTGTGTGAGAGAGAGAGAGAGAACACGCTGGTGTGTGTGAGAGAGAGAGAGAGAACACGCTGGTGTGTGAGAGAGAGAGAGAGAACACGCTGGTGTGTGTGAGAGAGAGAGAGAGAACACGCTGGTGTGTGTGTGAGAGAGAGAGAGAGAACACGCTGGTGTGTGTGAGAGAGAGAGAGAACACGCTGGTGTGTGTGAGAGAGAGAGAGAACACGCTGGTGTGTGTGAGAGAGAGAGAGAGAACACGCTGGTGTGTGTGAGAGAGAGAGAGAGAGAACACGCTGGTGTGTGTGAGAGAGAGAGAGAGAACACGCTGGTGTGTGAGAGAGAGAGAGAGAACACGCTGGTGTGTGTGAGAGAGAGAGAGAACACGCTGGTGTGTGTGAGAGAGAGAGAGAGAACACGCTGGTGTGTGTGAGAGAGAGAGAGAGAACACGCTGGTGTGTGAGAGAGAGAGAGAGAGAACACGCTGGTGTGTGTGTGAGAGAGAGAGAGAGAGAGAACACGCTGGTGTGTGAGAGAGAGAGAACACGCTGGTGTGTGTGAGAGAGAGAGAGAGAGAGAACACGCTGGTGTGTGAGAGAGAGAGAGAGAGAGAACACGCTGGTGTGTGTGAGAGAGAGAGAACACGCTGGTGTGTGAGAGAGAGAGAACACGCTGGTGTGTGTGAGAGAGAGAGAGAGAGAGAACACGCTGGTGTGTGAGAGAGAGAGAGAGAAAACACGCTGGTGTGTGTGAGAGAGAGAGAGAGAGAGAGAACACGCTGGTGTGTGTGAGAGAGAGAGAGAGAGAGAGAACACGCTGGTGTGTGAGAGAGAGAGAGAACACGCTGGTGTGTGAGAGAGAGAGAGAACACGCTGGTGTGTGTGAGAGAGAGAGAGAGAGAACACGCTGGTGTGTGAGAGAGAGAGAGAGAACACGCTGGTGTGTGAGAGAAAGAGAGAACACGCTGGTGTGTGAGAGAGAGAGAGAACACGCTGGGTGTGTGAGAGAGAGAGAGAGAGAGAGAACACGCTGGTGTGTGTGAGAGAGAGAGAGAGAGAACACGCTGGTGTGTGAGAGAGAGAGAGAACACGCTGGTGTGTGTGAGAGAGAGAGAGAGAGAACACGCTGGTGTGTGTGAGAGAGAGAGAGAGAACACGCTGGTGTGTGTGAGAGAGAGAGAGAACACGCTGGTGTGTGAGAGAGAGAGAGAGAGAGAACACGCTGGTGTGTGTGAGAGAGAGAGAGAGAGAACACGCTGGTGTGTGTAGTGAGAGAGAGAGAGAGAACACGCTGGTGTGTGTGAGAGAGAGAGAGAGAGAACACGCTGGTGTGTGTAGTGAGAGAGAGAGAGAGAACACGCTGGTGTGTGAGAGAGAGAGAGAGAGAACACGCTGGTGTGTGAGAGAGAGAGAGAGAGAACACGCTGGTGTGTGAGAGAGAGAGAGAGAGAACACGCTGGTGTGTGAGAGAGAGAGAGAGAACACGCTGGTGTGTGTGAGAGAGAGAGAGAGAGAGAGAACACGCTGGTGTGTGTGAGAGAGAGAGAACACGCTGGGGTGTGAGAGAGAGAGAGAACACGCTGGTGTGTGAGAGAGAGAGAGAGAGAGAACACGCTGGTGTGTGAGAGAGAGAGAGAGAGAGAACACGCTGGGGGTGTGAGAGAGAGAGAGAGAGAGAGAGAACACGCTGGTGTGTGAGAGAGAGAGAGAGAGAGAACACGCTGGCGTGTGAGAGAGAGAGAGAACACGCTGCTGTGTGTGAGAGAGAGAGAGAGAGAGAGAACACGCTGGTGTGTGTGACAGAGAGAGAGAACACGCTATTGTGTGTGTGAGAGAGAGAGAGAACACGCTGGTGTGTATGTGAGAGAGAGAGAGAGAGAGAGAGAGAGAACACGCTGGTGTGTGAGACAGAGAGAGAGAATACGCTGGTGTGTGAGAGAGAGAGAGAGAGAGAACACGGTGGTGTGTGTGTGTGAGAGAGAGAGAGAGAACACGCTGGTGTGTGAGAGAGAGAGAGAGAACACGATGTTGTGTGTGAGAGAGAGAGAACACGCTGGTGTGTGTGAGAGAGAGAGAGAACACGCTTGTGTGTGTGAGAGAGAGAGAACACGCTGGTGTGTGTAAGTGAGAGAGAGAGAACACGCTGGTGTGTGAGAGAGAGAGAGAGAGAGAACACGCTGGTGTGTGTGTGAGGGAGAGAGAGAGAACACGCTGGTGTGTGATAGAGAGAGAGAGAACACGCTGGTGTGTGTGTGAGAGAGAGAGAACACGCTGGTTGTGTGTGAGAGAGAGAGAGAGAGAGACACGCTGGTGTGTGTGAGAGAGAGAGAGAACACGCTGTGTGTGTGAGAGAGAGAGAGAGAGAGAACACGCTGGTGTGAGAGAGAGAGAGAGGAGAGAGAACACGCTGGTGTGTGAGAGAGAGAGAACACGCTGGTGTGTGAGAGAGAGAGAGAGAACACGATGGTGTGTGTGAGAGAGAGAGAGAACACGATGTGTGTGTGAGAGAGAGCAGGAACACGATGGTTTGTGTGTGTGTGAGAGAGAGAGAGAGAGAGAACACGCTGGTGTGTGAGAGAGAGAGAACACGCTGGTGTGTGTGAGAGAGAGGAGAGAGAGAGAACACGCTGGTGTGTGTGAGAGAGAGAGAGAACACGCTGGTGTGTGTGAGAGAGAGAGAGAAAACACGCTGGTGTGTGTGTGAGAGAGAGAGAGAACACGCTGGTGTGTGTGAGAGAGAGAGAGAACACGCTGGTGTGAGAGAGAGAGAGAGAGAGAACACGCTGGTGTGTGTGAGAGAGAGAGAGAGAACACGCTGGTGTTTGTGTGAGAGAGAGAGAACACGCTGGGGTGTGTGTGTGTGAGAGAGAGAGAGAGAGAACACGCTGGTGTGTGTGTGAGAGAGAGAGACAACACGCTGGTGTGTGAGAGAGAGAGAGAGAATACGCTGGTGTGTGTGTGAGAGAGAGAGAGAACACGCTGGTGTGTGAGAGAGAGAGAGAACACGCTGGTGTGTGTGTGAGAGAGAGAACACGCTGGTGTGTGTGTGAGAGAGAGAGAGAGAGAGAGAGAACACGCTGGTGTGTGAGAGAGAGAGAGAGAGAACACGCTGGTGTGTGTGTGAGAGAGAGAGAACACGCTGGTGTGTGAGTGAGAGAGAGAGAGAACACGCTGGTGTGTGTGTGTGAGAGAGAGAACACGCTGGTGTGTGAGTGAGAGAGAGAGAACACGCTGGTGTGTGTGAGAGAGAGAGAGAACACGATGGTGTGTGTGTGTGAGAGAGAGAGAGAGAACACGCTGGTGTGTGTGAGAGAGAGAGAGAACACGATGGTGTCTGTGTGTGAGAGAGAGAGAGAGAACACGCTGGGGTGTGAGAGTGAGAGAGAGAGAGAGAACACGCTGGTGTGTGAGAGAGAGAGAGAGAGAGAGAACACGCTGGTGTGTGTGAGAGAGAGAGAACACGCTGGTGTGTGTGTGAGAGAGAGGGGGAGAACACGCTGGTGTGTGAGTGAGACAAAAATGAGAAGTCGCACAACACCAGGTTATAGTCCAACAGATTTATTTAATTTTACAAGCTTTCGGAGCTGTCGCTGCTTCGTCAGGTAAGTTAGCAATGAGAGAATCTCCCAGAATTCACAATTTAAACCCAGACAAAATCTATTCACATTATTCGCTACAACAAAGAGCACAGCCAAGACAATGAGATGTGTCCCAGGGGATCCAACGTGTCAAACCACCTGCTGGCTGCATATCCTGTCAATTTGTGTTCTTGTGTTAGCCTTTTTAAAAAAAAACAAAAAAAACACCTGGGAAGACCGGCCATGATGTCAAGTCACGTTCTGTATCGTGACATGAACCCGATATCGCGATTGAGGCCATCCTCATGAGTGCGGAACTTGGCTATCAGTTTCTGCTCTATGATTTTGCGCTGTCGTGTATCTCGAAGGCCGCCTTGGAGAACGCTTACCCACAGATCCGAGGCTGAATGCCCCTGGCTGCTGAAGTGTTCCCCGACTGGGAGGCAACCCTCCTGCCTGGCGATTGTTGCGCGGTGTCCGTTCATACGTTGTCTCAGTGTCTGCATGGTCTCGCCGATGTACCATGCTCTGGAGCATCCTTTACTGCAACGTATCAGGTAGACAACGTTGGCCGAGTCACATGAGTATGTACCGTGTACCTGGTGGGTAGTGTCCTCACGTGTAATGATGGTATCTGTGTCCATGATTTGGCATGTCTTGCAGAGGTTGCCGTGGCAGGGTTGTGTGGTGTTTGGTTGCTGTTCTCCTGAAAGATGGGTAATCTGCTGCGAACGATGGTACTTTTGAGGTTAGGCGGCTGCTTGAAGGCGAGTAGTGGAGGCGTGGGGATGGCCTTAGCAAGGTGTTCGTCGTCATCGATGACATGTTGAAGGCTGCGAAGAACATGGTGTAGTTTTTCCGCTCCGGGGAAGTACTGGACGACGTAGGGTACTCTGTTGGTTGTGTCCCGTGTTCGTCTTCTGAGGAGGTCTATGCGGTTTTTCGCTGTGGCCCGTCGGAACTGTCGATCGACGAGTCGAGCGTCATATCCCGTTCTTACGAGAGCGTCTTTCAATGTCCGTAGGTGTCCATCGCGTTCCTCCTCGTCTGAGCAGATCCTGTGTATTCGCAGGGCTTGTCCATAGGGGATGGCTTCTTTAACGTGGTTAGGGTGGAAGCTGGAGAAGTGGAGCATCGTGAGGTTGTCCGTGGGCTTGAGGTAGAGTGAAGTGCTGAGGCGTCCGTCTTTGATGGAGATTCGTGTGTCCAAGAATGAAACCGATTCTGAGGAGTAGTCCATGGTGAGTTTGATGGTGGGATGGAACCTGTTGATGCTATCGTGTAGTCCTTTCAGTGATCCTTCGCCGTGGGTCCAAAGGAAGAAGATGTCGTCGATGTATCTGGTGTACAGCGTTGGTTGGAGGTCCTGTGCAGCGAAGAAGTCTTGCTCGAACTTGTGCATGAAGATGTTGGCGTATTGGGGTGCGAATTTGGTCCCCATGGTTGTTCCGTGTGTTTGGGTGAAAAAATGGTTGTCGAAGGTGAAGACATTGTGGTCAAGGATGAAGCGGATGAGTTGTAAGATGGCGACCGGAGATTGGCTGTTGTTGGTGTTGAGTACTGAGGCTGTCGCAGCGATGCCGTCATTGTGGGGGATATTGGTGTAGAGTGCCGATACGTCCATTGTGAAGAGGAGTGTTCCTGGTTCAACTGGTCCATGGGTGCTGAGTTTCTGCAAGAAGTCTGTAGTGTCGCGACAGAAGCTGGGGGTTCCCTGTACGATGGGTTTCAGGATGCCCTCGACGTACCCAGAGAGGTTCTCACACAGGGTTCCGTTGCCTGATACGATAGGACGTCCGGGTGTGTTGGCTTTGTGTATCTTTGGGAGGCAGTAAAAGTCTCCTACGCGGGGAGTACGTGGGATGAGAGCGCGTAGGATGTTTTGAAGGTCTGGATCGAAGGTCTTGATCAGTCTATTGAGTTGGCGGGTGTGTTCTTTGGTCGGATCTGCGGGTAGCTGTCTGTAGTGTTCCTGGTTGTCCAGTTGTCGGTATGCTTCTTTGCAATAGTCCGTTTTAGTTCTGTATGACGATGGCTCCTCCTTTGTCCGCTGGTTTGATGACGATGTTGCGGTTGGTCTTGAGTGATTAACATGTCAATGGACAGAAATCCGGGCAGAGAGACACATCCCAACGGCCCGAGGGAGCAGCTCCAGCCCAGTCTATAAATTTTTGTGCTGTGTACGGGGGAGGGCGGGTCCCAGTCCGAAAAGCCACCCCAGGGAAGGTGAACATAGACCGGTAAGTCTAACATCGGTAGTGGGGAAAATGCTAGAGTCCATTATAAAAGAGTAATAGCAGAGCACCTGGAAAACAGTGACAGGATCGGACAAAGTCAACATCGATGTACAAAAGGTAAATCATGCTAGACTAATCTCCTGGAATTTTTTGAGGATGTAACTGGTAGAATAGATAAGGGAGAATCAGTGGATGTGGTGCATTTGGACTTTCAGAAGGCTTTCGAGAAGGTCCCGCATGAGAGTTTAGCGTGCAAAGTTATGGCACACGAGGTTGGGGGTAAGGTACTGTCTTGGATAGAGAACTGCTTGGCAGAGAGGAAGCATAGACTTGGCAGCAATGGTCTTTTTCCGAGTGGCAGGCAGTGAGTAGTGGGGTACCACAGGGATCGGTGCTAGGACCCCAGATATTCACATAGAAACATAGAAGACAGGAGCAGGTAATTCGGCCCCTCGAGCCTGCTCCGCCATTTAATGAGATCATGGCTGATCATCCAAATTCAGTACCGTGTCCTTGCTTTCTACCCATATCCCTTGATCTCTTTAGACTTAAGAAATATATCTAACTCCTTGAATATATTTAATGAATTGGCCTCAACTGCCTTCTGTGGTAGAGAATTCCACACTCTCTGGATGAAGATATTCTTCCTCATTTTAGTCCTCAATGGCTTACCACTTATCCTTAGACTGTGACCCCTGGTTCTGGACTCCCCCGCCATCGGGAACATCCTTCCTGCATCTAGTCTGTCAAGTCCTGTTAGAATTTTATAAGTTTCAATGAGATCCCCTCTCATTCTTCTAAAATCGAGCGAATACAAGCCCAATCGTCTCAATCTCTCTTCATACGTCATTCCTGCCATCTCAGGTATCAGTCTGGTGAATCTTCGCTGCACTCTCTCCATTGCAAGAGCATCCTTCCTCGAATAAGTCGACCAAAACTGCACACAATACTAAAGGTGTGATCTCACCAAGGCCCCGTAGAACTGCAGCAAGACATCCTTGCTCCTGTACTCGAATCCTCTCGCTATGAAGGTCAACAGACCATTTGTCTTCTTAACCGCCTGCTGCACCTGCATGCTTACCTTCAACGACTGGTGCACAAGGACTCCCAGGTCTCGTTGCATTCCCCGTTTCCCAATCTATTGCCGTTCAGATAATAATCTGCCTTCCTGTTTTTGCCACCAAAGTGGATAACCTTGCATTTATCCACATTATACTGCATCTGCCATGCATCTGTACAATCACCCAACCTGTCCAAATGATACTGGAGTTTCTCTGCATCCTCCGCACAACACACACGCCCACCCAGCTTTGTGTCGTCTGCAAACTTGGAGATATGACATCTAGTTTCCACGTCTAGATCATTTATATATAATACAAATAATCTCCCAGAGATGTCGGGGAACATAGGATCTAATGAGAGGGAAGAACTGAATGAAATAAGTATTTGTAGGGAAATGGTGTTAGGGAAATTGACGGGATTGGATCCCGATAAATCCCCAGGGCCTGATAATCTACATCCTAGGGTTCTTAAGGAAGTGGCCCTAGAAATAGTAGATGCATTGATGGTCATCTTCCAAAATTCTATAGACTCTGGAACAGTTCCCATGGATTGGAGGATAGCTAATGTAATCCCACTTTTTAAAAAAGGTGGGAGATAAAACGGGGAATTATAGACCGGTAAACCTGACATCGGTAGTGGGGAAAATGCTAGAGTCCATTATGAAAGATGTAATAGCAGAGCACTTGGAAAAGAGTGAAAGGATCTGACAAAGTAAACATGGATTTACAAAAGATAAATCATGCTTGACTAATCTACTGAAATTTTTTGAGGATGTAAATGGTAGAATAGATAAGGGAGAACCAGTGGATGTGGTGTATAAATGTGGATAAATGCGAGGTTGGCCTTCATAGCGAGAGGGTTTGAGTACAGGAACCAGGATGTCTTGCTGCAGTTGTACAGGGCCTTGGTGAGACCACACCTTGAGTATTGTGTGCAGTTTTGGTCACCTTATCTGAGGAAGGATGTTCTTGCCATGGAGAGAGTGCAGCGAAGATGCACCAGACTGATACGTGGGATTGCAGGAATGACGATTGAGGAGAGATTGGGTCGATTAGGCTTATATTCGCTAGAGTTTAGAAGAATGAGAGGGGATCTCATTGAAACTTATAAAATTCTAACAGGACTAGACAGACTAGATGCAGGAAGGATGTTTCCGATGGTGGGGGAGTCCAGAACCAGGGGTCACAGTCGAAGGAAAAGGTGTATGCCATTTAGGACTGAGATGAGAAGGAATTTCTTCACCCAGAGAGTGGTTAACCTGTAGATTTCTGTACCTTACAAGGCAGTTGAGGCCAATTCATTAAATATATTCAAGAAGGAGTTAGATATATTTCTAAAGGCTAAAGGGATCAAGGGATATGGGGAGAAAGCCGGGACAGGGTACTGAATTTGGATGATCAGCTATGATCTCATTAAATGGCGGGACAGGCTCGAGGGGCCGAATGGCCTAATCCTGCTCCTATCTTCTAACATACCTCAAGCCTTGTTCCACCTGTGTGTGTGTGTGTCCTCAACCACGCTCGTCAATCTTGTTCCTATTGACATTCTGATTTTATAACTGGGATGTGTCTGTTGTTGAGAGATTGTCCCTGGACCTGAGCGAGCGAGAGTGATGGGGCCTGGGCTCTTGCTGTGTAGTTTATGCTTTATTACATTGCTTGATTTGTTTTAATCAATTTCCATTTCTCTCTCTCTCCAGAAGCTGCAACGTGACGTGGCAGAGAGAGAGAGAGAGAGTGTTTTAGGATTTGCAATGCTTGGAGAAGAGATTCCTTCAGAGGGGAGTGACTGAGGCCCCTCAGCACAGGCTGTCCCCAATGTGTCTGTTTAACACTCGGAGATTCATTTCCATTGATTGCTCCCCCCATCGCCCAATGTAACTTCTACATCTTTTTGTCCCTCTCCCTCTCTCTGCCACTGTAGAAAAGGCGCTTAAGATGACATTCAAGATACTTTCCTTTATTAGCCGAGGAATATTGAACATAAGAGCAGAGAGGTTATGCTAGAACTGTAACAAACACTAATTAGGTCACAGCTAGAGTACTGTGTACAGTTCTGGTCACATTAGAGGAAAGATGTGATTGCACTAGAGAGGTTACAGAGGAGGTTCACAGGGATGTTGCATGGACTGAAGAATTTTAGCTGAGGAAAGATTGGATAGGCTGGGTTTGTTTTCTTTGGAACAGAGAAGACTGAGGGAGATTAAGTAGAGGTGTATAAAATTATGAGGGGCCTAGATAGAGTGGATGGGAAGGACTGATTTAACTCAGCATAGAATTCAATAATCAGGGGACATATATGCACTTGAAGTGCCGTAACCCATAAGGCGACGGACCAAGAGCAGGAAGGTGGAATTAGGCTGGATAGCTTTATAAATCGGCCTGCACAGACACGGAAGGCCGAATGGCCTCCTTCTGTGCCGTAAACATGTATGATTGCCTCTCTCTGTACCCAGTTTTCCATCTTTCTGTCCCTTACAGTCTGGGACCAGTGACAAAGAAACACGGAGGCCGTAGTCAGAGACCAACAGTCCCTGTAGACACATTGGGGGTTGAATTTCCACTGGAGTTCTCTGTATCGCCCAATGTAAGCTGTATATTCCACTCTCCAGATCCCTTCCTCTCTAGTCACATCTCTGTATCAGCACAGCTTTCTTTATATCTGTATCTCTACTTCGGTCTCTCTCTCCATCTTTTTTATCTCTTCCTGCAACTTTATTCTTGCCTCCATTCATCTCCCTCTCTAATCTTCTCTGTATCTACATCTTTCTTGATATCTCTGTCTCTCCATCTCTCAGTCTGCATCTGCATCACTCTTTCTGTCTTTCTCTATATCTCCAACTCTCTATTTCTGCATCTCTCTCTCTAACTCTCTCTTTCTCTCTGCAACTATCTCCGTCTCTCTTTGTCCATCCGCACATCTCTTTCTACCCTTCTTTCTTGTCTGAATCTCTCAGTTTCTCTGCCTTCTGGTCTCCCTCCCGCTCACTGTATCCGGCTCCCTGTTTGCCTCTGCTTTTCCCTATCTAGCTCCCTCTCACAATTAGTTCTGCCCCTTTCTCCTTCTCTCTTTCTGTATCTCTGCTTTCTGCTCCTCAGTCCCTCTCACTGGGCTAGATGTTGACTTGCTGCCGCAGTGTGAACCCGGTGATAATGAACTGGGATCCTGCGTTACATCTCTCCCGAGGTTTATTTCCATCAATGGTAAAATAGGGAGAGATGTGAAATGGGTGGCTGATTCACAATCACTCGGTTTGTTCTACAGCGCCACGTCAAATCCTACCTTAGTGTATCGTTCCCTCTCTCAGTCTCTGCCTCTCTCATGTGGGTAAATGGAGCCAAGGTGCAGATCAGCCACAACCAATATTTGTTTGTCACTTCTCTGTTCAGGGGTAAGGAACACCCAGCTCAGGTTTTACTTCCCTGTACACTGATGGGAGAAGGGGAGGGGGAAACACCTTTCTGCAGTGAGGGATATGTCTGGAGCTGTAATCGTACTATGCATAAAGGTTGGCATTGCTAGTCATCCTTTGCATGTCTCCATCTCTTACTCCATGTCTGCCCCTCTGATCTCTAATCCCCCCACCCACCCCATCTCAGTCTCTCTCCTCCTGTATCCCCAGGCTTCTCAATCTCTCTCCAATTTGGTTCCAGCCATTCACTATACAGCCACAGAGCGAGCGGCGACAGGCATTTTGTGCTTGGTGCAGATGTATTTTACACAGTTTGCGTTTGTCTGGACATGAATTAAACCAAATTAAAGAGGTTCGTGAGTTGGAGCTACATCAGATAAGTGAGTCACACTAGGAGCAAAATAGAGTTTCACCGGGAGGGAGGGGGGAGAATGACAAGGCGGTGGGGGTGGATTATACATGGATGGAGATATATAGGGTTCTTATACAAGGAGGCTGTGGAGTTTCACCAAGGCGGGGGTTGGGGAGGAGTTTCACAGAGGGAGAGATAAACAGGGCGAAGTGTACGGGGGGATGGGGTGAATTATACAGGGGCAGTTATTGTACAGGAGTAGCATACAGGTGGATTATACAGGGGGGAGGAGATTATGGGGGGGGTTGACAGGGGTAAATATACATGGGTGGAGGAGAAAAGCGGGATGGAATTATATGGGGTATTCCACAGCTGGCTAGAATTCACAGGGGGTTAAACGAGGCATTTCATAGCGGGGGAAATTATACATGGAGATTAAACGGGGAGTTTCAGTGGGGAATTATACGGGGGTGGAGGAGATAAGCGGGGGGTGGAGGATTGATATCTACAAGTGTGTGGAATTCACAGGTGAATTAAACGGGGCATTCCAAAGCGGGGGTCGTTATACATGGAGATTAAAATGGGAATTTCTGTGGGGAATTATACGGAGGGAGTTTCACGAGGGGGGGTAGTATACAGGAGTAATATACGCGGGGTGTTAATGGGGTGTATTATACCGGGGGCAGGGTTGGAAGATTCACAGGGGTGTTGTATACAGGGGGGATGTCACAGAGCAGCTTCACCAGGGGTATTATACGGGGGAGTGTTTCACAGAGGTATTATACGGGGGAGGAGTATCACAGGAGCATTATACAGGCCGTAGGATATGGGGGGGGGCGTATAATACAGGGGGGATTGCGATATATGGGGGGATTAGACAGCGGAGCGGAAGAATTAACAGGGGCAATAAAAAGGTACGGTTCACAGGGCTGAAGTTGGCAATAAACAGCCGGGGGGTTTAATAAACAGGTGGGACAGCCATTTTGTGCTTGGTGCGGTGGACAGCCATTTTTTGCTTGGTGCGGGGGCAGCCATTTTGTACTTGGTGTGGCGCGGCGTACAACCATTTTGTGCTTGTTGCGGTGGTGCGGTCATGTTGTGCTTGGTGCGGGGGTGCAGACATTTTGTGCTTGGTGCGGTGGTGCAGCAATTTTGTGCTTTGTGCGGGGGGGAGGCAGCCATTTTGTGGTTGGTGCTGGGGGGGCAGCCATTTTGTGATCCGTCCGGGTGGAGTATTTTACAGAGTTTGTGTTTGTCAGGACATGAATTAAACCAATTTAAAGATGGTCGTGAGTTGGAGCCACACCAGTTTAGTGAGTCACACAAGGGGCAAAATGGGGTTTCACCAGCAGGGGCGAGGGTGATTGATAGGGTGGGGGTGGATTACACATGGATGGAGATATATGCGGGTTTTATACAGGAAGGCTGTGGAGTTTCCCCAAGGCGGGCGAAGGAGTTTCACAGAGGGAGAGAGATACAGGGGGAGTGTACATGGAGATGGGGTGAATTATACAGGGCGAGTTATTGTACAGGAGTAGCATACGGGTGGATCATATGGGGAGGGGGTGGAGAAGATAAGCGAGGGTAATTATACAAGTGGGTGGAATTCACAGGGAGATTAAACGGGGCATTTCAAAGCGGGGCAAATTATCTTCTTTTTCTTGGACAGTCCCTCGGAACCGTGGATGACTTGCTTCCACACTAAAAATGAGTTCTCAGATGACTGTTGAGTCCAATGCGGAACCTACAGTCTCTGTCACAGGTGGGGAAGACGGTGGTTGTAGGGGCGTGTGGGTGGGTGCTTGCGTTGACGTGCGCTCCTTCCGCTGTATGCGTTTGGCTTCCGCTTGCTCCCAGCGAAGAGAGTCGAGGTGTTTGCCGCCTTCCCGAATGCTTCTCCTCCACTTTGTGCGGTCTTAGGCCACGGATTCTCAGGTGTTGGTGGGGATGTTGTACTTTTTCAAGGAGGCTTTGAGGGTGTCCTTGAAGTGTTTCCTCTGCCCACCTGGGGCTCTCTTGCCGTGTCAGAGCTCCGAGTATAGCGCTTGCTTTCGGAGTCTCGTATCGGGCATGCGGACGATGTGGCCTGTCCATTAGAGCTGATCGAGCGTGGTCAAAGCTTCGATGCTGTGGATGTTGGCCTGAGCTAGAGCACTGATGTTGGTGCGCCTATCCTGCCAATGGATTTACAGGATCTTGCGGAGGCAGCGTTTGTGGTACCTCTCCAGTGCTTTGAGGTGCCTGCAGTACATGGCCCATATGTCTGAAGCATACAGGAGGGCGGGTATCACTAATGCTCTGTAGACCATGAGCTTGGTGCTGGGTTTGAGGTCCTGGTCTTCAAACGCTGTCTTCCTCAGGCGACCGAACATAAGAACATAAGAACGTAAGAAATAGGAGCAGGAGTAGGCCAATCGGCCCCTCGAGCCTGCTCCGCCATTCAATAAGATCATGGCTGATCTGATCCTAACCGCCAATCTACTATCTATCACAGAACCATCTCCTGCATCTAACAGAATTGCACACACGAAATAGGAGCAGAATCAGGCTACACGGTCCCTGGTCCCGCTCCACTACCCACAGGGCCATGACCGATCCGAACCTAGACTCATGTCCAAATTCCTGCCCGCTCCCCGTAACCCTTAATGCTCTTTACTTCTAGGAAACTGTCTATTTCTGTTTTAAATTTAATTAATGTTGTAGCTTCTACAGCTTTTTGTGGCAGCATATTCCATGGACCTACCACCCTCTGAGTGAAGTAGTTCCTCCTCATCTCAGTTTTGAAAGAGCAGCCCCTTATTCTAAGACTATGTCCCCTAGTTCTAGTCTCACCCGTCATCGGGAACATCCTCCCCGCATCCACCCGATCCAACCCCTTCACAATCTTATATGTTTCAATAAGATCGCCTCTCATTCTTCTGAACTCCAATGAGTAGAGTCCCAATCTACACAACCTCTCCTCATATGACCACCCCCTCATCCCCGGGATTAACCGAGTGAACCTTTTTTGCACTGCCTCGAGAGCAAGGATGTATTTCCTTAAGTAAGGACACCAAAACTGTATGCAGTATTCCAGGTGCGGTCTCACCAATACCTTGTACAACTGAAGCAATACCTCCCTATTTTTATATTCTATCCCCCTAGCAATGAAAGCCAACATTCCATTTGCCTTCTTAATCACTTGCTGCACCTGCAGACTAACCTTTTGAGTTTCGTGCACCAGGACCCCCAGATCCCTTTGCACTTCAGTACTCTCCAGTTTCTTGCCATTAAGATAATAAATTGCTCTAGGATTTTTCCTGCCAAAGTGCATCACCTCACACTTTCCAGTGTTGTATTCCATCTGCCAAATCTCTGCCCACTTACTTAGCCTGTCTATGTCCCCTTGCAGGTTTTTTATGTCCTCCTCACTCACTACTTTCCCTCCCATCTTTGTATCATCTGCAAATTTTGATATGTTACACTTGGTCCCTTCCTCCAAATCGTTAATATAGATTGTAAAGAGTTGGGGACCCAGCACTGACCCCTGTGGAACACCACTAGTTACTGATTGCCAGTCTGAGAATGAACCATTTATCCCAACTCTTTGCTTTCTGTTGGATAGCCAATCCTCTATCCATGCCAGAATATTACCCCCAATCCCGTGATTTTTTACCTTAAGCAATAATCTTTTGTGTGGCACCTTGTCAAATGCCTTTTGGAAGTCTAAATACACTACGTCCACTGGTTCCCCTTTATCCACTCTATATGTTACTTCCTCAAAGAACTCCAGCAAATTTGTCAAACATGACTTCCCCTTCGTAAAACCATGCTGACTTTGTCCTATTAAATTATGATTATCCAAATGTCCTGTTACTGTTTCCTTAATAATGGACTCCAAAATTTTACCTACCACAGATGTTAGGCTAACCGGTCTATAGTTACCAGCCTTCTGTCTACTGCCCTTTTTAAATAAGGGTGTTACATTAGCAGTTTTCCAGTCTGCCGGTACCTCAGCGGAATCCAGGGAGTTTTGAAAAATTATTACCAATGCGTCTACAATCCCTACCGCCACTTCCTTCAAGACTCTAGGATGTAAGCCATCAGGTCCAGGTGATTTATCCGCCTTGAGTCCCATTATTTTACCGAGTACCACTTCCTTAGTGATTTTGATCGTGTTTAGCTCCTCTCCCCCTATAGCCCCCTGTTTGTCCAGTGTTGGGATATTCTTAGTGTCCTCTACTGTAAAGACTGATACAAAATATTCATTCAGTGTTTTTGCCATCTCCATATTTCCCAACATTAATTTCCCGGTCTCATCCTCTAAGGGACCAACATTTACTTTAGCCACCCTTTTTCTTTTTATATAACTATAAAAACTCTTACTATCTGTTTTTATATTTTTTGCTAATTTACTTTCATAATCTATCTTCCCTTTCTTAATCAATCTTTTTGTTATTTTTTGCTGCCTTTTAAAGTTTTCCCAATCCTCTGTCCTCCCACTAGATTTCGCTACCTTATATGCCCTTGTTTTTAGTCGAATACTATCCTTAATTTCTTTACTTAGCCACAGATGACTGTCCTTTCTTTTACCGAATGCTGCACTGGCACACTGAAGTCGGTGTTAGATTTCGTCATCGACTTCTGCCCTTGTTGTCAGTTGGCTCTCGAGGTATGGAAAGTGGTTCACGTTGTCCAAGGCCTTGTCGTGGATTTTGATAATCGGGGGGCAGTATTGTGTGGTGGTGGCAGGTTGGTAGAGGACTTTTGTCTTACAGATACAATAGCAAAATACTGCTGATGCTGGAAGACTGAAATAACAACAGAAAGCACTGGAAAAACTCAGCAGGCCAGGCAACATTCGTGGAGAGAGAAACACAGTTAACGTTTCAGGTCGAAGACCCTTCATAAGACCTGAGAAAAAAGCAGGAAATGAAACAGATGGAAAAGCAAGTTTGGAGGCTGGGGGAGGGAATGAAAGAACAAAAGGGGAGGTCTGTGAGAAGTGAAGAGACATTAAGAGATACTCAAGGCGAGACGAGATGGTAATGGGACAGTTTAAGAGACAGTAGATGGCTCGAGAAGTGTGAAATGCGTTGGCAGAATGAAAGACAGCTGCCATGTGGGAGAGAAAAAAGGGGAAAAGGCACAAATCAAAAGTGTGGATAAAAAAAATATATATATAGATATGGTAGGGGCCGAGGTTATGATCTGAAATTGTTGAACTCGATATTAAGTCCGGACGGCTGTAAAGTGCCTAATCTTACAGATGTTTAGTATAAGGTCCATGCTCTCGTACGCTTCGGTGAAGGTGTTGACGATGGTTTGGAGTTCGGCCTCAGTGTGTGCGCAGACGCAAGCGTCGTCTGCATACTGTAATTCGATGACAGAGGATGGGACGACCTTGGATCTGGACTGGAGGCGACGGAGGTTGAACAGATTCCCGTTTGTTCTGTAGATTAGCTCCACTCCAGCGGGGAGCTTACTGAGGGTGTGATGGAGCATTGCAGCCAGGAAGATCGAGAAGAGCGTTGGTGCGATGACACAGCCTTGCTTGACCGTACGTGGATTGGGTCTGTGCTGGATCCGTTGGTCAGGATCACCGCTTGCATGTCGTCGTGAAGCAGGCGGAGGATGGTGACAGACGTTTGAAGGCAGTCGAATTTGAGGAGTACACTACATAATCCCTTACGATTGATGGTGTCGAATGCCTTTGGAAGGTCAAAGAAGGCCAAGTACAGTGGTTGATGCTGTTCCCTGCATTTCTCTTGTAATTGTCGCATGGTGAAGATTATGTTCATTGTGCCTCTTAGTGGGCGGAATCCGCATTGCGACTCTGGGAGGAGCTCTTCAGCCACTGGGAGAAGGTGATTGAGGAGGATCCTTGCGATGACTTTCCTGTGGCCGACAGCAGGGAGACTCCTCTGTAATTACCGCAATCGGACTTGTCACCTTTCTTGAAGATGGTTGCGATTACATTGTCTCTGAGATCCCCTGGCATGCTCCCCTCCTTCAAAATAACAGAAATCAGTTCATGTATTTACGCCAAAGTATACCCCGACATGTTTTAGCGCCTCGGCGGGGATTCCATCTGCTCCTGAGTCATTGTTGTTCTTCAGTTGTCGGATGGCCTTTTTAATTTCATGCCGGGCAAGGGTTGTGCTGAGGTGGTGGCGGGTAGCATGCTGCGGGATGTGGTTGAGGACACTCGCGTCGAAAACAGAGTCTTGGTTAATGAGATCTTCGAAGTGCTTCTTCCAGCGGGCATTGGCTGCGTCTCTATCCTTGATGATTACCTCTCCATTCTTGGCCCGCAGTGGTATAGGATATTCGGTGCTTGGGCCATAGGTGGTCTTGACTGCGCTAAAGAATCCACGCACGTCGTGGTTGTCGGCAAGCTGCTGGATCTCCTGCGCTTTCTCCACCCAACATCTGTTCTTTAGGTCGCGAGATTTTTCTTGGACCTCGGCCTTCAGGCGTCTGTAAAGCTGCTTTCTTGCTCTCAAGTGGTGTTGCAGTTTCCAGATCTGGAATGCCTTGCGCTTGCGGCTTATTAGCTCCTGGATCTCCTGGTCGTTCTCGTCGAACCAGTCTTGGTGTTTCTTGGTCGAGTGACCGAGCGTCTCTTCACAGGTGCTAATTATAGAGGGCTTGAATGCAGATCAGGCGCTGTGGCACTCTGTGGCTCTGCATCACTGGGAGTCATCAGCTTGGTTGTGAGGCGCAGGCTGAATAGGAATTTCTTAGCAGGGTTTTTGAGTGCTCCAGCATTGATTGTCCTGTGGCATTATTTCTGCTGCCGCAGCTGTTTTGGGGCTACGTAGATGGACATGACAGAACAGATTAGGCGATGGTTTGTCCAGCAGTCATCAACTTCTGTCATGGCGCGGGTGATGTAGACGTCCTTGTGGTCCTTCGCTCTGACGATGCCCTAGTCCAGCAGATGCCAGTGCTTGGAGCGAGGGTGCTGCCGTGAAGCCTTGCTCTTGTCTCTCTGACGGAACAAGGTGTTGATTATGACATGGCCATGTTCTAAGCATTTCGTCAGGAGGAGGGTACCGTTGGAGTTTGCTTTCGCTAAACCCTCTCTGCCGATCACACCTCCACAGAGGTCTGTGTCCTTTCCAACTCTGGCGTCAAAGTCGCCAAGGAGGATATGTTTGTCGCCCGTTGGGACTCAGGACAGGGATTGTTTGAGGCTGCAGTAGAATTCCTCATTGTCCTCGTCTGTGACTTCCAGTGTTGGTGCGTAGGCACTGATGAGCGTAACGCACTGGTTCCAGGCTAGCGTGACCCATAGAGTCATGAGGCGTTCGTTTCTGAAAGGGGAATCTCTGAAAGGTTCACTAGCTCATTTTTACGCGAAGCCTACCCCATGAAAGCAGCGTTCTTCTTCAGGTTTGCCTTTCCAGAGGAAGGTGTAACCACCGCCTTGCTCCTTGAGCTGGCCTTCCCCTGCCCGTCGGGTCTCTTTTAAGGCAGCGATGTCTATGTCGAAACATCTGAGCTCCCGGGTAACGATAGCAGAAATGCCTTCCGGTCTGTCGCTGTTGGGGTTGTCCATGCGGGGCCTGACGTTCCAGGTCCCGAACTTCATTTCAAAGGCTGGAAGTTGCCTGTGCGTGAATTATTTAAACGTGGGGTGGCCGTTGCGCAACAGCTACCACACGGGTTTCACAGTGCAAAGTCTTGGTCCAATGGCAAGGGGATCCAAGACGATTGGAGACCAGGCTCTGCTACATCGGCCTAGCACACATATACAAGCATACTCCTACTGTCCTCCTCATTCCACCCCGCAGGTCCTCTCTGCCTGGGTTTCATAGGCTGCAGTGTGGTCCTCCCGACCCCGCTGCTGGTCCACGCTGCGCCACACATGGGCCTAGACCTCGCTGCTGGGCTCGTCCTCGCTTCTGGGCCTCGTCTCCTTTTGTTGTCTCCTTTCATTGGCAGAAGCGTTAACAACCAGAGGACACAGATTTAAGGTAATTGGCAAAAGAACCAAAGGCGATGTAAGAAAAAGCTTTTTTACGCAGCGAGTGGTTAAGATCTGGAATGCACTGCCTGAAAGAGTGGTGGAGGCTGACTCAATCTTATCTTCCAAAAGAGAGATGGGTAAGTATCTGAAAGAAAAATAATTGCAGGACTACGGGGAAAGGGCACGTGAGTGGGACTAGCTGAGAGTCAGCACGGGAATGGCGGGTCTAATGGCCTTTTCTCCATGCTGTAACCATTCTATGATTCGATAAGGAGATATTAGGGCCGGTGACCAAAAGCTCGGTAAAAGGGATAGGTTTTAAGGAGCGTCATAAAGGAGTAGAGAGAGGTAGAGAGGGAGAGAGGTTTAGGGAGGGAATTCCAGAGCTTAGGGCCTAGGCAGCTGAAGGCACAGCCAACAATGGTGGAGCGATTAAAATCGGGGATGCTGAAGAGGCCAGAATTCGAGGAGTGCAGAGATCTCGGAGGGATGTGAGGCTGGAGGAGATTACAGAGATAGGAAGAGGCGAGCCCAGGAAGTGATTTGAAATACCTGCAGCAATACACACAAGCGCACACTCACAATGACACGAACTTTAGTAATATCCATTAGAAGGGAGAAACTTCCATCATTAGTAGAAAGTTGTGTAGTTTTTCTGTGCTCCAAAACTAAGACTAAGAGCCTCACAATTTGCTTTCTTACCAGTTTCTCGGAAGTGAAAATCTAAACACTGGGAGGCCGAGGATGTCTACGACAGTGACGAGGATTCATTCTTCGATCGGACAGGAACTATCGAAAAGAAGAAGCTCAACAGAATGAAGAAAGCTGGGAACGTGGAGGAGAAAGCGGAGACTTGTGACTCGCTGGTAAAAGTCTAAAGTTTATATTGAATGATGTGCACAGCCCCAGAAATAACATAATTCTTCAGAGAAGAGGCAGATAAGGGCTCCGGGGAGAGCAGGTGCTTCGTGTTTGGAGAGGAGTTGAAAGGGAATCATGGGTAGCATTGTTCCCAGGTCATGTTGCACAACTTGTGGTAACTGGTTCATTGTGGCAATAATGGAGACTCCCGCCCAGGAGATAATACACCAGCTGGATAGAAATAAAGTCCTCCACTGATCTTAGTTCATTCATCCAGAAAGAGCCGATAATTCCTCCCCCCAAGCCACAGCATCTACGTTTCTGCAATAATTCTGGAATGTTTGTCTCCCTGACCCTTCTCATTCCATTCCAAGTCATTGAATTGATTACTCTTCATGTAAAGAACTTGCTGATATCAGTCCGAAATTTACCTCTCAATAGTTTCAATCTTTTCTCCTGATGTATGAGGTGATTCAGTTTGGTAGGAAGAACGAGGAAAGGTAATATAAACTAAAGGTACAATTTTAAAGAGGGTGCAGGAATAGAGGTACCTGGGGGAGCGGCATGTTGAGAACAAACACCCCAAGTTGGGAAGACTGTTAAAACGGCAAACGGAATCTTTGGCTTTATAAATAGAGGCATAGGGGGTGATTTTCTCAATGGAAGCTTTTGGAGGCGGGACTCCCACTTGTCTGGTTTCAGTCCCGCTTCCATCAGTTTCTGGACAAGCAGTGGGATTTTCTCCTGATTGATCTTGTTAAGCCCGCCCGGCGGGCTCAGCAGGCCAATTTGGGGGAAGCCAGTGACAGAGCACGTCAACATATGACGTGTCGTCTGTCAACAATTATTGAGAGATGAATTGTCATCGTTCGACAGTTTTGTGAAGCTGTCAAATAGTGACATTCTCTGCAATTACATGTGGTCTTGCATACAAGACCTCATCAAACAACATTCTTTTAACGAAATTAGATGTTTGTTGCATATGAGAATGCAACGGACATCTCTGATCTGCAACACGGTGGTGTGAGAAGAAACCGACTGAAGCATGCGGGAAGAAACAAAGGTAAGTACACATTTAAAAACACTTAGGACTTACCTCAGATACTCACCTCTATACTCTTGCACCCATCATTTCCCTTCACACCATACCTTTGCACTCCCCGACCCCCGCAGACCCCCTACTCGCCTCGGTGACCCTGGCGGGTTTCGGAACAGTCGGGAAGCCCGCACTTCAGGGCTCAAAAACGGGATTATCCTATTTTCAGCCTGTTAACTACCTGTTAACAAGCAGTTAATAGGGTTTAATCCCTTCCAGCCAACAAGGAGACGGGACCCGGCGCGGAACAACAAACCGCCTCCTAGGAAGAGGGCAGGAAAGTGGGTTCGGGTCTCCTTGCTCCCCCCAAATACTGCCAATTTTCCGGCAGACCCGCCTCCTCGGGGCTGAGAAAATCGCCCCCATTGAGTTAAAAAGCAAAGAAGTTATGCTGAACCACTATAAAACAATGGTTAGGCCCCAGATGCAGTATTGTGGGCAATTCTGGGCACCACACTTCAGGAAGGATGTCCAGGCCTTGGAGATGGTGCAGAGGAGATTTACCAGAATGGCACCAGGGATAAAAGACTTCAGCTAAGTGGAGAAGCTGGGGTTGTTCTCCTTAGAGCAGAGAAGATTAAGGGGGAATTTGATAGAGGTGCTTAAAATCAAGAAGAGTTTTGATAGAGTAAATAAGGAGAAATTGTTTCCAGTGGCAGAAGGGTCGGTAACCAGAGAACACAGATGCAAGGTGATTGACAAAAGAAACAGAGGCGAGATGAGGAGATGATTTTTTATGCAGGAAGGATGAAAGGTGGGAGTTTGGTGCAGAGGGGGAAGAGGTGCTTAGTAATTTAAACCAAGGGGCAACAGTAAATTGGTAAATAATTAGAAAATTCAGATCGATCTGAGAGGATGATTAAAAATAATTAAGTAGTGGATAGGAACATAAAAAGGGCTCTGAATTAAATGAAATCAAAATCTGGTATACATAAATGACTAAATAATAAATAGGAGTAAGGGGATACTAAACTAAAAGATATTTCTATACCATAAGCAGATAGACTTTGAAGTAAAATGATGGGACAGCTGTAACCCGTTGCCTGCAATTCCTGAGCCACGTGGGAACTCCAGGACGCTTCATCTGTCCTGGATAACCACGTGTGCAGGAAGTGCCTCCAGCTGCTCGAACTCGAGCCCAGGGTTTTTGAGCTTGAGCAGCGGCTGGAGTCACTGCAGGGCAGACGGGAGGCTGAGCATTTCCTGGAAGACACGTTCTAGGAACTGGTCACCCCGCAGCTACAGAGAGATCAGGGTGGCCAGCTGGCAGGGTAGGAAGAGGCAGTTCAACCTCCGTCTCCTCCAGTCCAGATCCAAGTTCGTCCCATGTTCTGTTGTCGAATTACATTATGCAGACGACACTTGCGTTTGCGCAAATTCGGAGGTCAAAACTCCAACCCATCATCAACACGTTCACCGAAGTGTACGAGAGCATGGGCCTTACACTAAACATCCATAAAACAACGATCCACTACCAGCCTGCACCCGCCACACAGTACTGCTCCCCGAATATCACAATCCACGTCAAGGCCTTGGACAATGTGAACCACTTCCTCGGGAGCCTACTGTCAACAAGGGCAAACGCCGATGACGAAGTCCAACACCGCCTTCAGTGTGCCAGTGCAGCCTTTGGTCGCCTGAGGATGAGTGTGTTTGAAGACCAGAACCTCAAACCCGGCACCAAGCTCATGGTCTACAGAGTAGTAGTGATACCCGCCCTCCTGTATGCCTCAGAGACGTGGAACATTTACAGCAGGCACCTCAGAGCACTGGAGAGCTACCAGCAACGCTGTCTCCGCATGATTCTGCAAATTCATAGGCAGGATAGGCGCTCCAACGTCAGTGTTCTCGCTCAGGACAACATCTTCAGCATGAAAGCTTTGACCACGCTCGATCACCTCCGATGGACGGGTCACATCGTCCGCATGCCCGATACGAGACTCCCAAAACAAACGCTCTACTCGGAGTTCCGACACAGCAAGAGAGCCCCAGGTGGGCAGAGGAAAAGCTTCACGGACACGCTCAAAGTCTCCTTGAAAAAGTGCAACATTCCCAGCGACACCTGGAATCCCTGGCCCAAGACCGCACAAAATGGAGGAGAAGTGTCTTCGCCGGGAGCAAGCGGAAGCCAAGCGCAAGGAGCACATGTCAACACAAGCACCCCACCTACCCGTCCCTTCAACCCGCGTCTGCCCCACCTGTGACAGAGACTGTAGGTCCCGCATTGGACTCATCAGTCACCTGAGAACTCATGTTTCACGTGGTAACAAGTCATCCTCGGTTCCGAGGGACTGCCTAAGAGAGAGGAAGAGGTAGGCAGTGCAGGAGTCCTCCGGGAGTGCAACACTCTCAAACCGATTTCCAGTGCTGAATACCAGTGAGGGTGACGACACCTCGGGGGACTGCAGATTAAAGCATATCAATGCCACAGTGGACCAAAAGACTGCACAGGGGGGCACAGCAAAGCGTCGGAATGCAGTGGTCATCGGGAATTCTATAGTCAGGGGAACAGACAGGGGTTTCAGTAACCGCTGACTTGAGTCCTGCATGCTGTGTTGCCTCCCTGCTGCCAGGGTGAAGAACGTAACTGAACAGCTGCAGAAAATTTTGAGAGGGGAAGGCAACAGCCATTATTCGTGTTCCATGTTGGAAACAATGAATTAATTAGGAAAATGGTTGGGGTCCTCCAGGCAAAGTTTCAGGAGTTTAGGATGAAGTTAAAGAGCAGGACATCAAAGGTAATAATCTATGGCTTACTCCGAGTACCATGTGCTAGTGAGTATAGGAGCAGTAAGATAATAGAGGTTAACATGTGGCTGGAGAAATTGTGCAGAAGGGAGGGCTTCAGAGTCCTGGGGCACTGGGATCAGTATTTTGGGAGGTGGGACCTGCTCACGGCGGACGGTTGCAGCTCAACATGGCTGGGACCAATGTCCTCACGGTTAACTGATGCTGTGGGGGTGGGCTGAAACTAATTTGGCAGGGAGATGGGCACCAGGATGAAGCATTAGAGAGGATATACAAGGTGCACAGAGAAGTGGGAGAGACAACTAGCACTAGAGTAATGAGTAATTCAGAAATAGGAGGGATTAGACGGGTGGAAATCCGAGGCAGACTAAGAGAGGTTTGGAGTGAGTAAATGCACGGAGTGGGGTAAATAAGGCTGCTGAGCTGCAGGCACAAGTAGTCACATGGGATTATGATTTAGTGACAATAACGGAGACATGGCTCAAACAAGGGGAGGAATGGGCACTTAACATTCTTGGCTGCTATATTCAGGAAAAAAGTGAAAAGTCGCACAACACCAAGTTATAGTCCAACAGTTTTATTTGAAATCACAAGTTTTCGGAGCTGCTTCCCCTTCGTCAGGTGAAGTGAAGGAATACGAATCGACAAAGCATATATAGTCAGAGAACAATGCCTGTGTAGCATACAATGTCAGACGACTACATTTTATCTTTCTGACTGCCTTTCATCGCACCTCGGCAGAGAAACAATCAGGTCAGCCAGGAAGGCACCACATCAAAGACATAGCAAGATACAACTGAGACAATGAGGTGGAGTCACAGGGGGTCTAATGTGTCAAATGCAGTCTGTATGGAAAACCATAAACTTTAAAATTTTTACTTTTTTTACTGGAAATCACATCTGTGAACAAGCCAACGACGACTCGAGTCTGGATGACTCTACGTCATGTAGCGTGACATGAACCCAAGATCCCGGTTGAGGCCATCCTCATGGGTGTGAAACTTGGCTATCAGTTTCTGCCGGATGATTTTGCGTTGTCGTGTGTCTCGAAGGCCGCCTTGTAGAACGCTTACCCGCAGATCCGAGGCTGAATGTCCTTGACTGCTGAAGTGTTCCCCGACTGGGAGGTACCAATCCTGCCTGGCGATTGTTGCACGGTGTCCGTTCATACGTTGTCTCAGTGTCTGCATGGTCTCGCTGATGTACCATGCTCTGGTGCATCCTTTCCTGCAACGTATGAGGTAGACCACGTTGGCCGAGTCACATGAGTATGTACCATGTATCTGGTGGGTAGTGTCCTCACGTTTGATGATGGTATCTGTGTTGATGATCTGGCATGTCTTGCAGATGTTGCCGTGGCAGGGTTGTGTGGTGTCGTGGTCGCTGTTATCCTGAAAGCTGGGTAATTTGCTGCGAACGATGGTACTTTTGAGGTTAGGCGGCTGTTTGAAGGCGAGTAGTGGAGGTGTGGGGATGGCCTTAGCGAGGTGTTCATCGTCAGCGATGACATGTTGAAGGCTGCGAAGAACATGGCGTACTTTCTCTGCTCCGGGGAAGTACTGGACGACGAAGGGTACCCTGTTGGTTGTGTCCCGTATTCGCCTTCTGAGGAGGTCTATGCGATTTTTCGCTGTGGCCCGTCGGAACTGTCGATCGACGAGTCGTGCGTCATATCCCGTTCTTACGGGGGCGTCTTTCAGCGTCCCTAGGTGTCCATCGCGTTCCTCCTCATCTGAGCAGATCCTGTGTATTCGCAGGGCTTGTCCATAGGGGATGGCTTCTTTAACGTGGTTAGCGTGGACACCACAGACTTCTTACAGAAAGTCAGCACACATGGACCTGTTGAACCAGGAACACTCCTCGCCACGATGGACGTATCGGCACTCTACACCAGTATCACCCACGATGACGGCATCGCTGCGACAGCCTCAGTACTCAACACCAACAACAGCCAATCTCCAGACGCCATCCTGCAAACCATCCGCTTCATCCTTGACCACAATGTCTTCACCTTTTACAACCAGTTTTTTACTCAAACACACAGAACAGCCATGGGGACCAAATTCGCACCCCAATACGCCAACATCTTCATGCACAAGTTCGAGCAAGACTTCTTCGCTGCACAGGACCTCCAGCCAACGCTGTACACCAGATACATCGACGACATTTTCTTCCTTTGGACCCACGGCGAAGGATCACTGAAAAGACTATACGATAACATCAACAAGTTCCATCCCACCATTAAACTCACCATGGACTACTCCTCAGAATCGGTTTTATTCCTGGACACACGAATCTCCATCAAAGACGGACACCTCAGCACTTCACTCTACCGCAAGCCCACGGACAACCTCACGATGCTCCACTTCTCCAGCTTCCACCCTAACCACGTGAAAGAAGCCATCCCCTATGGACAAGCCCTGCGAATACACAGGATCTGCTCAGATGAGGAGGAACGCGATGGACACCTACGGACGCTGAAAGACGCCCTCGTAAGAACGGAATATGACGCTCAACTCATCGATCGACAGTTCCGACGGTCCACAGCGAAAAATCGCATAGACCTCCACAGAAGGCGAAAACGGGACACAACCAACAGGGTGCACTACGTCGTCCAGTACTTCCCCGGAGCGGAGAAACTACGCCATGTTCTTCGCAGCCTTCATCATGTCATCGATGACGACGAACACCTCGCTAAGGCCATCCCCGCACCTCCACTACTCGCCTTCAAACAGCCGCCTAACCTCAAAAGTACCATCGTTCGCAGCAAATTACCCAGCTTTCAGGAGAACAGCGATCACCACACCACACAACCCTGCCACGGCAACCTCTGCAAGACATGCCAGATCATCAACACAGATACCATCATCACACGTGAGGACACTACCCACCAGGTACACGGTACATACTCATGTGACTCGGCCAACGTTGTCTACCTCATACGTTGCAGGAAAGGATGCACCAGAGCATCGTACATCGGCGAGACCATGCAGACACTGAGACAACGTATGAACGGACACCGCGCAACAATCGCCAGGCAGGATTGTTACCTCCCAGTCGTGGAACACTTCAGCAGTCAAGGACATTCAGCCTCCAATCTTCGGGTAAGCGTTCTCCAAAGTGGCCTTCGAGACACACGACAACGCAAAATCATCGAGCAGAAACTGATAGCCAAGTTCCGCACCCATGAGGATGGCCTCAACCGGGATCTTGGGTTCATGTCACGCTACATGACGTAGAGTCATCCAGACTCGAGTCGTCGTTGGCTTGTTCACAGATGTGATTTCCAGTAAAAAAAAAGTAAAAATTTTAAAGTTTATGGTTTTCCATACAGACTGCATTTTACACATTAGACCTCCTGTGACCCCACCTCATTGTCTAAGTTGTATCTTGCTATGTCTTTGATGTGGTGCCTTCCTGGTTGACCTGATTGTTTCTCTGCCGAGGTGTGACAAAAGGCAGTCAGGAGGATTAAATGTAGTCGTCTGACATTGTACGCTGCACATGCATTGTTCTCTGACTATATATGCTTTGTCGATTCGTATTCCTTCACTTCACCTGACGAAGGGGCAGCAGCTCCGAAAGCTTGTGATTTCAAATAAAACTGTTGGACTATAACATAGTGTTGTGCGACTTCTCACTTTTGTCCACCCCAGTCCAACACCGGCATCTCCACATCATATTCAGGAAAGATAGGGGAGGAATAAAAGGAGGGGTGGCAGTACTGATGACAGCACTAGAAAGGGAGGATATAACTCAGGATAAAAAGTCAGAATCTATTTGGTCTAAGTGCTATTTCATTGCAAATGACTATTATAGAGGGGACGCCCATTTAAGACAGAGAGGAGCATAATTTATTTCTCACAGAGAGTCCTGCGTCTTTCGAACTATCTTCCTCAGATGACGGTAGAAGCACAGTCTTTGAATATTTTTAAGGCAGAGGTAGATAGATTCTTGGTAAGCAAGGGGGTGAAAAGTTATCGGCGGTAGCGGGAATGTGAAGTAATCAGATCAGCCATGATCTTATTGAATGACGGAGCAGGCTGGAGGGACCGAGTGGCCTACTCCTGCTCCTAATTCGTATGTTCGTATGTACGTAATTTCGTATTCTACATCGGTCTCATTAGCCAATTTACCCGTTCCAAATCATCTGCCATTTTGGTGAGGTTTGGTCTTCTGAAATCTGGTACGAGCTGCAGGTTCTCAGTACCTTTTGTCCCACTGTGGAACTCGCTAACACTTGGAGTAGTTGAGGCAAATAACATAGATGCATTTTAGGGAAAGCTGTATCAGTGCATGAGGGTCAGAGGAATACAAGGATGTGAGATTAAGTAGGGTGGGCGGAGGCTCGTCTGGTGCAAAATCACCGGCATGAATTTGTTGGGCCTAATGGACTGATTCTGTGCTGTAAATTTTATGTAATGTAATAGATTAAAGTTCCTTCTGCACTACAATCAAATACTCCAAGAGCAGGTACAGTATGCGTTAGATACAAGTTAAAGCTAATTCTACACTGCCTCATCAAACATTTCCATGGCAGGTGCATAAGAACATAAGAACATAAGACGTAACAACAGGACTACGTCATTTGGCCCCTCGAGCCTGCTCCGCCATTCAATAAGATCATGGCTGATCTGATCTTGGCCTCAACTCCACGTCTCTGCCCGCTATCCATTACCCTTGACTCCCTAGCCTTTCCAAAATCTGTCTATCTCCACCTTAAATATATTCAATGAACCAGCCTCCACAGTTCTCTGGGGAAGAGTATTACAAAGATTCACGATCCTCTGAGAGAAGAAATTCCTCCTCATTTCCGATTTAAATGGGTGTCCCCTTATTCTGAAGCAATGCCCACTAGTTCTCGATTCCCCCATGAAGGGAAACATCCTCTGTGCATCTACCCTGTCAAGCCCGTTTAGAATCTTGTATGTTTCAATAAGATCCCCTCTCATTCTTCTAAACTCCAATGAGTATAGGCCCAACCTGCTTCAACGTTTCTTCTAAAGACAACCCCTTCATCTCCGGAATCAACCTCATGAACCTTCTCTCAACTGCCTCCCATGCAAATATATCCTTCCGAAATCAGGAAACCAAAACTGTACGCAGTACTCCAGGTGTGGTCTCCCCAAGGCCCTGTACAGTTATAACTGGACTTCCCTACTGTTATACTTCATTTCCTTCGCAATAAAGGCGAAAACTCCATTTGCCTTCCTAATTACTTGCTGTACCTGCATGCTAACTTTTTGTGATTCATGTACAAGGACGCCCAGATCTCTCTGTACCTCACCATTTTGTAATCTCTCATTTTGCAACACCAGTTAAGTATAGGGTAAATCTCCCTCTACACTGTGCCATCAAATTCTCCCAAGGCAAGTACAGCAGGAGTAAAGCTCCCGCTACCCAATCCCACCAAACACACCCAGGGCAGGTACATCAAGATCTTCCCTTTTGACCATTCCTCCCAACCCCCTTTCCCTGCCTCTGTACTTGCTTAAAATCTGTTACATCTGTAACATTTTCCAGTTCTGATGAAAGGTCATCGACCTGAAACATTGACTCTGTTTCTCTCTCCACAGATGCTGCCTAACCTGCTGAGCAATGTTCCCTGTAAGGTGTGTGGGTCGGCGGTGATTTGTAAGGTCCCGTGCGCTGATAATCGCAGGAGAGGCCCAATACGCAATGACCCGCGAATCCTCACAAAGCCGTTTGTGAACTCACAGATCTGATCCGAATTGGAACATTTGCTGAGATACGGAGCTCTGGAACCCGGCGAGCGTTGTCTCGGGATTCTTTCAGTACTGTTTCCATGGAGACGCATGTAGTCCGTTCCCGGGGACTGAGCGGCGGCCGCACTTTGGAACGACACAGGTGGAGGCGCAGCACGTACACAATGGTACAATGGCCGCTGGAAGGAGTCGAAAGCAATCATTTTTTAGCCCCGCAAATAAAACAAAACTTTGAGAATTTTTAGAAAATTCAGCAAATTGTTTAAAGCCGGAAAAGGATATGTGAAGGTGATGCTGAATGTTTCGTGGTAAGTTCCAATTCAATTTTGCCAGGGCTCATCCCATTTTTGAAATAGTAAATCATGTTGCGAAAGAGGAGGAAAAGTTTGTGCCCCCGTTTGTACCTCAGAGTTTGAGAGACGGAGGGAACGGCAGCAGAAAAACAGGAAACAACATCTCCAAAAACTGATCCCAACTCATCGCCAAGGCTGGGGAGAGATAACCTCACCGCCTTCTTAGGAAGTTTAACCACTTTATTCACTTTCTGATTTGAGCTCCGTTTGGAATTAGACTTTATTTTATTATATTTTGTCGTATGCTTAACGACAGCATTGACGGGGGAAAGAAACTTGGAGCAACTTCTTCTGTCAAAGCTGCAACGAGACTTGAATAATTTTTTACGATATTTTCACAAATAATTAGTGTTAAAAACATTTTCTCCCCCGAAGTTTCGATTATGAATTTGGAAGAAATAGAAGAAAAATCAATTTTCCCCTCATCTAAACAAGTTTAAACCAGGTCTTGAAGTCCAAACGCTTTTAAAGAGTCTCTGAAATGCTTACAATGTTTTAAAATTGTCATTTCTCAATATTTGATTTTGAGCGATCAAGTGAAGTGAGTAGCTTTACACAAACATGCAACCATGGTGTTGAGGAGGAGGAGGGCAAGGGAGGATTTGTAGGAGTTACATACTCCTATTAAATTAATTAAAAAAAATATGCCATTAAGACATTTAGGAAGAGATCCAACAAAGGGGAAAAACACAAACCATTTTATTTTGTCTGTCGTTCTGTAGTCCTAACAAGTCGCAGGAATAATGTAAATATAGATTTCCTCGTAAACATTTATTGGAGTGTTAATAGAAACAAGAGTTATGTAATGTTATATAAAATGGCAGGAAGCTACTTTAGAAGAAACCACCCTTTGTTTATTGAGAAAGACACAGAACGTACTTTGATTAAACTTGTAACGTACAATTCGATATGGTTTGAATGTTTGATATTGGAGATTAAAAATTGTGAGTACAATGAAGTTTGTTTCCCGCTTTTAATTTGCACAGTACGTAAAATAATTCAACACTTTTCGTGATAAGAGCAGGGAATAATATTGTGGAATTACAACAGAAATACTGGAGAAACTCAGCAGGTCAGGCAGCATCTGTGAAGAGAGAAGCAGAGTTAACGTTTCAGGTCGATGACCTTTCGTCAGAACTGGAAAAAAGCAGGATATTGAACAGATTTTTAAGCAAGTGTAGAGGCTGCGAAAGTGGGGAGGGGTTGAAAGAACAAACGGGGAGGTCTCTGATAGGATAGAAGGCGGAAGAGGTTAAGAGACATTACGAGATATTCAAGGCAAAAGGAGATGGTAATGGGCTGGTTAAGAAACAAAGGATGTCTCTAGATGAAGTGTAAATTGCGCTGGCAGAATGAAAGACAGCTGCCATGTGGGGGAGAAGAAAAAAGACAGACATAAAGTGTTGATAATATATATATATTTATATATGATAGGGGCCGTGGTTATGATCTGAAATTGTTGAACACTAATTTGAGTCCAGATGGCTATAACGTGCCTTGTATTTGCAAAATAATATTGTGGAGATGTTTGAGAGAAAAACATTAGACGTGAAATTCATAAAACATAATTTTTTACGTCAACATATGAGTCAACATTTCCAAGTCAGTCTGACTGGTTCTCCTGTCCTGGAAGAAAGACAAATGTTTATTTCTGTTAAATCACAGCTTTTCCTGCTGTGTGTTGAAAATACAGTGACGCAAATGGTGGATGTCTTTTGCTACACTTGTGAATAAGTGCTGCACTTCTGACATGTTACATGGGTGGTGTGCTGGTTCAAGTAGACAACGGCCTAGAAATTCGCGTGTCCGGCTTGCCGCGGGGAAAGGATCGCGCGCGCTCTTACCAACCGCGCCTGCCGTTGTGTTTTGGGCCCACAGGAACTTCGGGTCCTGGGCCTCTCCCAAGAGCCAGCGCGCAGTGCTTGCGTTTTCCAGGGGCACAGTTAGTGCGATGCGACCCCTGGGATCACGTGGGCCATGGAGAGCTAATGGCAGCAGACCATCTTTCATTCATAGATTTGACAGGAGACTGTCAAATCTGTGAATTGAATCGGCCCCAAAAGAACAGCTAAACTTAAAATAAATTAAAAAAAAACATCACAGTTATAAAATAACTATAGTAAAAAAAATTAACCACTTTAAACAAAAATTTAAATTTTTGAAAAATTTAAATTCTTTTTAAAAGTTATAAAAATAAACTTACCTTTCTTTAAAGTATCTAAAAAAGATAAACCTGTTGAAAAAAGTTTAAAATTATACTTAATTAACGACTTACCTTGTTCAAAAGGGGTCTTACGCCTCCTTTTTATTAGCGTGGAATCTTCAATACTTGCCCTGGCAGGAAACCTGAAAAAAAATCTAAGTGTGCTGTGTGCGCGCAGCCTCTAGCGCGCACGCGGTTCACCGAGGAACCGCCCGCTTCACCATAGTTCCGGTTTCCCGCGCATGCGCAGTGCATGCAGGAAACCGGCACTTCGGGAATGAATACGGATGAGTACGTACTGAGTACTCACCCGGTAACGGCCGAATTTTTGGGCCAACATTTATCAATGGAAGTGATTGAAGTTGAAAATAAGGATACCCATTTTGTTCAGTTCTTTTTAATACCGCGAATTAAAGAACTACAACACTTTATATTTGTTGATTGTCTGCTTGTATTGTGATTAATATTCTTATAACTTACGTGGACGTAATATGTGGATAGAATATACTGTGTAGAAATGTGAAGTTATCCACTTTGGTAGGAAAAATAGAAAAGCAGTGTATTTTTTAAATGGTGAGAGATTGGCACATGTTGGAGTTCAGAGGGACCTGGCTTTCGTTCTGCAGAATCACTGAACGTTAACCTGCAGGTACAGCAAGCAATTAGGAAAGCAAATGATATGTTGGCCTTTATTACAAGAGCATTTGAGTATAAGAGTAAAGACGTCTTACTGCAATTATTTAGGGCCCGGTGAGATCACAGCTGGAGTATTGTGTACAGTGTTGGTCTCCTAACCTAAGGAAGGAAATACTTGCCATAGAGGGAGTGCAACGAAGGTTCACCAGACTGGTTCCTGGGATGGGGGGATTGTCCTAGAAGGAGAGATTGAGTAGACTAGACTATGAATGTACCTGATTGTCGTAAAACCCATTTGGTTCCAAATGGCCTTCAGGGAAGGAAATCTGCCGTACTTACCTAAAATGTAACTCCAGACCCACTGCAATGTGGTTGACTCTTAACCGGCCTCTAAAATGGCCCAGCAAGACACTCGCTTGTCTCAGGCGGCTCATCACTACCATCTCCAATGCAATTAGGGATGGGCAATAAATGCTGGCCTTGCCAGCGATACCCACATCACTAGAATGAATTCTAAAAATGATTTATTAAATGTCATAATGATTTAAAAAGCATCTTAATGTTTTACTAATTGTCATAATGATTTATAAATCATTATAAAGATCTGTAAGGCGGTGAAATGATTTTAAACCATTATAAAGTCTTAGAATAATTAATAAAGTCCTGATGCCGGGCCGCCTCCTCCCAGGACTGGGCTCCTCGAGCTCCTGTGGGACGGGCCGGTCCGGGCTGCTCCTCCTCGCCGCCCGCTCTCACAGTAACCGGGAATCCAACTGCCGTCTTCCGGACAATTGCCTATCGCCGCCAGGGAAAGGCCACGAGTGACAGCCACCATCTTTGTGCGGATCCCCAGAACCCCCATCTTTGTGCGGTGGCCTAGAGCCGCCATCTTGTGCCGGATCCCCAGAGCCGCCATCTTTGTGAGGGGCCCCAGAGCCGCCTTCATTGTGCTGGGCGCCACAATATCAGGCCCAGGGAACTCTGAGGCTGCAACGTCTCCGCTTCTTCTCATCCTTTAATTAATTTTACAATCAGAGTAAAGGGATACTTCCCCACATTCTTCAACTGCTCCCTGAACTTAGTCTGGGTCACGGCGTAAATCCCAGTGTTTGTGCAGCAACTCAGCAGCTGCAGCATGAATCCCAGTTCCATTACATAATAATGTAAAATTACAGACCGATACCCCAAATCCCACATCCGGCTACATATAGAATACACCATAAACACTGTCCATAACAGGATGAAATTGCCGGAGATAAAAAGCAATAAAATGATGGATTTCCTGCGGCTCTCCATCTCTGGGTCTCTGGGACTCCCTCCACTGCTGCGGCCCCGGAGTCTCCTGCGGGCTCTGCTGGACACTAAAATATGTCTGACGGGGACAGCATTGAGCAGCAGAATCACGATAAATGGGACACAGGGGGTGAGAATATAATGAAGGAACTCGATTGTTCCCCAGACCCGTGAATACAGAACATCCTTTGTGACATCACAAAACCAGGGGGCGTTCCCAAGCCAATACGGACCTGTTAACATAAAATACCAGGTGCAGTCCTTTAATCCGCTCAGCACAGTCACTGTTCCCAGAACCACAGCCGCCGTTTTCTCGGTGCAATATTTCGTTTTCAGCTTCTGGCAACAAATGGCCACAAATCGATCAAAGGTGAAAGTGACGGTGAACCAGACAGAACAGTCTGTGGCTGCGAACAGCAGGGCGGCGTGGATATTACAATCACGGATGGACCACAGGAAATAAAACTGTTCCCAATAAAGAATCGGAATGTGCCTCAATATGAGGTCGAGGATAACGACCAGTAGATCCGCCGCTGCCATGGCCACCAGGTAGCGAGTGACACATTTGGAGAGACCGCACTTTCCCCGAGACAGGATCACAATCGTCACTAAGTTCACTGTGAGGAAGGGAAATAAACAGCGAAATTATACATCAGGCTGGGAGCAAAAGCAACAGTTTGAGGGAATTCCGGGAGAAATCTGCAACTCATTCGCGACATTCAATGATAAAATCTAATCCTATTATCTGTGGAGCTGAATAAAGGTTTTATTGTAAGAATAATCGGAAATACATTGTGGAATCAATAAATGAAATGTGAATAAATACAACATGAAAGTAACAGATGTTTGATCAAGGAGAGATTAAGTGATCGATCTATATTTAGCCCAGCAGACAAAAGCACCGCCCGAGGTACCAGGGGTAAATGACCAGACCCTCTCAGGAAGCCTTCGTGTCCCGGGATCAGTCAGCATTTGGAGCGGTGCAATTTGCTTCTGTGCCCCCTGTGTTAGGGAGGGGGAAATCCCGCTTGGATTCCTGCTCCTGCTTAGAATATCCATTTTCTTTAGAACTGAAAATGAATGCAATAGCAAAATACAGAAACTGCAACCTTGGCATGCAATAATTACAAGCAATTATATGTAAAATGAAAATACAACAGAAAACGCTGGAAAAACTCAGCAGGCCAGGCAGCATCCGTGGAGAGAGAAAGAGAGTTGACGTTTCAGGTCGATGACCTTTCATCAGATTTTGCTATCGTATATGTAAAATGTATGGATGTAATATGATAATTCTGGAGCTAATAAATACAAGTGCACTGCATTTATAAAGATAATTGGGCTATCACATTTGTTTTGAAGATTGAGTTGTCTGCATTTTTGTTGAAATACACAAATTGTAACTCATTGAAAGGAAGATATGCCAAGTAACATTGCAAATAATGGACACTGAATTAAAGTAAATAGTGATGATTTTCGAAATAATGTTTTGCGAAATGCATTTATCAGCATTTAAATCAGACGACTTAACCCTCAGGCAAAGTGCCGCCGAATGCTGTTGTAAAGGTAGTAATCTCAGGATTGCTACCAGTGCCACGTGCTACTCCGAGTAGAAATAGAAGGATATTTCAGATGAATACGTGGCTAGAGGAATGGTGCAAGGGGGAGGCATTCAAATTCCTGGGAAATTTGAACCAGTTCCGGGGGAGGTGGGACCGGTACAAATCGGACGGTTTGCACCTGGGCAGGACCGGGACCGATGTCCTTGGGGGAGTGTTTGCTAGTGCTCTGGGGAAGGGTTCAAACTAAAATGGCAAGGGGTTGGGAACGTGAGCAGGGAGACAGAGGAAAGGGAAACAAGGGTAGAAGCAAAAGTCAGGAAGGAAAAAAACAAAGGAGTCAGTCAGGGAAATCAAAGGTTTAAATCAAACGTGGCCACAGTAAATAATAATTCTAAAAGGTCTAAGAGCGTTAAAAAAACAAGCCTGAAGGCTTTGTGTCTTAATGCGAGGACAATTCGGAAAAAGGTGGATGAATTAGCTGCGCAAATAGAGGTAAACGAATATGATATGATTGGGATTACGGCAACATGGCTCCAGGGTGACCAAGGCTGGGAACTCAACATCTAGGGGTATTCAATATTCAGGAAAGATAGGCAAAAAGGAAAAGGAGGTGGTGTAGCATTGCTGGTTAAAAAGGGGATTAACACAATTGTAAGGAAGGATATTAGCTCTGAAGATGTGGAATCTGTATGGGTAGAACTGAGAAATACCAAGGGGCAGAAATCTCTAGTGGGAGTTGTGTATAGACCCCCAAACAGTAATACAGAGGTTGGGGATGGCATTAAAAGGGAAATTAGAGAAGCGTGCAATAAGAGCACAGCTTTTATCACGGGCGACTTTAATCTACATATAGATTGGGTTAACCAAATTAGTAACAATACTATGGAGGAGGAATTCCTGGAGTGTATACTGGATGGTTTCCTGGACCAATATGTCGAGGAACCAACTAGAGATCAGGCCATCTTAGACTGGGTATTATGTAATGAGAAAGGATTAATTGGCAATCTTGTTGTGCGAGGCCCCTTGGGTCGGAGCGATCATAATATGATAGAATTCTTCATTAAGATGGAGAATGAATTAGTTGACTCAGAGACTAGGATCCTGATATTAAATAAAGGAAACTACGATGGTATGATGCGCGAGTTGGATAGGATTGATTGGGGAATGTCACTCATAGGTTTGACGGTGGATAGGCAATGGCAAACATTCAAAGATCGAATGAATGAACTAGAGAATTTGTCATCCCAGTTTGGCATAAAAATAAAACAAAAAAGGTGACTCAACAGTGGTTAAAAAGGAAATTAGGGATAGCATAAGATCCAAGGAGAGCACATATAAATTGGCCAGAAAAAGCAGAAGACCTGAGGATTGGGAGCAGTATAGGATTCAGCAAAGAAGGAAAAAGGGATAAATTAAGAGGGGGAAATAAAGTATGAGAGTAAGCTTGCAGGGAACATAAAAACTGACTGTAAAAGCTTTTATCGATATGTGAAGAGAAAAAGATTGAAGTCAAGCATAGGACCCTTGCAGTCAGAATCAGGGGAATTTATAATGGGGAACAAAGAAATGGCAGACCAGTTAAATACATACTTTTGTTCTGTCTTCACAAAGGAGGACACAAATAACCTCCCAGAGATGTCGGGGAACATAGGGTCTAATGATAGGGAGGAACTGAAAGAAATCAGTATTTGTTGGGAAATTGTGTTAGGGAAATTGATGGAATTGAAAACCGATAAATCCCCAGGGCCTGATAATCTACATTCTAGGGTACTTAAGGAAGTGGCCCTAGAAATAATAGATGCATTGCTGGTAATCTTCCAAAATTCTATAGACTCTGGAACAGTACCCCTGGATTGGAGGGTAGCTAATGTTACCCCACTATTCAAAAATGGTGGTAGAGAGAAAACGGTGAAGTTTCAACCGGTAAGCCTAACATCGGTAGTGGGGAAACTGCTAGAGTCCATTATAAAAGATGTAATAGCAGAGCATTTGTAAAACAGTGACAGGATCGGACAAAGTCAACATGGATTTACAAAAGGTAAATCGTGCTTGACTAATCTACTGGAATTTTTTGAGGATGTAACTGGTAAAATAGATAAGGGACAACCAGTGGATGTGGTGTATTTGGACTTTCAGAAGTCTTTCGATAAGGTCCCGCATAAGAGATTAGCGTGTAAAGTTAAGGCACATGAGATTGGGGGCAAGGTATTGACTTGGATAGAGAACTGGCTGGCAGACAGAAAGCAAAGAGTTGGAATAAATGGGTCTTTTTCCGAGTGCCATGCAGTGACTAGTGCGGTACCGCAGTGATCGGTCCTAGGACCCCAGCTATTCACAATATATTTTAATGATCTAGACGAGGGAATTGGATGTAATATCTCCAAGTTTGCAGACGACACAAAGCTGGGTGGGAGTGTGTGCCGTGAGGAGGATGGCGAGAAACTCCAGTATGATTTGGACAGTTTGGGTGATTTGGCAGAAGCATGGCAGATGCAATATAATGTGGATAAATGCGAGGTTATCCACTTTGGTGTCAAAAACAGGAAGGCAGATTATCACAGAATCACAGATACCCCACAGTGCAGATAGAGGCCATTTCGGCCCATCGAGCCTGCACCGACAAATATCCCACCCTATCACCGTAACCGCACATATTTAATCTCCCCCCTAACACTAAGGGTATTTTTATCATAACCAAAACAACCCAACCCGCACATCTTTGGACTGTGGGAGGAAACCGGAGCACCCGCAGGAAACCCACACAGACACGGGGAGAATGTGCAAACTCCACACAGACAGTCACCCGAGGCCGGATTCGAATTGGGTCCCTGGCGCTGTGAGGCAACAGTGCTATCCACTATGCCACCGTGTTGCCATTATCTGAATGGCAATAGATTGGGAGAAGGGGAAGTGCAACGAACCTGGGTGTCCTTGTGCACCAGTCGCTGAAGGTAAGCATGCAGGTGCAGCAGGTGGTTAAGAAGGCAAATGGTATGTAGGCCTTCGTAGCGAAAGGGTTCGTGTACAGGAACAAGGATGTCTTGCTGCAGTTGTACAGGGCCTTGGTGAGACCAGACCTTGAGTATTGTGTGCAGTTTTGGTCGCCTTATCTGAGGAAGGATGTTCTTGCCATGGAGGGAGTGCAGCGGAGAATCACCAGGCTGATACTTGGGATGGCAGAAATGACGTATGAGGAAAGATTGGGTCGATTGGGCTTATACTCGCTGGAGTTTAGAAGAATGAGAGGGAATCTCATTGAAACTTATACAATTCTAACAGGACTAGACAGACTAGATGCAGGAAGGATGTTCCCGATGTCTGGGGAGTCCAGAACCAGGGGTCACAGTCTAAGGATAAGGGGTAAGCCATTTAGGACTGAGATGAGGAGGAATTTCTTCACCCAGAGAGTGGTGAACCTGTGGAATTCTCTACCACAGAAGGCAGTAGAGGCCAATTCATTAAATATATTCAAGAAGGAGTTAGATATATTTCTTAAAGCTAAAGGGATCAAGGGATATGCAGAGAAGGCAGGGACAGGGTATTGAATTTGGATGATCAGCCATGATCTCATTGAATGGCGGAGCAGGCTCGAGGGACTGAATGGACTGCTCCTGCTCCTATCTTATTCTATGTTTCTTCTAAATTATCTGAACACAAATGGAAGAGATTTATCCTTGTACTTTTTCAGCCGTTGTTTCCAATTTGTGCAGTAAATATTTGACGAGAGGATATCAAAGAATTTTCTTATCCGCAGTACTTCAGTTACAATCAGCGGGGATTGTTCATCCTGAAGTACAGCAGGAGGCAATAGAGAATCACTCTGGGTCTCATTGACAGATCCACTGAACTGTGACAGACGGGCATGGGATCCAATTGTAAATTAAAAACAATGATTGGAAATAAATGTATTGAAATCTGGCTGAATGAACATTTTGTTAGAATGTAAATTATTCTTGTAATCCTACTTTAACCATCAGAAGCAGTGTCACTAATGCAGAACTGGAGAGGATGGGGAAGGAGATACTGACTAGAACTGAATGATTAGCGGATATTTCAGGAATTTAAAGATATGGATGTGATCTGCCAGGATCTGTTCCTGTGACTCTTTGTAAGTAACCACACCGAGCATCAGTTGAAAACAAAAGCAAAATAATGTGGATACTGGAAATCTGAAATGAAAACAGAAAATGGTGGAAATACTCAGCGGGTCACGCAGCATCTGTGGAGAGAGAGAGAGACAGAGTTAATGTTTCAGGTTGATGAACTTTCACCATTAGGTGAAAAGTCTCCGAACCCAAGACAGCATTCTTCTGATCTGATACAAATGTTCATTGTAGGTAGCAGACTGAAATCGTTAAATAAAGTGTCACCTCCAATAAATTTGCTGGAGTTGAATACAGAACATTTGAATCTTGTTAACACGATATCACCTTCAGAATCAATAGCTGACAGCAGCGCAGATGGGATGGGGACCGACCAAGAGAGAAACACAGTTAAGCATGCGGGGAAAAAGTCTGCTGTTTAGCGCCTCCCCTTAGCGCCTGCGGTGGGCGCTAACGGGGTGCTAAATACTTAGCGCCCGAGCGCGGCTATTTCTGCGCCGCTCGCGAAATTGACCAGTCGTTTTGTGGCGGTGCTCAGCACTACCGGCACGATCTCCTGCGCCTGCAGATCATGACGTCATGCGAGCGTGCAGACCGGATATTGAGTCGCGCCCCCTGCCTTTCCGCCTGCTGCTAGGAACGACATTTAGAGGGGAACGTTTTCAAGTATTCAAGGTATTTTTGACACGCAGGTTGAGCGGGAGAGAGAAGTCTGTAGAGCATCGACGCTGACCGAAAGAGTTTTGGGTTCTGAGTACCACTTTGGTGGTTCATTTTTATTTCACCTTCCTTCTAACGATATTTAGAAGCTTCGATGCGGGCTGCACGAGCTCGGGGCGTTGTCGTCGTCCAGCTTTACCTTCGGAGGCAACAGGGGCGAACAGAGAGAGAGTGGCAAACGTGGCCAGAAAAATTAAGGTCAACAGGCCTATGCAGAGAGCGTACCCTCCCAGGGTATTCACTGAGCAAATCTCCTCCTGTACCCATTTTCTGAGGAGCAGTCTTTCCAATGGCTGCACTTCAGCAAGGAGGTGGTCACTGAGCTCTGCCGCATCCTGCAACCAGAGCTCCAGCCTCAGCTCAGGACCAAGATTTCACTGTAAGTGGCAGTGAAGGAGACAGTGGCTCTGAATTTCTAAGTCAGTGGTTCCGAATATCTGCCAGTTCACTGTTCATTGATGCATCCGAAACGTGACAAAGGTTTTGTATAAGAGGAAACGACAGTACATCTCTCCCCATGACCCGGGACAAACAGCGTGAATGCGCATGTCGCTTTGTGAGCATAGTGGGCTTCCACATGGTTCAGGGCTGAATTGATTGCCGCATGTGGCATTGTGGGCACCGCATGAGAATGATGGGGTGTTTGGAAATCACAATGGCTTCCACTCTGAATATCCAGTTGGTCCGTGACCACAGACAGCTCATACACGCCGTCAATGCCCGCTATCCTGGCAGCAGCCAAGATACTTTTATCCTGCGATAGGCCTGTGTCACAGACTTCTTCCAACTACCGTGTCAACCTAGTGGATGGCTCCTCGGGTACAAGGGTTATCCACTCTGAACCTGGCTGATGACAACGCTCCGTAAACTAACACCCCTGTCGAGCTGCAATACAATGAGAGCCATAGCGCCACCAGGAACATCATAGAGCAGACGATCGGCGTCTTGAAACAACGGTTCCGGTGCCTTGACCACTCAGGAGGAGCCCTGCAGTACTCCCCAGAGCGAGTGTCACTCTTCATTGTTGAGTGCTGCATGCTTCATAACATTGCAATCATGAGGACACAGCCATTGCCACCAGGGATTGGTGCACCACCTGAGGAGGAGAAGGAAGAGGCAGAGGTGGAGGAGGTGGAGGATGAAGAGGAGGATCAGCAGCACCAGTGTGGAAGGGTGTCGCACAATGATACCTCTGCAAGGGCCGCCCCTGAACAGCCCATAATACACTGATTCTAACCCTTTACACAGAAGATGACTTCTGGGATGAAGTAGCACATCATTGAAAGCATCCCGCACACCCTATTGCAGGGCAAAGCTGCAATGAGTCAAATGACCAAAGAAGTAAAGTTAGAATTAAAAAAAATATTTATATTAAAAAATCTGTGTCATTTAATCAGGACAAACAGTTAGAAACAAATCCAACAATTCATGAACTAACAAAACTCGTTCTCACAACAGGGAGGTAAAAGGCAAAACAATAAACAATATAATAACAACAACCTCGAACCTTCCTACAAACATTCCCCCATCTTATTTACAGATTGTACTGTTGGGCCTTCGAGGGTGACCTCCATCTCCTGCACACTTCCGCCTTTCCCAACCTACTGCTCCTCCGTAATGTGGCCCCAGTGGCTGCAGAAAGGCTGCTGGAAGGCTGCTGAATGCTGGATCCAGAGATTGCCTTGAATGACGCCCTCAACTAGCTCTGGGGCAGGAGATCCCGGTTGCAGACTGAACCAACAGCATGGGCGGCAGTCTGGGTTGGCTGTGTTGCAGGCCGTGCCGAAGGCAATGGGGAATTGGAAGCGGTGGGAGCAGGAATACTCTCATCCTGAGTGAGGGCAGCACCTTCCTGATCGACCGACACACCTCAACTGCCTCGGTGCAGAGTTTTAGCATCCGGAGCAATCTGCTCGAAGACAGATTGCTGGCCTGCTGCAGTACTGTGAGATCCCCGGTGGACTGTGGGCGACCTAGTGAGGATGGCAGCAGTCAGTGCTTGCGCGACATCAATCTGAGACTGCATGAGAGCAGCCTGAGACTGGATGGCACCAGCCAATGACTCAATTGCATCACTAAGCCATTGTGTTGCGTCAGCTTGTGCTGCAATGGATCGTGCCACCTCACCCATTACACGCGACATGGGCTTAGATTCACTGCGGTCTCCCTGCAATTCAACCATCCTCTACAACGAGGCAGGGATGGATTCAAGGTTTTGTGCACAGATGATAGCTGTGCTAGTGGCGGATTCCTCCATGCTCCTAGCCAGTCCATCCATGCTGTCGGGCACCCTTACCATTGCACCCATCAGCTCAGTGTGCATGATCAAGGCCTGGGTATTCATGGCCGCAATGTGGAGGTCCTCACCGAGTCCTGTGCAGCAGAACTCGCGCGCCTACTCACCCTCAAGGGAGCTGGCCCGCGAGCTTCCCTACCCCCATGGCATTGCTGCAGCCCGCTAGGTCCAGGAACTTCGCTTTCATCAGACACTAACACCCTGCTCCCCTCCAGGGAAAGCGTGGCCCCAGTGTCTGATGTGTCACCCTCGGGAGACGCAGGCAGTGAGGCTCCGGCTTCCTCTTCCTCCTCGTCTGGCACGTCGCTGCCACTGGCAGGTCGAGGGACAGGCTGGTCAGCTGGTGGTTCACTATCTGAAAGCAGGAAGTTACAAGAGTGGCTTTAGCGTGAGGGCTGGTGGTGCAGGAAAGGCGCAAGGACTGTTGACAGTTAGTTGGATTGAAAGTGTAAAAGGCTGGTGTTGTTAGATGCAAGTGGTATGAGAGAGGAGAGAAAGCTGATGAACATACCATTGCTGTCCCAAGGGGGTCGACCTCTCCAGTGGCCACGACAGCTATGACCTGGCTGGCAACGATACTGTGCGCTCGGTCCTCCAACACAGTTAGGTGGTGTAGGTCCGCCTGTCCTCCTCCCATGCGTACCTGCTCCCGTCTGTTATGAGAGAGCTTTGCCTGCAAGAAAAAGCACAGCTTGTGTGTGAGTGTGTAGGCATGTGTGTGGCAGATGTGCCTCCCATTGTAGAATATCCGTCAATGTGAGCAAGCTGTGGGATGTGCATGTGTGTTTTAAGAGTTGGCAATATGTCTTGGATGAGTGTTGGACATTTGGGTTTGTAAACCCTCTGGTCACAGAGTGAAGGTGAGATGGAGAGATATAGAGGGATTGAAGAGCAGGTACTCACCCTGACCATCCGAGTGAGGTCGTTGAAATTCTTCCGACATTAGGTGTGGGTCCTTGTCACCAGGCTCCTCGAGGAGACTTGCTGTACCACCTCCCACCACGCCCTTCTAAACTCCCGGGGTAATGACCTCCTGCTACTCTCAGGGAAAAGCACTGCCCATCGCTGTTCAAAAGCTCAAACCAGAGCCATCAATGCCTCGTCACTGAAGCGCCTAGCTCATTCTCTGGGCCTCTCCGTGAATTAGAATTAATAACTGGACATAGATCCTCACTAGGAACACCAACAGCAGTGAGGAGGGGATAGTACATATTTTGAATATGATAACATATTCCTAATATCCTAAACACTTCTCCCCAATCCATGCCTTCCCTTCTGTGAGTGTCTGGTGGTCTTTGTGCTGGGGGCAGCGCGCTGACTGTGTGAGGTGACACAGTGAAGGGAGCTCCTTATTTAGAGCGGAGGGAAATCCCCGAGTGACATCATTAGGCCTCACTGTAACTGGCATTAATTACAGTCATTGAACAAACAGATACATTGAACCATTGTCACAACAACACTTCACTGCAACATAATCTAGCTCACCTTATTGTACACAGTTTTAAATTAAAAGTGAGCGAATACGCAATATTTCACCCGCGCATAAACATAAGAACATAAGAATTAGGAGCAGGAGTAGGCCATACGGCCCTTCGAGCCCTTCATTGAATGAGATCATGGCTGATCTTCGACCTCAAATACACATTCCCGCCACACCCACCCCATCCTCATATCCCTTGATTCCTGTAGATTCCAAAAATACCGAGGACAGAACAGAGAGAAGGGACTTTCTCTTCCTCTATTGATCTAAAGCTGAGAACCAAAGACGAGAAGGTTACAGAAAAGGGAAGGAATAATGGCCCAGAAATTGATCTCGCTCTGTTCCCGCGGGGGTAAGCCTTCCCCGCGATGTCTCACCTATCTTGTGCTTTTTCAGATCCAGCTCGCACGAACTTGATGTTCCAGACATCAGCTGTGCTGGGCTTGCGTATCCCAGCGGCGTAGTGAATTCGTGCGAGCTGTGGGATCACGTGACTCAGTTAGAGCCAATGGCAGCACACCATCTTCCATTCATAAGTCTCACAGCATGGCAGTGAAATCTATGAATCTTACACCCCCCCAAAATAACAGCTAAACCTCAATTAAATTTAAAAAAAAACCATCACATTAATAAAATAAGTATAGTTAATTAAATTAACCATTTTAATTAAATAATTAAATTTTTGGAAAAATTTAAAATCTTTTAAAAATTATAAAAATAAACTTACCTGTCTTTAAAGTCTCTAAAAAAGATATACCTGTAAAAAAAAATTCAAAAAAATACTTAATTCACTACTTACCTTCTTAAAAGCGGGTCTTACTCCTCCTTTTTACATTTCCAAAATCTTCCCTACTAACCTGCACGTCCAAAGCATGAAGTGCACAGCGTGCGCGCAGCCTGTAGCGCGCACGCGATGCACCCAGGCCCCGCCCCCTTTTCAGAAGAGCAATTGCCGGTTTTCAGCGCATGCGCAGGGCATGCAGAAAACCGGCAATTGGAGTGGGAATACGCGAGAGTACGCAGTGCGCACTCTCGCGTCCCGGGATCAATTTTCGGCCCAATGTGTTAGCTGTGACTCAGTGGGTAGCACACTCGCCTTTGATTCAGAAGGTTGTGGGTTCAAGTCCCACTCCATGAGACTTGTCGCACATAAATCTTGTCTGACTCTCCAGTGCAGTGCTGAGGGAGTGCTGTACTGTCGGAGGTGCCGTCTTTCAGATGAGACGTTAAACCGAGGCCCTGGTAGTGCTCTCAGGAGGACGTAAATGATCCCATGGCTCTATTTCGAAGAAGAGCAGGGGAGTATTCCCGGTGTACTGACCAATGTTTATCCCTCAATCAACATAACAAAAACAGATTATCTGGTTATTATCATATTGCTGTTTGTGGGAGCTTGCTGTGCACAAATTGGCTGCCCCGTTTCCCACATTACAACAGTGACTGCACTTCCAAAATTATTTAATTGGCTGTAAAGCGTTTTGAGATGTCCGATGGTCGTTAAAGGCGCCAAATAAATGGAAGTCTTTCTTTCTTAAAAGATAGAATCATGGAATGGTTACAACGCAGAAGGAGGCCATTCGGCCCGTCGAGCCCGTGCCAGCTCTCTGCAAGAGCAATTCAGCAAGTCCCACTCACCCACACGCACTTTCACCTATAGTCCTGCATTTTTTCTTTCCTTCAGGTACTTATCCAATTCCCTTTTGAAAGCCACGATTAAATCTGCCTCCTCCACCCTTTAAGGCAGTGCATTCCAGATCCTAACCACTCGCTGCATGAAAAAGTTTGTTCTTATGTCACCTTTGGTTATTCTGCCAATCACCTTAAATCTGTGTCCTCTGATTCGTGACCTTTCCAACAATGGGAACAGTTTCTCTCTATCTACTCTGTCCAGAGCCCTCATGATTTTGAAAACCTTTATCACATCTCCTCTCAACCTTCTCTGCTCTAAGGATAACAACCTCAGTTTCTCCAGTCTATCCACGTAACTGAAGTCCCTGATCCCTGGAATCAATCTTGTAAATCGTTTCCGCACCCGCTCTAAGGCATTCAAATCCTTCCCAAAGTGCAGTACCCAGAATTGGACACAATACTCCAGTTGAGGCCGAACCAGTGTTTTATACAGGATCATCTTAACTTCCTTGTTTCTGTACTCTGCCTCTATTTACGAAGCCCAGGATCCTGTATGATTTTTTAACCGCTTTCTCAACTTGCCCTGCCACCTTCAGCGGTTGGTGCACATATACCCCCTGTGGTAACACAATACAGCTTCCTGTGACTCGAACTTTATTGCATCACTTCCTGTGATTAGTCCAGGATAAATACTGGACTGATCAGTTGAATCCTGGAGAGGCATAGAGTAAGACCTCTTTTGTATGTAGCACCTTTTTAGTTGATTAAAGCTTACTTTAAGTTCACCACGCATAAGGCTCATTCTTACGACAATTTAATCAACTTTGGAAAACTTCGCACTCAAACTTTTTGGACGAACTCGGAACGAAGGATCCAGGGAATCACCCATCATGGAAAACATCCTTAAACCATCGAGTCTTGACTTGGACCCAAACACCCCAGCAGCCGGTAAGGTGTGGAAACACTGGTATCGCACGTTTGACAATTTTCTTGAGTATTGCAAGGCTGATGATGACTCAAAGTTGCGGATACTCATCAACTGTGTCACCCCGAATGTATTTCAGTATGTGGAGGAATGGGGCAGTTACGAGGAGGCAATTCGGACGCTTAAGAGACTATATACTAAGACACCGAATGAGGTCTATGCCAGACATCTACTAGCTACAGCCCAACAAGGGCCGGAGGAATCCATTGATAAATTCCTCCAAGAGCTTCGCAGACTTAGTATGGACTGTAACTTTCAGGCGGCCTCAGCTGAGCTGTACCGTGAAGAAATGATCCGTGATGCTTTCATCTGCGGGCTTGCCTCCCCATTTATACGCCAGCGTCTACTGGAAAGTAAGACACTTGAGCTTCAGAGAGCTTATGACATGGCTTGCTCTCTAGATCTGGCAAAAAGGAATGCAGACCTTTATACAGTGCCCAGACCTCGGTCTACTGCCTTAACTACAGTCAGGCAATTTAAGAGGCCACAGGTGAACTCTATTAGGGAGGTCTTTATCCCTGACGATCAATCTGATGACTTCACTGATGAAGAGGATGATGACCCCACTGTGGCAGCCTCTTGGCAATCTAAGAAATGCTTCTTTTGTGGTGATGAGTTTCACCCTCGGAAATTCTGCCCTGCTCGCAATGCGTTTTGCAGTCATTGCAACAAAAAGGGTCATTTTGCAAAGGTTTGCCTATCAAGAGCCTCTACGAGGGCTTATCAAGATAAGTCCTACCGAACTGCCCCGGTAAGGGCCTATCAAGATGTTCCGGCTAACATCTATCATGCTTCCTCTCAGGTTTCCTCTCGAAGAAACACACCTAGAGTTTCAGCCACTCTTTGTGCAACGACACCAATTACAGCTGCTTGTCCTCAGAACCTATTCCATGCAGCTACAAAAGCATCAATTAATGGACATACTTTAGATGCCTTAATTGACTCAGGTAGCACTGATAGATTCATTAGGGAACAGATTGTTGCAGAGTTAAAGCTACATGTTTTCCCATCGG